>CM053273.1:51990350-52435377 GCA_028583415.1 Protea cynaroides | reverse complement strand
ACAGTCACATCCTAGCATAGCGAGTGTGCATGAACAATAATAATAACTGAAAGTAAAGGATGACATGCGAGTATGCACAAACATCAGTCCACAGAATCATAGTTATTAACAACGTTTTACTATTATTAAATTATTAGGGTTTAGGTTCGATTCCCTTACCTGACGCTTGATTGATAACTTGCTCCGCATCACAAAATCCAAACTTTCTATCACATGGTCCTACACGATGTTAGGGTTGAGTTATAATACTTTTCTTAGGGTTTACGTTGGTCGAAAAACCAACTGGGTCAAAAACACTTCTCACAGAGTAAACCGGTAGCAGGTACTGGTCGCAGGTACCGGTCGTGGCACTGTGGGGAAAGGTTCGACCGGTATGGTCGATCGGTCCCCATAGACTAGCCTCCGGGAGATACCGGTCGCAGGTATCGATCGCATAGGGTGCGATCGGTTGGTCGACCGATATGTCTTAGGAAGACCATACACCCGGTTCTCGCCTTCCGTTAGTCACCCCCTATTGATTCTAGGATTTCTCCTATACATTATAGGTTTGAGCACTGAGTTAGAGTTGTTTTCAACTCCATTCAAGTCAAAGTTTCGATGATTTTCAACCTTGAACTTAAATCTAGGGTTTACCGACTAGATTAGGGTTTGACGGCAAAAATATGGTTTAGATCAATACCTCGCTTTGCATGGTATTGATCCAAACATGACTAACCATCCTAGAACGATTAAAGTAGAGGAAGGTTTAAGCACTTACCGTTAACATGACTAACCATCCTAGAATGATTAAAGTAGAGGAAGGTTTAAGCACTTACCGTTGGTTCACGGTAATGTGTTCTTCGTCCAACGACAATGGCGGCTCTCCCCTCTCCTTCTTAGTTTCTTCTCCTTCTTCAATCTCTTTCTCCTCTCTAGGGTTTATGAGGATCAATAAAAGGGATTTTAAGAGGTTTTAAGTTCCTTATAGAAGCTAGGGTTTGAGTTTAGGAAGCCTCCTAACATTAGAAAAGTCCTTCGGTTGGAAATTTAGAAAGTGGGACACGCAGAGATCCTTTTTCGAATCCAAGTGGTCAGCTGTGCAGTACATACTGGTCGACCGGTACCATCAACCGGTACCATCGACCGGTATGAAAAAATGTCATACTTTAAGGTCCATTTTTGTACCTGACTGTCATCTGCTCATCCCGTCTGGCCTGGTGATGATTGGAAGACCTGTTACGACATAAATGAAAGGTTTAGATCTGGTTCATGGAGTGCGGGTCTTACAACTCCCCCACCCTTAAAAGAAATTTCATCCCCGAAATTTGCATGTAGGTTTCACAACTCCCCCACCTTTAAAATAAATTTCGGCCTCAAAATTTGAACGTACCTTGGTCGTCAAAAAGGTTAAGGTATTCCTTTCGCATTGCGTTCTCTTCCTCCCATGTGATTTCTTCTACATCTTGGCTTTTCCAATGCACTTTCACATAATGGATATCCATGCTTCGGAGATGTTGTACCTTTTGACTTGTGAGCATCATAGGTACTACTTCAAATGTTAAGTCCTCTGTCAAGTCTGGTGGGTCTACTGTCAAGATGTGCGATGGATCCTTGACATATCTCTTTAATAAAGAAACATGGAACACATCATGAACGCTTGACATGGATGGTGGTAGAGCCAGTTGATATGCCACATTGCCACGTCTAGTCAAAATCTCATACGGTCCCATATACCTGGGGCATAGCTTCCCCTTCTTACCAAACCGTTTCAGACCTCGCACAGGTGATATCTTCAAGAACATTTTATCACCCACTGCAAACTTCAGATCTTGACGTCGGTTATCTGCATAGTGCTTTTGTCGAACTTGAGATGTCTTCACTCTTGCCTTGATTTGATCAATCACTCGACAAGTTTCTTCGACGAACTCTGGTCCTACAATCATTCTCTCTCCCACCTCATTCCATAACAGAGGTATACGACATTTCTTCCCATAGAGTGCCTCGTATGGAGCCATTTGGATCGTAGCCTGGTAACTATTATTCTAAGCAAACTCGATAAGTGATAGCTTCTCGTCCCAAGCTCCTTTGAAATCTAGGGCACACGCTCTGAGCATATCTTCCAAGATTTGAATAGTTCTTTCTGGCTGCCCATCTGTTTGAGGATGAAAAGTTGTGCTAAACTTCAACTTGGTACCCATAGCTTTTTGTAATCCTTTCCAGAACTTTGATGTAAAACGGGGATCTCTGTCTGATACTATACTTTCTAGGATGCCATGAAGTCTGATTATATTATCCACATATAGCTTGGCTAGCTTTTCCATGGTATACTGAGGTCTGACAGTGATGAATCGAGCTGTCTTGGTAAGTCGATCAACTATAACCCATACTGCATCCACTGACCTTGGTGTCAAGGGTAGGCCAGTGACGAA
Source organism: Protea cynaroides (assembly GCA_028583415.1). NCBI lineage: Eukaryota > Viridiplantae > Streptophyta > Magnoliopsida > Proteales > Proteaceae > Protea > Protea cynaroides. Next base: position 52,432,969 of record CM053273.1, on the reverse strand, counting down.
ATCCATTGTGATACATTCCCACTTCCATGCTGGCTCGGTAGTGGTTGTAGCAAACTTGCGGGTCTCTGCCTTTCTACTTTAACTTGCTGGAAATTTAGACATTGGAACACGAATAGAGCTACATCCACTTTCATTCCCCTCCACCAATATAATCTTCTTAAATCATGGTACATCTTGGTGCTTCCTGGATGTACCGAATATGGGAGGTAATGAGCTTCTTTTATAATTCTATCTCTGATATTTGAGTTCTTACTCTCAAGTATACATAATCATCCACGATACTTGAGTACCTTGTCCAAATCCAAGGTAAAATCAGAGTTGCCTTTACCCTTCTCTAGATCTTCTTGCACAATCAAGAGGTGTGGATCTTGTAGTGACCTCATCTATTAGATTCGATGGGATTTTCAAAGCTGCGAACATCAACGTGAACTTATGAATTAAGCCTTGTTCCACTGGATTTCCTGCAGTCTCTAATATATACTCTTTATCATTCCCTATTGAGCCTGAGGCTACAGCACACAGTGCAGCTTTTGTACTAGGTCATGCCTCAGGTTTCAATGCCCACTTTCTGCTTAAGGCATCAGCCACAACGTTTGCCTTACCCAGATGGTACTGGATGTGTCACACCCCAATTCCGTACTATTCAGAATGGTGTGATGAACCGCTAATAAACCGACGGTTTAACCAGGATCTCGAATAGGCTGTGTCCGTTTGTTTAAACCATACACATCCACAACCATAATCAGAATAAATACACAATAGCGGAAGTCTTAATATTAAATGAACTAAGAGTCTAAAGATGATAACATAAATAAAGTATTCAATTATCTTCCAAATACTAAGACATAAATAAAATATTTAATCAATTACATCGTCTTTATAATTTGAATAAAAACTAATCAAAAATGCAAGAGTTGCACTCGCATGACGAATCATGCGATTCCATCAAAACTTCAGCATCCATTGCCGCCGCATGTCAATACACCGGAGCCTTCATATAATCTTCAACCGTAATACCTGCATCATCAACTAAAAGCATTCGACATCGAAAGGGTGAGCACACGTCACGACTCAGTGAGCAAACAAAACAATGCAACAAACATATGCATGCATTCAATTCATATCTTTGGTCTGGTTTTTAAGTTTGCAATGTGCTATAGAAAGGTTCGGTAGCCGCCTTACCTCTATACACGAGTGTGTGGAGCCGTCCAATGAATATCGGCACTGTCGTCCCACATGCACTCACCATGGACAATATACATCCAATGAAAACGACATTGTTGTACCGGTTGCCCATACCAACACGTAAGCCCCTATTAGCAAGGGCTTACAAACTGGGCTCGCAACTAACCAATCCTAATGTCAAACAGTGTATCCAAGGCCTCACCCCAGCATCCCTCAATACATCCATAGAGATAGATCTAGGGTCTGGTGACCAGGCTGAACCACAATGTCACGTCCCCCCCTGATGCCCTACGACGTATTAGTTCCGCTAAGGTAATTGCGATACGACGATGTTAGTAGACAATACTTGAGTAGAGATAGAGCTAGAGTCTGGTGACCAGACTGAACCACAATGTTACGTCCTCCCCCTAATGCCCCACTCGCATCAAGTACACTAACCACACACAAACATTCACATGCCTATTCCTAGCATCATTATCATCATCATATTAAAAATAAGCAGAAATTAAATATGCATGAACAGTAATAATAGGAATAGTGGATGACATGTGATATGCACATTACAATCATACAAACATAGAATCATTCACGGTATTTGACTCAATAAATAAAAACATTTTATTATTAGCCAATTAGTTTATGTCTTATTCCCTCACCTTTGCTTGAGTGTAGATCCTCTTTCAAGCTTTAAGAATCACTTTTATATCAATAGGAAAACCTAACAAGTCGATAGATTTTAATTAGAATTCATTCTGACAGTTTTAAGCTTGCTGTAAAGCTAGGGTTGCAGGTTGGGTACCAGGTAGGGTCGCAGGTCTCTGATACCCCAGGGTATAGGGCCGATCCTAGGGTCGGTTGTCCCATCGACCCTAGGTGCGACCGCAGCCTCCCTGGACATCCCGAGAGCATCGGGTCGATCCTGTGGTCTGGTAGGGTCGGTTACCAATCGATCCTACCTCCGATCGCATATAGTTTGAGTCGACCTTTCATCCTATAGTCCATTCTTTCATGTTTGGGTCCTTTGGCTTACTTTTATAGTCCATTCTATGACTGTTCTATGGCTTAAAACTCCAAGTTACTCACTTTACATAGTTTTCAATGATTTCCTCCATGATTTCCATTGGAATTTATCCATGGATGGATGGTATTGGGGTTTCTCCTAACCTAACTTCATCATAATCTATTCTAAACTTTCAATTCAGATAGGGATTGAGGTTCATACATTCTATAGTTTATGTTTCAAAGATTTCTCTGATCTTCTTCTTCTTTCTTAGCCTATTCTTCAAGTTTTCATTCTCTTTTCTTTCTCTCGCTTTCAATTAGGGTTCTAAAAGGAGTCGAAGAGGCTTAGGGATGTCCTATTTATAGAGGAAAATCTCCCAAAATAAGTCCCATTGAGTTTAGGAAAGGTCCCATTCGAAATTAGGAAATTTTCCTAATTTTCGATTTGTGCTGTTTTTATTGTTTTCCTAGGGTCGATGCTAGGGTCGATTCTGAGACCCATGTGACGCCACGACCAAAAAGTCATGGGTTGGACTTCTTTTGAGGTGGGGTCGACCCTACCTGTTTAGGCATGCGACCCTACCCTCATTTTGACTGTTTTTGAGTTAAATTTCATATTGGGCCTTGAGTTTCTTCACACACTTGGTCCACTTGGCTCGACCATGATATGTATACTGGTCACGACACGAAATATAAGGTTAGACCGGGTTCGTGGTGCAGTCTTACAACTCCACCACCCTTAAAAGAAATTTCATCCTTGAAATTTGAACGTACGGATCTTACAACTCCCCCATCTTTAAAAATAAATTTTGTCCTCAAAATTTGAATTTAGCTGGGAATTCTATTTCCACATTGCATCTTCTTCTTTCCATGCAATCTTCTCCATGTCTTGTCTTCACCAGGTTACCTTCATATAATAATTATCTCAGTATTTGAGATGTTTGTACCTTCCAACTAGTGAACTATGCTGGTACCACTTCAATAGTTAAATCTTCTATCTAATCCTGTGGATCAGTGGTCAATACCATTGATATGAATCCCCAATGTACTTCTTCAATAGAGACACGTGAAATACGTCATGCACACTAGACATGGAAAGCAATAACGCTAGTTGATATATAACTTTTCTACATCTCTCCAAATTTTATGAGGTCCAAAACATATATCAGATACAACTTTTCCTTCTCATTGAATTGTTTTTAATCCATGCATAAGTGATATCCTCAAGAACACTTTGTCACTTATGGCGAACTCGAGGTCTTGGTGTCTCTTTTGACAACTTGAGCTATCTTGGACCTTTTCTTTGATCTTGTATGCCACTCGATAGTTTTCTTCAATAGGCTCAGGTCTTAAAACTCTTCATTCATCAACTTCATTCCAAAACAAAAGAATTTGACATTTCTACCGTACCATGCTTTATAGGTGACATCTACATAGTATCTCGGTAGCAAATTCAATCGACATATAGCTTAGTTAGCCACTCCAAAGCATACCGAGGTCGTATAGCAATGGAATGAGCTATCTTCATAAGGCGATCAACAATCACCCAAACCATGTCCACCGATTTGGGAGTCAGTGGCAAATCATTGACATAGTTCATTGTACTACAGTTTCACTTCCAGACTGGCTCCGATAGTGGTTATGGTAAGCTACATTGGTCTTTGCCTTTCAGCCTTTACTTGTTGATAATTCAGACATTGAAACATGCATCTAGCCACAACTACTTCCATTCCCTTCTACCAAAATAATCTCTTCATGTTTTGGTATATATTATACTTCTAGAATGTATCCAATACGGAATAGAATGGGATTTTAACATTATCTTATATCTTATGATCAGCATTTTTCACTTCAGGTATACATAATCATCCTCTATATCATAGGACCTTTTTCGCATCCGAAGTAAGTTAGGGTTTGGTTTTCCTTTTTCTAAATCTGCTTACACCGTTCTTATATACAGATCTAACAAAATTGTTACTTTTACTTCATCCATCAATTCAGAGATGATCTTGAATGCCACAAGAGCAATCGATGAACTATTGCTCCATAGGTTCATCCATAAATTCTCGCTCAATTGGATCATCACGAGTTTCTATTATATGTTACTCTCCTTCCAAATCTAAATCTATTGCTGTGAAACATAAGGGAGCATTTATACTGGGTCCTTCCTTGGACTTCATAATTTCCTTCGCGATTGTACAAGCAGTTTGTAGTCTAAATATTTGACGGATAGATTTAGCTTCTTTCCAAATGACACAAATATAAGAGAATGAGTAGCTCCAAAATCAAAGAGCACTCTGGCAGGAATGCCCTTAATAGGTACGATACCTGTGATTTGTTTTAATTTAGTCTACATGCTCATACAATGTAACATAAAATGAAAGGTTTAGGTCATACCTGTAACCACATCAGGCGATGCGACAGCATCCTTGGATGAAACATCATAAACTCTTCCTTGTTGTAGTTGTTTTCTGGGCTTAGTACACTCTCTTGAGACATTCCTTACTTGATTACAGTTAAAACATCTTATTCATTCACCATTTTGCCTTGGTTGCGGTGGGGCTGCTGAAGTGGTCTTGGCTGCAACATTGAAGCCTTGAGTATGGAAGGGTTTGAATACCTTGGTGTTCCCTCCGTTGTAAGAATTTCCATTTGGCCTTTTGATTCCCCTATTTTGAGCAAAATAGCTCTCTTTCTGGCTCGACTCTATCACTCGAGCAATTTGTACAGCTTCATTGTAGATTTTCTTCTCAAGTCCCAGAACATGTTCACGTATGCTTCCCCTAAGTCCCATGACGAACCTTTGGGTCTTCGTATCCTCCTCTTGCATACTGACCGGTGCAAAGAAAAATAGCTCCTCATAACACTGTTGACATGCATCAACAGTCATCAGTCCCTGATATAAACTCAGGAACTCTCTCTCCATAGAATCTCTGAAACTTCTAGGGAAGTACATCTCAAAGAATGCCTCTTTGTATATACCCCAGGTCAAGTGGGTGTGCTTGGTTAATAGATATGTCTTGGTAGGCTTCCACCAATGGCGTGCATCACCCTTTAGCATAAATGTGGTGCACAACACTTTCTCCTTTTCATTTACTGTCATCATCATAAATTTCTTTTCATTTCGTCAACCTAGTGTGCCGACCACAAAGGATCTGCTGGCTTGCCATTAAATTCTTTGGGCTTCATCTTCTGAAAATGCTCGACCAGTCTGGAGTGGTCCAGCTGATACGGAGCATAGGCCCCATACATAGGTGGTTGATACTGATAACCACCTAGAGCTACCTCAGGGTTCTGCACTTGAGCTTGCATGACTAGTGATTGAGGTGCATGGGGTACTGTGTTACTTCCCCTTAGTATTGTGCTTGCCTGTCCTCTTGGCATCGGTGTCGTATGTGCAGCTGGAAAAGTCATGCCTATGGCAGCTTGCATATTAGCTTGTACCTGTTGTATTTGCTGCAACTATTGTGCCAAGTTCATTACGGCTGTAGCTAAATCTATAGGTGGGGCTGGCAAGTTTGTAGGATTTGCCTGACCATTAGCTCCTGGGGGTGCCACATTTGGATTCTCTTGTACTTCAGGAATTTCATGACTAGTTTCCTCCACAGGTGGTGGTGATGGAATTGGGTTACTCCTCGTCTGTTCCCTCTTCGCCCAGCCATTTCCTGTTCTGGTGGTGGTAGTGTCTGAAAAGTGGTAGAACACGTGAGGCAATCATCATATACTTCATTCTCATATTTAAATCCACTAGTCAATGATATTTTCAAATTTTTCAGATCATTCTGCCAAAATAATGTATTTTCCATCGTAGTGTCAATGGTAAGGTCGATGGATGTCCGACCCTAGGGTATGCGACCCTAAGAATCATTGTTACTTACCGAGAGCCTAGGGTCGATGGGTGTCCGATCCTAGGATCGACCCCTAGTTCTCTGTCAGATCACCAAGAGGCTAGGGTCGATGAGGGGGTCGGAGGTAGGGTCGAATGTCTTGGTCGAATTATGCGACCCTAGGACTAAAAATCAGGTTTTTAATCCCGATTTTTGGATCCATTTCTCATTCCTTCTCCCCCTTTCCGACTCGGCTCGTTCCTCTGAGTTGTTACAGTGACAACTCCGACCCATTGGTGATTTTTTCTTCTCTTTTCAACGTCTACTCCTCCTCTACAGGTATGTTCTCTACGATTTCATGTCTTTAGGGTTTCTTAACAAGGTTTTTACTCTTTTGTATCGTTTTCTTCAAATTAAACTTTTTCCAATCGTCAAAATTTGATTTTTATTGGGGGCTTTTGTTGTTGGTGACTCAATAGATGAAATCCCTCAAAATATTTGAGTTTCATTGGTTGGTTATCGAGAAACTTGAAATTTCCCCTTTTTGCCCTAATTTGTCGAGATTTTTGAATTTCTTGAAATTTCATCAAATTCAATCTCCTTAGATAAAATTTTCCACTGTATGAGTCTTACAGGATAGTTTAGAATCTATATAAGTCCTCCTGCCCATGGGTATGGGTGAAAAGTGAGGCTTTTGACCAATTTATGTTGTTATAATGTCAAAATTTTTGGGTTTTTCATCTTTACTAAGCTATTATCTGTTTTTCTTTATTTTTACAGTTAATATGGCTCGTACCAAAATACCTAGGGTTCACGACCCAGTACGCTTCCGTTCTAACGAGGCCGAGGTGCAGTATGCCCGCTACGCTCGTAAGAAGGTAGAGGGAGGTCATCGTGTGGACTTGGCTAGCCTAGCCTTGTTAGATGTAGAGAGAGCCTTTGGTGACATGGGCTGGCTTCCCATGATCACTTACGATGCCTGTACCCATCCAGATTTGGTGAGACAGTTTTATTGTAATCTTCAGGTGATGGGAGATCACAATGACACTGAGAGGGGTAGGGAGCTCAGGATCACGAGCTACGTTAAGGGTGTAGAGGTTTTCTTTGCCTATCGGCAGTTAGCGGACCTCTTGGGCATTTCATATGACGGCCCCTTGGTGTACTGTACCCCCAGAGAGCCCCAATTCTTTTCCTTGGAGATGAGGGCTGAGATATACTGTCAACTTATCAGAAAGGATCGTTGGGAGATGAAAGCGATCTACTTACGTCCAGAACCTCGGGTGTACTGTAAGATCATTCAGCACAACCTGATACCTCAGAGTGGGCACTATGAGAGGATCTCCCAATTAACCCAGTTCTTACTCTACTGTATCTGCACTAGGCAGCCTGTCTGCCTCCATTATATTATTATGCGGACAATGATCAGTGCCACAGTAGCAGGTCAGGTAGGCAACCTGCCTTATGGACGTCTGATCACTACATTACTTACCAGCCTGGAAGTTAATTTGGTAGATGAGAGGATTCAGGAAAAATCCTTCTCATCACATCTGGATTGGGAGGCCATCTGTAAGATGGGCATGCGGGATGCTCAGGTCAGTGACGATGGAAGAAACGCTCTGGTGCATCTGCGTACTCGGGTGAAGATGGCAGATGCTGAGGCAGCAGCAGCAGCCGCTAGAGCAGGGGTTCATGGGGATGATGCTGGGGATGATGATCGTTTGTACATAAATGTGGACTCCATACCTCTTCCATCACCTACACATACTACGGGAGCTGGTCCTTCACATGCAACTGGTCCTTCACACCCACCTTCTAATGACATGATGGGGATACTACGTGAGATTAGAGAGGCTCAGCGCATGTCTGATCTGAGGGTGGGAGAGCTTCTAGATGCTCAGTGCGTGACTGATCAGTGGGTTGTTGATCTCACAGCAAGTCTTTAGACGACCTAGACTCAGGTAGCTTGGTTGACTAGAGTCTATGTTGAGGATTATGGCAGAGACCGCGAGGCACCGCCTACCCCATCACCTCCAGCTTTCTGATGTATTTTCTTTTATTTTTCTTTTGTACTATAGAGTAACTGTCCGGATTGTGGACTGTACTCGGCTTTAGATATGTGTATATACGTTTGTTTTTTCATTCGGGTGTATATGAATTTGTTTCTCATTTAATAGATGCATTATTCTCTTTCAATTTTTGCCTCAAACAACACAGATGCTCATGGTGTGTCATTATTACAGCTTTTAAATTTTATCCTATCTCAGTTCACAACTTTTGTGGTAGTATACGGGTTTAAGAGACAGGGCCTGAGAGCTCTGATACCAAGTTGTTACACCCCAATTCTATACTATTTAGAATGGTGTGATGAGCCGCTAATAAACCGACGGTTCAACCAGGATCTCGAATAGGCTGTATCCGTTTGTTCAAACCATACACATCAACAACCATAATCAGAATAAATACACAATAGCGGAAGTCTTAATATTAAGTGAACTAAGAGTCTAAAGAAGATAACATAAATAAAGTATTCAATTATCTTCCAAATACTAAGACATAAATAAAATATTTAATCAATTACATCGTCTTTATAATTTGAATAAAAACTAATAAAAAACGCAAGAGTTGCACTCGCATGACAAATCATGTGATTCCATCAAAACTTCAGCATCCATTGCCGCCGCATGACCATACACCGGAGCATTCATATAATATTCAACCGTGGTACCTGCATCATCAACTAAAAGGATTCGACGTCGAAAGGGTGAGCACACATCACAGCTCAGTGAGCAAAAAAAAACAATACAACAAACATATACATGCATTCAATTCATATCTTTGGTCAGGTTTATAAGTTTGCAAAGTGCTATAGAAAGGTTCGGTGGCCGCCTCACCTCTATACACGAGTGTGTGGAGTCGCCCAATGAATATCGGCACTGTCGTCCCACATGCACCCACCATGGATAATATACTCCCAATGAAAACGGCATTGTTGTACCATTTTCCCATACCAACACCTAAGCCCATGTTAGCGAGGGCTTGCAAACTGGGCTCGCAACTAATCAATCTTAATGTCAAACAGTGTATCCAAGGCCTCACCCCACCATCCCTCAATACATCCATAGAGATAGAGCTAGGGTCTGGTGACCAGGCAGAACCACAATATCACGTCCCCCTTGATGCCCTACGACGTATTAGTTCCGCTAAGGTAATGGCGATACGAAGATCTTAGTGGACAAGACTTGAGTAGAGATAGAGCTAGATTCTGGTGACCAGGCTAAACCACAATGTCACGTCCTCCCCCTGATGCCCCACTTGCATCAAGTACATTAACCACACATAAACATTCACATTCCTATTCCTATCATCATTATCATCATCATATTAAAAATAAGCAAAAATTAAATATGCATGAACAGTAATAACAGGAATAGTAGATGACATGTGATATGCACATTACAATCATACAAACATAGAATCATTCACGGTATTGGACTCAATAAACAAAAATAGTTTATTATTAGCCAATTAGTTTAGGTCTTGTTCCTTCACCTTTGCTTGAGTGTAGATCCTCTTTCAAGCTTTAAGAATAACTTTTATATCAATAGAAAAACCTAAAAAGTCGATAGATTTTAATTAGAATTCAATCCGATAGTTTTAAGCTTGCTGCAAAGCTACGGTCGCGGGTTGGGTCGTAGGTAGGGTCGTAGGTTTTTGCGACCCCAGGGTATAGTGTCACACCCCAATTCCACACCATTCGGAATGGTGTGATGAACCGTCAATAAACCAACGGTTCAATCAGGATCTCAAAATAGGTTATCCCACATATGATAAACCAAAACACATTCCACATTAATCAGAGATAATAAAATAAATAGCAGAAGTCTTACAGATAATGAACTGAGGTCTAAACATGATAAATAATTAATATTCCATTTATTTCCAAGTAACCAAAACATAACTTAATACATATTACAATATCCGAATACGAAAACTAAACGCTAAACGTATCCATCGCTGAAACGCTCGCGTAACGAACCATGTTCGTTCTCCACAGCTTGCTCATTCATAGCCTCCACCCGTACATATGTTGGCGAGTAGACATAATCTTCAATCATAGTACCTGCAATATCAGAAACTAAAATGAATTGCGCGCGCGAGGGTCAGCTCTCCAACTTGAGCTCAGTGAGTAGCCAAAACAATGCAACAATACATATGCATGCAAAAATCAATTTATATCTTTGGTTCGGTTTAAAGTTTGCAGTATGCAATAGAAAGGTTTAGGTAGCCAAAGGTCGCGTTTATTGACTCCGCCTCTATACAAGAGTGTGTGACGTTACCCGAAGATCACGTTTATCGTCAACTCACATGCACCCAATCATGAACATTATATAACAATGGTTACGTTTATTGCTATATAGTGCCATACCAACACGTAAGCCCCTGTTGACGAGGGCTGCAAACTAGGCTCGCAACTAACAAATCCTAATGCCAAACAGTGTATCCAAGGCCTCACCCCAGCATCCCTCAGAATGTCCATAGAGATAGAGCTAAGGCCCCCCGGTAGAGTCAGAAACTACAAGGACCGAGACCACCTCCTCTGATACTCTACGACATAATAGTTCTGCTAAAGTAATGGCGATACGACGATGCTAATGCACAAGACTTGAGTTAGAGATACAGCTAAAGTGCTGAGACCCACCAAAGGTTACGTTTAATGACGTCCTCATCACACCTCCCCTGATACTCGCTCGCATCAAGCACATCAACACACATACAAGCACATGCCTATTCCTATCATCATCATCATCATCATGTTATAAACGATAAAGTAAATATGCATGAACAAGTAATAGAAATATTGGATGGCATGCTGTATGCACATTACAACATATTCGCATAGAATCAAGCATAGCATAGGACTCAAGAAAAAGAAAATAGTTTATTATTAACCAATTTAGTTTGGGGTTAAGGTGCCTCACTTTAGCTTGCTAATAGATACTTTTCCAAACTTTAGAATCACCTTTATAATGTTATTATATTGCTAGAAGACCTAACAAAGTCGATAAAATTTCATTAAAATTTATTCGGAATTTAAACACCATTCTGTTAACTGAGGGTCGGAGGTAGGGTTGGAGTCATGATCGACCCTGGGTGCGACCCTCCCCCTAATCTGAACTTCCCGAACACTGAGGGTCGATGCTAGGGTCGGATCTGCCATCGACCCTAGGTGCGACCCTCCATGGTTTGAGTCGAAAATATCAGATTTCGTTCTCTCTTTCATGGTTAGGTCCTATGGCTTACTTCCACAATTCATTCTATACATGTTCTATGGTTTAGAACTATACTTTATTCACCTACATGGTTTTAATGATCTCCATATGGTTTCCATTGAAACGAAACCATGGATGGATGATTTGGGTTCCTCTTAAGTCATACCCTCTTCATAAATCATTCTAAAGTCTTAATTAAATCATGGGGAATTTATTCATACCTTAGGTTTGCTGAGATTCAGAGTTCCTCTGAATTTCCTCTTCTTCCTTAACATTGTCTTCAAGTTTTCCTTCTCTTCATCTCTTCCTTCTCTTCTCTTTCTGTCAATCCAATTAGGGTTGTAAAAGGATTGAAAGAGGCTTAGGGACGTCCTATTTATAGGGTAAAACCTCCCAAAATAAGTCCCATTGAGTTTAGGAAAGGTTCCAATCGAAATTAGGAAGGTTTCTCAATTTTTGGTTCGTGCTGTTTTTCCCGAATGTCGAGGGTCGATGGTGAGGGTCAATGGGAGGGTCAGACATCTCATAGACCCTGCGACCCATGGTTGAGGGTCGATGGTGAGGGTCGATGGGAGGGTCGGACCTGCCTGTTAAAACATGCGACCCTACCCTCATTTTGACTGTTTTTGGGTAAATTTTCATATTAGGTCTTGGGTTTCTTCACACACTTGGTCCACTTGGCTCGACCATGATATGTAGACGGGTCCCGACATGAAATGTAAGGTTAGGCTGGGTTCGTGGCGTACGGGTCTTACAACTCCACCACCCTTGAAAGAAATTTCATCCTCGAAATTTGAAAGTACGGATCTTACAACTCCCCCATCCTTAAATGAATTTTGTCCTCAAAATTTGAACGAATCTTACAACTCCCCCATCCTTAAAATAAATTTTGTCCTCAAAATTTTTGAATTTACTTTGGAGTCAATAGGTGGGAATTCTATTTCCGCATTGCATCTTCTTCCTCCTATGCACTCTTCTCCACGTATTGTCTTCGTCAGATTATCTTCGTATAATTGATACCAAGCTTTTAAGGTGTTGTACCTTTCAACTAGTGAACTAGGCTGGTACCACTTCAATAGTAAAACATTTTATCTAATCCAGTGATTCCGTGGTCAATACCTTTGATATGGATCTCCAATGTACTTCTTCAATAGAGACACACGAAATACATCATGCACACTAGACATGGATAGCGGTAACGCTAATTGATATGCAACTTTTCTACGTCTCTCCAAAGTTTATAAGATTCGATGCATATATAGAATATTACTTTCCTTTCTTGTCTAATCGTTTCAAACTACACATAAGTGATTTCTTCAAGAACATTTGTCCCTTATGGCGAACTCAAGGTCTTGGTATCTCTTCTGACATGTTGAGCTATCCTGCCCCTTTTTCTACCACTCGATAGTTTTCCTCCATAGACTTAGGTCTTAAAATTCTTCATTCACCGACTTCATTCCAAAACTGAGGGGTTTGACATTTCTACCTTACCATGATTTATAGGTAACATTTACATGGTAGCTTAATAAAAACATCAATTCACGGTGACTTCTCAACTCAAGCTCCTTGAAATCAATTTCACAAGCTCGGGGCATATCTCTTAGGATTTGTATAGTCCGCTCCGACTGTCCGTCGGTTTGAGGTAAAGTGCGGTACTAAACTTTAACTTTGTTCCCATTATTTTCTGTAGATCCTCCCAAAACTTCAAAATAAAGCATAAGCCTCTGACCGACACTAAGCTCTCATGCATACCATTCAGTCTGGCAATATTATCCATATATAGCTCAGTTAGCCGCTCCAAAGCATACCGGGGTCGTATAGCAATGGAATGAGCTATCTTCATAAGGCGATCAACAATCACCCAAACTGTGTCAACCAATCAGTGGTATACCGTTGACATAGTTCATTGTAATGCAGTTCCACTTTCAGACTGGCTCCGATAATTTTTATTGTGAGCCATGGTGGTATTTGTCTTGTAGCTTTTACTTGCTGATAATTCAGACACTGGAACACGCACTAAGCCACATTTGTTATCTCTTCAGGTCATGATACATATTGGTACTCCAGGATGTCCTGAATATGGAGTACAATGGGCTCTTATCATTATCCTCTTCATGATATCCGAGTCTTTATCTTCAGGTATTCAAAATCTACTTTTGTATCTGAGTACCGTCTCCACATCCAAAGTAAGTTAGGTTTGGGTTTTTCTTTCTCTAAATCTTCTTGCATTGTTTTTATATTCAGATCTAGCAAAATTGCGACGTTTACTTAATCCATCAATTTAGAGATGATCTTTAATGCCCCAATGTAACCGAATTATTGCTTCATAAGTTCATCCATAAATTCTCGCTCAATTTGATCGTCACTAGCTTCTATTATAAGTTACTCTTCTTCCCAATCTGAATCTGTTGCTGCGGAACATAAGGCAACATTTATACTGGGTCCTTCCTTGGACTTCATAATTTCCCTTTTTGCTTAAGGCCTTAGCTACTACATTTGCTTTGCTCTGGTGACATTAAATATCACAATCTTAATCCTTCAAGTATTCTAACCATCTCCTTATCCTCATGTTCAACTCTTTCTAATGAAGAGATAAATAAAACACTTGTAATCCGATCTAATCTAAAATTCTTCCCCGTTTAAATAATGTCTCCAAGTCTTGATTGCATGAATCACAATTGTCTACTCCAATCATGAGTTGGGTAACTCTTTTCATGCTCTTTCAGTTTTCTTAAAGCATATGAAATCGCTTATTTACCTTACATCAACCCACATCCTAGATCCAATCCGAAAGCTTCAATGTATAGGGTAAAAGGTTCCCTTGGTACCAAAATGATCAAGATGGCAGTTGCTATCAACCTTACCTTAGAATCTAGAAACATTCATCACACTTGTCAGTCCAATTAAGCTCATCTCCTTCCTGGTTAGCTTGGTAAGAGGTATTGCGATCTTAGAGTGGTCCTCCAACAATCGTCTGTAATAACCAGCTAACCCAAGAAACTTCTGATCTCTGCAATATTCTTCAGGTGTTTCTCACCCTACAATTGCTTCTATCTTAATAGGGTCCACTTTAATCCCTTTTTTATGATGCTACATGATCTAAGAAGATCACTTTGTTTAATCAGGTCTCATATTTCTTGGAATTGGCATAAATCTTTTTCCTTCTCAGCTGTTGTGACGCTGTTCTAAAATCCGTTGTATGAGTTGCTTCATTCTTAGAATAAACCAAAATATCATCTATAGAAATGATGACCAACGTGTCCAACAGGTCATGAAACACCCAGTTCATCAGTTCCATAAAAGACGTAAGGGCATTGGTTAATCCAAACGTTATAATCGAGAACTCATAATGTCCAATCCCGATTCTAAAGGCTATCCTTGAGATATTTCTGTCCAAAATTCTTCAGCTGATGATATCTTGACTGAAGAAAATACCTTTGCTCCTTGCAACTGTTTAAACACATCATCGATCTAAGGTAGTAGATATCGATTCTTGACTGTGAGCTTGTTTAGTTCCCGGTAGTCTATTCGCAAACAACACTACCATCCTTCTTCTTCATGAATTGCATTGACACTTCCCATGATGCAATACTTAGCCAATTAGAACCCTTGTCTAATAACTGTTGTAATTGCGTCTCAATCCCTTTAACTCCATAGAAGCTACTGTACAGGTGCTTTTGACACGAGTATCGTCCTTGGTAACAAGTCGATGACAAACTCGGTCGCACGATGAGGTGATAACCCGGTAAGTCTCCTGGAAACACATCAGGGAATTTATGTCTCACATCAATATCTGTCATCTGTGGTGCTTCATTGGTAACGTATACCACAGATACCATATATCCAACTCATTTCACTTCAAAGCATCTCTTCGCCTTTAGCATAGAGAAGATCAGCTTTCGCTTCCTAGGCAACATACTTCCAATAATACTAAATTATATGTCGTCTTTTATTCTTGAATGATAACCTCTTCTCTGCACATAATCACTTGTAGAGTGTTGAGACAACCAGTCTATCCCCAAGATGACGTTAAAGTCTGCCATCTTAAGTCTAATTAGGTTGCGTCCAAATTTCATCCATCCATTAATATGATTCAATCCTTTTTCATAACACTCATCTAAAACAACATTTAGTCCAAAAGTTCTTGAACTAGCAAATTCTGATGTAAATGTCTTAAGAGCTTGTCTAGTTCCTTCATCTCTTTTGATTTTTTAAAGACTATCATCAAAATCTCATATTGCACTCATTAGCTTGTATTTCTTTTATCCTTACTGTTCTACCTTGCTCTCTCTTCCATATACCTCGAAACATACCTTGTGATTATTACTTCATATCCCAAATCTATCTATAAGCATTAGGGTATATGCTTATAAATTTATTAATTCAGCCAAACCATTTTTGTCTTTACTTAATCATATCCCTCAACATTGGGCATAACTCAATTATCATTTTATTAAATCGAGTACTACTTATGCCATGACATTATCCTTATATCCACTCTTAAATTTTCCTTTAGGAATCTTCTATCTTGTTAAAATTCATACCGATATAACCATCTTTAACTTTACTTGAGTGCTATCTACTCTTTCCTAGTTATTCTTGATAGTTTTCACTTTTTGCTTATGCACTCTTTTATAGACATGGCTCATATCCACCCATTTAGAAATCTCAAAATAGATTCTCCATTACTTCATCTGAGGTTCATTGGCTATAGTATTTAATTTGAATCCCATCATCTTTATTCCAATAATTCCATTATCACTACACATCTTTATCAACAATGATCAGGGAGTTTATGAATCAGAATGTGCATCCAAAATAATTCTTTTCCTTCTTTCAATTATCATAATGACAACCACTTGCTTTATCTAGCGAATCTAAGTTTCAAGGATCAGGAGTAAATCTATGGTAATCCAACCGGCATCAAAAGATTATTAAATTACACGGTGGTCCAAATATATGAAAATAGAGGTTCTACAGTTCTTGACCTCATGGTTATAGGTTCTATTGAGTATATATAATGCCATTGGTCGAGGCACTACAGGAGTAAATCTGGAGAAAGATTTCGCACATCAATAAATCAGGTATAATCTGGAGAAAATTTTGTACATCAATAAATCAGGTATAAATCAGAAGATGTACGCTCAATCTGATTAAATATTTAACTGTTCATTCAGTTCGTATCTCTGTTCATGTTGTCGATCATGAGAATGGTGCAGATTGGTATAATCAGGACTAATACTAAAGAAACAATATCTGTAACTCCAATTGACAGGTTAAATCAAGAAGGTATCCTGTCAAGACACGCAAATTTAAAATCTGGTATGTGCATCCTCTATAATCATAAGAGTAAATCAATAATGCACCGCATCCTATATAATCATATCCAGTTATATGGCCATGATTAGATTTGATCCTCTACTGAAAACGTTTAAGGCTTCATCTTCAGAAAATATTCTTCAATCCTTGGTCAGATCATTCCATCATAATGTAGCTATCCCATACTTCGGTGGCTGATAAGGGTAACCACCTTGATACACTGCTTGTTGTGTGTCAAACTTCTGCACTGGGGTATGCATTACTGGGACTTACTGTATGGTAAGCACTGTGTTATAGTTAACAGGTGTTGGGGTACAGTGTTGCTACCAATTGGTACCATACTTGGTTTGACTCGGAGGTGTGGATGTGGCATCGACAACTTGGGTAGTAATTCACATAGGAACTTGCATAGTCGGTCTCATCTATTGTTGCTCTTGTATTTTATTGGGCCAAGTTTATTACAACCATAGCCAAGGTATTTGGTAGTCCAGGTGGTTGGCTGGAGTGGCCTGGTTGTTCACTCTATTAATTCGATACAGTCTGATTATCTACTCAGATGAGTTTTCATTATCCATTCTCAACCCTGATAGTTGTGGGGTCAAGTTGCAACCTCTTCTTAATGCTCAACGGGTAATGGATCAACTTGTGGTGGATCTCACTCTGAGTTTCCATGCCACCCGGAGTATAACTTTATCTTCTTTATAGTTGCTCTTATTCATAATGTTTGGCCATTATTCTCTTATCTCTGTTGGATTTAGCCCGAGATCATTCCCTTTACCTCTACAGGGTTTTGGCATTACTAGCCATTTTCCTTCTTTCTCTGTCCTACATCGAGTTTCACATCTTGTGAGTACCAACTCGGTATTCCAATTTTCTGCTATACAGATGCTCCCTTCTTGCTACTGTACTATATCCTTGTATACTTGGATAACTACCCAACTTATAGATAATACCCTAATTATTTCTTTATTAAGATAATTTTTAGTTTTCTCTTTCTGTATGAGTGTATATATATGGTTCCACCTTTTATATGTACATTATTGTCTTGTTTAAGTTCTGTCTCAACCAACACAGGTGCTTATGGTTTGTTGTATTAAAGCTTTTTAATTTATCCTAACTCAGTTCATGGACTCTAGTGGAAGTACTCAGGTTTAATGGGTAAGGCCTACGAGACCTCTGATACCAAGTTGTCTCATCCCAATTCCACATCATTCAGAATGGTGTGATGAACCGTCAATAAACCAACGATTCAACCAGGATCTCAAAATAGGCTATCCCACATATGATAAACCAAAACACATTCCACATTAATCAGAGGTAATAAAATAAATAGTGGAAGTCTTACAGATAATGAACTGAGGTCTAAACATGATAAATAATTAATATTCCATTTATTTCCAAGTAACCAAAACATAACTTAATACATATTACAATATACGAATATGAAAACTAAACGCTAAACGTATCCATCGCTGAAACGCTCGCGTAACGAACCATGTTCGTTCTCCATAGCTTGCTCATTCATAGCCTCCACCCATGCATATGTTGGCGAGTAGACATAATCTTCAATCATAATACCTGCAATATCAGAAACTAAAAAGAATTGCGTGCACGAGGGTCAGCTCTCCAACTTGAGCTCAGTGAGTAGCCAAAACAATGCAACAATACATATGCATGAAAAAATCAATTTATATCTTTGGTCCGGTTTAAAGTTTGCAGTATGCAATAGAAAGGTTTAGGTAGCCAAAGGTCGCGTTTATTGACTCCGCCTCTATAAACGAGTGTGTGACATTACCCGAAGATCACGTTTATCGTCAACTCACATGCACCCAATCATGAACATTATATAACAAAGGTTACGTTTATTGCTATATAGTGCCATACCAACACGTAAGCCCCTGTTGGCGAGGGCTGCAAACTGAGCTCGCAACTAACCAATCCTAATGCCAAACAGTGTATCCAAGGCCTCACCCCAGCATCCCTCAGAATGTCCATAGAGATAGAGCTAAGGCCCCCGGTGGAGTTAGAGACTACAAGGACCGAGACCACCTCCCCTGATACTCTACGACATAATAGTTCTGCTAACGTAATGTCGATACGACGATCCTAATGCACAAGACTTGAGTTAGAGATAGAGCTAAAGTGCTGAGACACGCCAAAGGTCACGTTTATTGACATCCTCATCACACCTCCCCTGATACTCGCTCGCATCAAGCACATCAACCACACACATACAAGCACATGCCTATTCCTATCATCATTATCATCATCATGTTATAAACGATAAAGTAAATATGCATGAACAAGTAATAGAAATATTGGATGGCATGTTGTATGCACATTACAACATATTCGCATAGAATCAAGCATAGCATAGGACTCAAGAAATAGAAAATAGTTTATTATTAACCAATTTAGTTTGGGATTAAGGTTCCTCACCTTAGCTTGCTAATAGATACTTTTCCAAGCTTTAGAATCACCTTTATAATGTTATTATATTGCTAGAAGACCTAACAAAGTCGATAAAATTTAATTAGAATTTATTCGGAATTTAAAAACCATTCTATCAACTGAGGGTCGGAGGTAGGGTCGGAGTCCTGATCGACCCTGGGTGCGACCCTCCCCTAATCTGAACTTCCCGAACACTGAGGGTCGATGCTAGGGTCGGATCTGCCATCGACCCTAGGTGCGACCCTCCATGGTTTGAGTCGAAAATATCAGATTTCGTTCTCTCTTTCATGGTTAGGTCCTATGGCTTACATCCACAATTCATTCTATACATGTTCTATGGTTTAGAATTATACTTTATTCACCTACATGGTTTTAATGATCTCCTCCATGGTTTCCATTGAAACGAAACCATGCATGGATGATTTGGGTTCCTCTTAAGTCATACCCTCTTCATAAACCATTCTAAAGTCTTAATTAAATCATGGGGAATGTATTCATACCTTAGGTTTGCTGAGATTCAGAGTTCCTCTGAATTTCCTCTTCTTCCTTATCATTGTCTTCAAGTTTTCCTTCTCTTCTTCTCTTCCTTCTCTTCTCTTTCTCTCAATCCAATTAGGGTTGTAAAAGGATTGAAAGAGGCTTAGGGACGTCCTATTTATAGGGTAAAACCTCCCAAAATAAGTCTCATTGAGTTTAGGAAAGGTTCCAATCGAAATTAGGAAGGTTTCTCAATTTTCGATTCGTGCTGTTTTTCCTGAATGTCGAGGGTCGATGGTGAGGGTCGATGGGAGGGTCGGACAACTCATAGACCCTGCGACCCATGGTTGAGGGTCGATGGTGAGGGTCGATGGGAGGGTCGGACCTGCCTGTTAAAACATGCGACCCTACCCTCATTTTGACTGTTTTTGGGTAAATTTTCATATTGGGTCTTGGGTTTCTTCACACACTTGGTCCACTTGGCTCGACCATGATATGTAGACGGGTCCCGACATGAAATGTAATGTTAGCCCGGGTTCATGGCGTGAGGGTCTTACATATAGGGTCGATCCTAGGGTCAGTTGTCCCATCAACCCTAGTTGCGACCGCAACCTCCCTGGACTTCCCGAGAGCATGGGGTCGATCCTGTGGTCTGGTAGGATCGGTTACCAATCGACCCTACGTGTGACCGCACGTAGTTTGAGTCGACCTTTCATCCTACAGTCCATTCTTTTATGTTTGGGTCCTTTGGCTTACTTTTATAGTCCATTCTATGACTGTTCTATGGCTTAAAACTCCAAGTTACTCACTTTACATAGTTTTGAATTATTTCCACCATGATTTCCATTGGAATTTATCCATGGATGGATGGTGTTAGGGTTTCTCCTAACCTAACTTCATCATAATCTATTCTAAGCTTTCAATTTAGATAGAGATTGAGGGTCATACCTTATCTAGACTGAGTTTCAAAGATTTCTCTGAGCTTCTTCTTATTCCTTAGTATTTTCTTCAAGTTTTCCTTCTCTTCTCTTTCTCTCACTTTCAATTAGGGTACTAGAAGGAGTGGAAGAGGCTTAGGGACGTCCTATTTATAGAGAAAAACCTCTCAAAATAAGTCTCATTGACTTTAGGAAAGGTCCCATTCAAAATTAGGAAAGTTTTTTAATTTTTGGTTCGAACTATTTTTGCTACTTTCCTAGGGTCGATGCTAGGGTCGATGCTAGGGTCGGATAATCCAAGACCCGTGCGACCCCCCGACCAAGAAGTCATGGGCTGGACTTCTTTTGAGGTGGGATCGACCCTACCTGTTTAGGCATATGACCCTACCCTCATTTTGACTATTTTTGAGTTAAATTTCATATTGGGTCTTGGGTTTCTTCACGCACTTGGTCCACTTGGCTCGACAATGATATGTATACTGGCCACGACACAAAATATAAGGTTAGACTGGGTTCGTGGCATGTGGGTCTTATAGGATGTCACAATCATAATCTTTCAATAGCTCCAGCCATCTCCTTTGTCTTATATTCAGGTCCTTCTGAGTGAAAAAGTAAGTTAAACTCTTGTGATCCAACTTAATATGAAACTTCTCACCATACAGGTAGTGCCTCCAAGTCTTGATTGCGTGAATGATCACTGCTAACTCTAGATCATGCGTAGGATAGTTCTTCTCATACTCTTTCAATTGTCATGATGTGTAGGCAGTCACCTGTTCTCCTTGCATCAACACACATCCAAGACCCAACCCTCAGGCATCCGTATATAAGATAAATGGCAAGACAGGTGCTAGGATGGTCAAGATAGGTGCAGAAACTAGTCTTGACTTCAAAGACTGAAAGCACTTCTCATACTCATCTGTCCATATAAACTTTTCTCCTTTCTTGGTTAATCTGGTAAGTGGAACGGTGATCCTTGAGTAATCTTCCACGAATCTTCTATAATAACCAGCCAATCCAAGGAAACTACGAATCTCCACAACTGATTTCGATGCATCCAATCCTACTATAGCTGTGATCTTGCTTGGATCTACCTTGATACAGTCTGCAGATACTACGTGACCCAAGAATGCCACTTCCTTCAGCCAAAATTTAAATTTCTTGAACTTGGCGTAAAGCTTCTCCCTTCTCAGCCATTGTAGGGCTGCTCTCAAATGTGTTGCATGTGTTTCCTTGTCCTTGACCAAGATGTCGTCGATGAATACGATGATCGATGTGTCCAACATGTCTTGAAACACTCGGTTCATCAGTTCCATGAATGAGACTAGAGCGTTAGTCAACCCGAATGACATTACAAGGAACTCATAATGCCTATACCTCGTTCTGAAAGCAGTTTTCAAAATATCTCCTACCTTGATCTTCAATTGGTAATACCCTGATCTATTATCAATCTTCGAGAAAACCTTTGCACCCTGCAACTGATCGAACAGATCATCGATCCTAGGCAAAGGGTATCGATTCTTGATGGTTAACTTGTTCAACTCTCGGTAGTTGATACATAGTCACATGCTACCGTCCTTCTTTATAAACAATACAGGTGCTCCCCATGGCGATATGCTTGGTCATATGAAACCTTTATCCAGTAGCTCTTGTAATTGGGTCTTCAACTCTTTTAATTCTATAGGGGCCATCCTTTATGGTACCTTAGACACCGGCACCGACCGTGGAATGAGGTCTATCACGAACTCTGTAGCCCTGTCTGGAGGTAGACCTGGTAGATCTTCTTGGAACACATCTGAAAACTCTCGTACCACCTCTAGATCTTCAATCTTTGGCACCTCTACAGTGATGTCGACCACAGACACTAAGTACCCCACACCTCCCTTTTCTAAGAATCTGTTAGCATTTAGGGTAGAGAGGATCAGCTTCCGCTTCCTAGGTAACTTGGTTCTAGTGAAGCTAAACTCCTTTCCCTTATCATCTTTAAACACAAGTTTTCTTTCACCACATAATGAGCTAGCTGAATGATGGCCTAGCCAATCCATTCCCAAGATGACGTCAAAGTCTGCCATCTCAAGTTGAACCAGATTTACTTCTAGGTTTTGGCCCTCAATACTAACTATACACGGCCCATAGCATTCATTCATTGCCACTTCTACTCCCAACGGAGAGCGAACTATCAAGCTTGATAGGTAACTCCATTCGCTTCCCAAAAGACATAGAAACAAAGGAGTGCGTAGCCCTAGAGTCAAAGAGTACTCTAGCGGGTACACCAACTATATTTACAGTTCCTAAAATTTAATTATCCCTTAGTTCTACATGCTCACACACAACAAAATAGTAAGACAAATAGTAAGGGACGTAATCGTACCAGTAACCACATCAGGTGATGCGACTGCCTCCTCAGTGGTGACTTTGAATATCTTTCCTTGCTGTGGAAGTTGCTTCTTAGGTAGAGTACTGGTCTTTGCATAATGATCCAATTGTTGACAGTTGAAACATTTGACATTTGGGTTTTGTCCAACTAACTGTAACGATGGTGGTGCAGTAGTATTCCTTGCTGGCACCACAGCATACTGAGCCCTATATGGCCAGAATGGTCTAGTGTTCCCTCCACCCAAAGTCTCAGTAGCAGGCCTCTGCAGTCCCCTGTTTTGAGCAAAGAAGCTGTCTCTTTGGCTAGATTCAATTACCCTAGCAATCTGTACAACCTCGTTGTACACTTTCTTCTCCAAACCCATGACGTGCTCTCGGATACTTCCTCGTAATCCCATGGTGAACCTGTGGGTTTTGGTTTCCTCCTCTTGCATGCTTGCTGGAGCGAAGAAAAATAGCTCTTCATACCTCTACTGGTACGCATCAACAGTCAACTGGGATTGTTGCAGATTTAAGAATTCCTTCTCCATTTGATCACAAAAGCTCTTTAGAAAGTACTTATCAAAGAAGGATCCCTTGAATATTTCTCAATTGGTATGAGTGTGCTTTGTCTCTAAGTATGTCCCGGTAGAATTCCACCGGGCATTTGCATCTTTCTTGAGCATGTGCGTAGCAAATAGCACCTCCTCATCCTCCGTGCATGTCATCAGACGAAAGTTCTTCTCCATCTCAGTAACCCACTGTGCAGGACACAGTGGTTTTCTAGTTTCCCTGTGAAAGTAAGGGGTTTCAATTTCAGAAAACCTATCCACCGCTTGGCTTAGGTCATTATACCCCTGTGCATTTTTTCCATACCATCGTGGTGGGTACTGATAGATTCCTTGATAGGCAAACGACGTTGGAAATTGGTGTTGTGGTTCTAGATTCTGTCCTTGGCCCATCGGCCCCGTACTACCATCCATTGGTAGTGTAGTGTTAATTCCCCCAAACTCAGGCATACCTTCAGTAGGGATATATCCTGGTAGCCTGAACATGTTTAGCATCTCATTCAGGAATGCTTTCTGCTGAGATTCCATCTGAAAAACTAGATTCGTCACAATTGTCTCAGAGTTAGTATGAGGAGAGCCGGGCAAATTTGTTGGTTGTAAGACCCGTGTCAATTTAACCCGGTCCTATCACCTTGAACCAGGTTTACCCATCATGGTCGAGTCAAAGGGACTAAGGGCGTGAAGGAGATCGAGATCCTAGGTATCAAATCGACCCTAAAACACTCAATTTAAGGGGAGGGTCGCATACCCAGCTAAGGAGGGTCGGACCCCCCAAAACAGAAAGTCAGACCCTCTTTTTTATAGGGAGGGTTGGACATCTTAAGATCCTAGGGTCGACGGGATCATCGACCCTCCCATCGACCCTCAGTTGCCGCTGAAACTTAAATTAGGAAATTTCCTAATTTTCGATTTGGATTCTTTCCTAATCTCAAAGGGATGTATTTTAGGATGTTTCTACTCTATTTAAAGGACGTCCCTAAGCCTCTTTCACTCCTTTTACAACCCTAATTGAATTGAGAGAAACAGAAGAGAAGGAGGAGAAGAAGAAGAGAAGTAAGGGAGAGAAGAAAGCAAAAAGGAGAAGAGTTGCAGAGAAGGAGTATTCTTCTCAGGTATGGATACTAATTCCATGAGTTTCTATAGACCTTAGGTTAGATATTGATGAGAGTATCATCTCAGAGAAACCCAAACCATCAACCCATGGTTAGGTTTTCATAGAAAACTATGGGAGATTACATGAAAGCGATCTAGGTGGATGATTCATGGTTCTAGACCATGGAATGAATGTTGAATGGACTGTGGGAGAAAGCCATAGGACCCCAAACACGAAGAATGGACTAAAAGGAGGGAAATTGACCAACATCCACCTATGGTCGCACAGAGGGTCGATGACCATCCGACCCTATGTGATCCTGAGAATCGACCCTCAGTGTTCGGAAAGTCCAGAATGGGGATGGTCGCACCAAGGGTTGATCATGACTCCGACCCTACCTCCGACCCTCAATTAACAGCATGGTTTTTTAAATTCTGAATAAATTCTAATTAAATTCTATCGACTTTGTTTGGTCTTCTAGCAATATAATAACATTATAAAGGTGATTCTAAAGCTTAGAAGAGGATCTGTTAACAAGCTAAGGTTAGGAGACAAGACCTAAACTAATTGGTAAATAATAAACTTCTTTTATTTTCTTGAGTCCAATGCTATGCTTGATTCTATGTGAATATGCTTGTAATGTGCATTCAACATGTCATCCAATATTCCTGCTATTATTGTTCATGCATATTTAACTTCGTTTACTTATAACATGATGATGATGATTTGATGCTAGGAATAGGCATGTGAATGTTTATGTGTGGTTAGTGTGCTTGATGCGAGTAGGGCATCTGGGGGGTGTTATGTGGTGTTTGATTTGGACACTTTAGCTCTATCTCTGACTCAAGTCTTGTGCATTAGCATCGTCGTATCGCCATTACCTTAGCAGAACTATTGCGACGTAGGGCATCAAGGAGGGTCTCGGTCCTTGAGTCCTATATTCTGCCGGGGGGCGTTTGCTCTATCTCTACAGGTGCTCTGAGGGATGCTGGGGTGAGGCCTTGGATACATTGTTTAGCATTAGGATTGGTTAGTAGCGAGCCCCGTTTGCAGCCCTAGCCATCAGGGGTTCATTTATTGGTATGGAGTTATGCATCGATAAATGTGACCTTCATTGTACAATGTTCATTTGGGTGTTGTGGGCGACGGTGAGAGTCATTGGGCGTATCCACACTCTCGTGCATAGAGGTGTGGTGGCCACCTATCCTTTTTATAGCACAATGCAAACGTAAAACCAGACCAAAGATATGAATTGATTGCATGCATATGTATTGTTGCATTGTTTTGTTTGCTCACTGAGCCATGATGTGTGCTCACCTCTCGACGTCGAATATTTTTAGTTGTTGATGCAGGTGCA
The DNA here is from genome assembly GCA_028583415.1 of Protea cynaroides. NCBI lineage: Eukaryota > Viridiplantae > Streptophyta > Magnoliopsida > Proteales > Proteaceae > Protea > Protea cynaroides. The sequence goes on along the minus strand of CM053273.1, from coordinate 52,407,129 downwards.
ATCGTTGAAGATTATATAAATGCTCCAGAGTACGGAAACGTCGCAGTGATGGTAGTTGAAGCTGAAGTAGATACACATGACTCCTCTTGCGAGTGCAACTCATGTGTATTCGATTAGATATTTTTCTAGTTTTCTTTATTTGGATTTATTAAAGACATGTATTTGATATTTATTTATGTCTTAGTTGATACAGAATAATTTATTATTTAAATATTAATATCACAATAGATTCTCAATTCGTTTTACTATAAGACTTCTGCTATTATATATTTTGTCTGATTATGAATGTGAATGTATGGGGTTCAGATAACACGGATATAGCCTACTCGAGATCCTGGTTGAACCGTTAGTTTGTTAGCAGTTCATCACACCATTCTGAATAGTGCGGAATTGGGGTGTGATACCAACTTGGTATCAGAGCATCTCAGGCCTTGTCCGCTGAACTAGCATACATCCAAGACAATTGTGAACTAAGATAGGATAAAAGTAAAAACTTTAATACGAACACACTATAAGCACAAGTGATGGTTGAGACCAAATTTAAAAGAGAATAATGCATCTATTAAAGGAGAAATAGTTTTACATACAATATGAGAGGCACAAATGTATATACATAGCTAAAGCAGAGTACAGTCCACAAACTGGATAGTTACTCTGAAGTACAAGAAAATAAATACAATCAAGAAGCCGGAGGTGAAGGAGGAGGCGGTGCCTCACGATCTCTGTCATAATCTTTAGCGTAGAGTCTAGTCAGCCAGGCTACCTGGGTCTGCGTCGCCTAAAGACTAGTTGTAAGATCAGCCACCCGCTGATCAGTCCAACACTGGGCATCCAGCAACTCCTCCATCCTCAGATCAGATCTGCGCTGAGCCTCTATGTTCTCATGCAACATCTCCATCATATCAGAAGGTGGGCGTGAAGGCACAGCCGCATGAGAAGTACCAGTCTCAGGTGCAGGATCCGCCACAGAAGAAGTACGAACTCCAGCCGCATGCGTTGGTGAAGGCGGTGGTATCGAGTCGACATCCTTATACATGCGGTCATCATCATCGACAGGATCCGCATGAGCACTAGTAGCGGCAGCAGCTGCCTCAGCGTCAGCCATCTCGATGCGAGTGGGAGGGCGCACCATCTCGTCCTCTCCTCGTCACTAACTTCGGCATCCCGCATGCCCATCTTCCAGATAGCCTCCTAATCTAGAGGCGACGAGAAGGTTTTCTCCTGAATCTTCTCATCCACCAAATCAAGCCCCAGGCGAGTAAGCAGGACTGTGATCATACGTCCATAGGGTAGATTACCCCTATGACTGGGCAATGTGGCACTAATCATAGTCCGCATGATGATGTATGGCAGGCAGACGGGGTGTCTAGTGTAGATACTGTATAGCAGATACTTGGTCAACTGAGAAACCCTCTCGTAATGGCCATTCAGCGGAATCAGATTATGCTGGATAATCTTACAGAAGACCCGTGGAGCCGGACACATATAACAAGCTCTCATCTGCCAGCGATCAAGTCGTAGCAGCTGACTGTCGATCTCTGCCCTCATCTCCATGGAAACAAACTAGGGGTCTCCAGGTGCACAGTACACCATAGGGCCATCATAGGGAATGCCCAGTAGAATGGCCAGCTGTTGATAGTCAAAAGAAATGTTCACCCCCTTTACATAGCTAGTGATGCATAGCTCGTGACCCCTATCCACATCATTGTAATCCCCCACCACCTGTAGATTACAATAGAACTGCCGCACTAAATCCGGGCATGTGCACGTGTCGTAAGTGATGACAGGGAGCCACCCCATATCACCAAATGCTCTCTCCACATTGAACAGGGCTAGCTCAGCCAAGTTCACCATACTACCACCCTCTACCTTCATACGAGTGTAGTGGGCATACTGTGCCTCGGCTTCATTAGAGCGGAAGCGAAGCGGATCACAAACTCTGGGTACCTTAGTACGAGCCATGGTATCTGCAAAAGAAAACAGATAATGAGTTAATAGGATAAAAATCCAAAATTTGACATTATAATGACGTAAGTGGCCAAAAGCCTCACTTGTCACCCATACACGTGGGCAGGAGGACTTACGTAGGCTCTAACATATCATACAACACACATACAGTAGCAAATTTTAACTAATGGGGTCCAATTTAAGGAAATTCCAAGAAATCGAAAATTTAGACAAATGAGGGCAAAAAGAGCAAAAATCCAAGTTCTTGATAACCAACCGATGAAACTCAAAAAATTTTGAGGGCTTTCGTTCCTTGAAACACCAATAACAAAAGCCCCCAATAAAAATAAAATTTTTACGATTGGAAAAAGTTTAATTTGAAAAATACGGGTTAATTGGACCAAAACCTAGAAATGAAAACTTAAAAAACAGGTAAAAAAGAGAAAACATACCGGTAGGGATGACGTTGATGTTGAAACACGGATCCAAATTGACCAAAATAGCGGAGTGGCACTGTAGCAACTCAGAGGTGAGAGACGAGTCGAAACGGGAGGGAAATAAGTAAGAATGAACCCCGAATCGGATCTTAAAGGTCTGATTTTTGGTCTGAGGGTCGGACAATTCGACCAGGACCATCGACCCTCGGATCGACCCTCCCATCGACCCTTGGCTCTAGGGAATCTGACAGAAAACCCAAGGTCGGATACTGTCACACCCCAATTCTGCACCAACCAGAATGGTGTGATGAACCATGAATAGAACAACGGTTCAATCAGGATCTCAAAATAGGCTATCCCACATATGATAAACCAAAACACATTCCACATTAATCAAAGGTAATAAAATAAATAGCGAAAGTCTTACAGATAATGAACTTAGAATTTAACTGTGATAAACATAAATAAATATCAAATTATTGATAAATCAACTGGGACATAATTAAATAAATATCAATTACATGTCTTTAATAAAATTAAATAAAATCTAATCGAATACGCATGAGTTGCACTAGCTTGAGGAGTCATGCATATCCACTAAGTCTTCAGCTTCCATTGTCACCACATGCCCGTACACAGGAGCGTTCATATAATCTTCAACGGTGGTACCTGCATCATCAACTAAAAGTATTCGAATTTGAAAGGGACACATCATGGCTCAGTGAGCAAACAAAACAATGCAACAATACATATGCATGCAATCAATTCATATCTTTGGTCTGGTTTAAAGTTTGCAATGTGCTATAGAAAGGATAGGTGGCCGCCGCACCTCTATACACGAGTGTGTGGAAACGTCCATTGAAAACGGTACTGTCGCCCCACATGCACCCACCATGGACAATATACACCCCAAGAAAACGGCATGGCTGTACCGATTGTCCATACCAACACGTAAGCCCCTGTTAGTGAGGGCTTGCAAACTGGGCTCGCAACTAACCAACCCTAAGGTCAAACAATGTATATAAGGCCTCACCCCAGCATCCCTCAATACATCCATAGAGATAGACCTAGGGTCTGGTGACCAAGCTGAACCACAATGCCACTTCCCCCCCCCTGATGCCCTACGACATATTAGTTCCACTAAGGTAATGGCAATACGACGATGTTAGTGGACAAGACTTGAGTAGAGATAGAGCTAGAGTCTGGTGACTAGGCTGAACCACAATGTCACGTCCTCCCCCTAATGCTCCACTCGCATCAAGCACATTAACACTTGCTTAGTAGACATGACTTGAATAGACCATGGCACAATATACCCCAATGAGAACGGCATCGAAGTACCGGTTGATACCATCCCTACCCGCACCATGTACACCAGCCAAACACAAACATTCACATGCCTATTCCTACCATCATCAACATCATCATGTTATAATCAATAAATTTAAATATGCATGAACAGTAATAATAGAAATATTGGATGACATGTTGAATGCACATTACAAGCACACACGCATAGAATCATTCATGGTATTGGACTCAAGAAATAAAAACAGTTTGTTATTAACCAATTAGTTTAGGTCTTGTTCCCTTACCTTAGCTTGTTAATAGATCCTCTTCCAAGCTTTAAAATCACCTTTATAATGTTATTATATTGCTAGAAGACCTAACAAAGTCGATTGAATTTAATTAGAATTAATTCTGAATTTAAAAACCATGCTGTTAACTGAGGGTCAGAGGTAGGGTCGGAGTCATGATCGACCCTGGGTGCGACCCTCCCCCTAATCTGAACTTCCCGAACACTGAGGGTCGATGCTAGGGTCGGATCTGCCATCGACCCTAGGTGCGACCCTTCATGGTTTGGGTTGAAAATATCATATTTCGTTCTCTCTTTCATGGTTGGGTCCTATGGCTTATTTTCACAATCCATTCTATACATGTTCTATGGTTTAGAACTATAGTTTATTCACCTACATGGTTTTAATGATCTCCTCCATGGTTTTCCATGAAAACCTAACCATTGATGGATGATTGGGGTTTTCTTCTAAGTCATATCCTCTTCATAACCCATTCTAAAGTCTTAAATAAATCATGAGGAATGTGTTCATACCTTAGGTTCGCTGAGATTCAGAGTTCCTCTGAATTTCCTCTTCTTCCTTAGCCTTTTCTTCAAGTTTTCCTTCTCTTCTTCTCTTCCTTCTCTTCTCTTTCTCTCAATCCAATTAGGGTTGTAAAAGGAGTGAAAGAGGCTTAGGGACGTCCTATTTATAGGGCAAAACCTCCCAAAATAAGTCCCATTGAGTTTAGGAAAGGTTCCTAATCGAAATTAGGAAGGTTTCCTAATTTTCGGTTCGTGCTGTTTTTCCTGAATACCGAGGGTCGATGGGAGGGTCGGACAACTCATAGACCCTGCGACCCATGGTTGAGGGTCGATGGTGAGGGTCGATGGGAGGGTCGGACATCCCTGTTAAAACCTGTGACCCTACCCTCATTTTGACTATTTTTGAGCAACTTTTCATACTGGATCTTGGGTTTCTTCACACACTTGGTCCACTTGGCTCGACCATCATATGTAGACGGGTCACGACACGAAATGTAAGGTTGGACCATGTTCGTGGCGTACGGGTCTTACAACTCTACCACCCTTAAAAGAAATTTCATCCTCGAAATTTGAAAGTATGGATCTTACAGATACTGAGGGTCGGATACTCATCGACCCTCACATCGACCTTCAGCTCTCGGGAAGAACAAGTCATTCCCAGGGTTGGATACTGAGGGTCGGACATACCATCGACCCCCACCATCGACCCTACATAGAAAAGACAGTATTTGTTTTCATAAAATGAGCTGGAAATTTTGGAATTTTACATCGGTTCACATGCCTACATGAAGTATAAATGATTTCTCACCTATTTTGATGATTTTCAGGCACTACCAATCTCAGAAGAAATTATGTCTGGACGTAGAGTAACCAGACAGAGCCGAAATGCAGTTCCACCACCACTACCTGTGGAGGAAACTAGCCAGGAGAATATATATGTACCAGGAAATCCAGATCAGACAAATCCTATAAATTTGCCACCTCCACCACCAGAGTTGGCAACGGTGGTAATGAATTTAGCACAGCAGCTGCAACAAATGCAACATGCACAGGCCCCAATGCAAGTTGCAATGAGAATTATGTTCCAAGCTGCTCATGCTACACCCATGCAGACGGGACAAGCCAGTGCAGCACCAGTGGGTAGTTACCCAACACCTCAAACACCTCAACCACCAACTGCATAGATTCCAGTACCAGGACCAGAAGCAGCTCAGGTTAACTATCAGTATCCAGAACCCATGTTTGGGGCATACCCCCAAAATCAGCTAGATCACTCTCGACTGGTTGAGAGATTTCTGAAGATGAAGCCCAAGGAATTTAATGGTAAACCGTCGGATCCGTTATGGCTAGCACATTGGATCGACGAGAAGGAGAGAAACTTCCTCATGATGACTATCACGGAAGAACAAAAAGTACTATGTGCCACCTTCATGCTAAAGGGTGATGCACATCATTGCTGAAAATCTACCAGGGCATATCTACTGACCAAGCACGACCTATTGACGTGGGCCATATATAAGGAAGCGTTCTTCGAGAAGTACTTTCCCCGAAGCTTTAGAGATTCGATGGAGAAGGAATTCCTGAGTTTATATCAGGGACAAATGTTAGTGGATGCATATCAACAGCGTTACGAAGAGCTGTATTCTTTGCACCACTTAGTATGCAAGAAGAAGACACTAAGACCCATAGGTTTGTCACGAGACTTAGAGGAAGCATCAGAGAGCATGTTCTGGGCTAGGAAAAGAAGATATATAATGAAGCTGTTCAAATTGCTCGAGTTATTAAATCAAGCCAGAAGGAAAGCTATTTTATACAAAATAGAGGTGTGAAAAGGCCAGCTAGAAATTCTTACAACGGAGGTAATAACAGGACATACAAGCCTTTCTGTACTCAGAATTTCACCGCTGCACCCAAGACCATTCAAGCAGCTCAGCAGCAACCAAAGCCAAATACTGAGAGTCCAAGATGTTACAACTGCAATCAAGTGGGACATCTGATGAGAGAGTGTCCTAAACCCCGGAAGCCACAACATCAAGGACGAGTGTATGCTGTTACATCCGAAGATGCTGCCGTTTCACCCGATGTGGTCACAGGTATCGTACCTATAAATGGCGTATCCGCCAGAGTACTCTTTGATTCAGGAGCTACTCATTCCTTTATATCTGTGTCATTCAGAAAGAATTTGAATTTACCTATCAAAACATTGGACTACAAACTACTTATACGGTCACCGTGGGGTTAAAAGTGGAATTAGAGAAAGGTTATGGGCCATGTCCAGTGCTCATTGGCGATAAAACCTTAGATGCAACCTTGATCCAACTTGGGATGACAGACTTTGATGTCATCTTGGGAATGGACTGGTTAGCTCGGCATTCTGCAAACCTATTATGTGCCGAATAGAAGCTAACATTCAAAGACAAAGAAGGAGCAGAATTCAATTTTTTGGGAACCAAACTTCCCCGTAGACGCAAGCTTATACTCTCAGCACTGAAGGCTAAGAAGTGCCTTGAGAAGGGGGCAGTTGGGGATCTAGTATCAATGGTCGACCTAACCAAGGAAGCACCACAAATGGAAGATATTGATGTCATGCGGGACTATCCCGATGTATTGTCGGAGGAACTACCAGGATTACCACCCGACAGAGCCACCGAGTTTGTGATAGACCTTATACCCGGAGCCGCACCAGTATCAAAAGCACCTTATAGAATGGCTCCGACTGAACCGAAGGAATTGAAAGTGCAACTACAGGAACTGCTGGTGTCACACCCCAATTCCGCACACTTCAGAATGGTGTGATGAACCGCCAAATAACCAACGGTTCAACCAGGATCTCTAATAGGCTATCCCCGCGTTATCCAAACTTTACACGCATCCACAATCATAATCAGAGTAATACACAATAGCGGAAAATTTATAAATAATATGAACTGAGAACTAGAATGATACCCATAAATAATATCAAATTATTCTGTGTTTAACATAAATATTTAAATACCAAATACATGTCTTATAAATCCAATAAAGAAACCTACGAAAAATATCTAATCAAATACACACGAGTTGCACTCGCAAGAGAGATCGTGTGTATCATCTTCAGCTCCAATGTCCATAGCTGCAACGTTTCCGTATGCCGACGCATCCGTATAATCTTCAATTGTATATCCTGCATCATCAACTAAAAATATTCAACGTTGAGGGGTGAGCACACAACACGGCTCAGTGAGTAGCAAAAACAATGCAACATTACATATGCATGCAAAAATCAATTTATATCTTTGGTCTTGGTTTATAGTTTGCAATGTGCAATAGAAAGGTTGGGTGGTCAAAGGTTAACGTTTATTGACACCGCCTCTATACACAGGGTGTGGAAGCCCGCCCGAAGGTTAACGTTTATCGTCGTCCCCATCCACCCTACCATAACATTATACAACAAAGATTAACGTTTATTGCTATATAATGCTATACCAACACGTATGCCCCTATTAGCGAGGGCTTGCAAACTGGGCTCGCTACTAACCAATCCTAATGCCAAACAGTGTATCCAAGGCCTCACCCCAGCATCCCTCAGAACATCCATAGAGATAGAGCTAAGGCCCCCCGGTAGAGTCAGAGACTACAAGGACCGAGACCACCTCCCCTGATACTCTAGGACATAATAGTTCTGCTAAGGTAATCGCGATACGATGATGCCAATGCACAAGACTTGAGTTAGAGATAGAGCTAAAGGGCTGAGACCCGCCAAAGGTTAACGTTTATTGATATTCTCATCACACCCCCCTTGATACTCGCTCGCATCAAGCACATCAACCACACACATACAAGCACATGCCTATTCCTATCATCATCATCATCATGTTATAAACAATAAAGTAAATATGCATGAAAAAGTAATATAAATATTGGATGGCATGCTGTATGCACATTACAAACATATTCTCATAAAATCAAACATGGCATAAGACTCAAGAAATAGAAAACAGTTTATTATTATCCAACTTAGTTTGGGGTTAAGGTTCCTCACCTTAGCTTGCTAATAGATATTTTCCAAGCTTTCGATTCACTGTTATAATGGTATTATATTGCTAGCAAACCTAACAAAGTCGATAGAATTTAATTTAAATTAATTCAGAATTTAAAACCATTCTGTCAACTGAGGGTCGATGCTAGGGTCGATGCTAGGGTCGATGGGTCTATCGACCCTCCCTCCATTCTGAACTTCCTGAATACTGAGGGTCGATGGTCAGAAACACCTAGGGTCGGATGGTCTATCGACCCTCGGTGCGATCCTGGTGCACTCTGGTCCAATTTCCACTTTTTAATCCATTCTTCGTGTTTGGGGTCCTATGACTTGCTTCCTACATTCATTCAACAGTCAATCCATGGTCTAGAACCATGTATAATCCATCTAGATAGCTTTCGTGCATCCTCCTATGGTTTTCCATGAAAACCTAACCATGGATGGATGGTTTGGGTTTCTCCGAAATCCTACACTCAACCATATCTAACCTAAGGTCTGTAAAAACTCATGGAATTAGTATCCATACCTGAGAAGATTACTTTTCTCTGCAATTTCTTCTCCTTTTTGCTAAGCCTTCTTCCTAGCCTCCTTTCTTCCTCTTTTCCTTCTTCTCTCTTTCTCTCAATTCGATTAGGGTTGTGAAAGGAGTGAATGTGGCTTAGAAACGTCCTTTAAATAGACTAGGAATGTCCTATAATAATCCCATTGAGATTTGGAAAGAATCCCAACCGAAAATTAGGAAATTTCCTAATTTCAGTTTCGTCAGAAACCGAGGGTCGATGGGAGGGTCGATGATCCCGTTGACCCTAGGGTCTTAAACTGTCTGACCCTCCCTTCAAAACTGAGGGTCTGACTTTTCTGTTTTGGGAGGTCCGACCCTGCTTAGCTGTGTGTGCGACCCTCCCCTAGAATTAAGTATTTTTGGGTCGATTTCGTACCTGGGATCTCGATCTCCTTCATGCCCTTGGTCCATTTGACTTGACAATGATGGGTAAACCTGGTTCAAGATGGTAAGACCGGGTTAAATTGACACGGGTCTTACAACTCCCCCCAACTTGTAAAAATTTCGTCCTCGAAATTGTACATACCTTCTGAATCAAACAAGTCAGGGTATTGCTTTCTCATAGCATTTTCTTCTTCCCATGTAATCTCTTCCATGTCTCTACTTTTCCATGTGACCTTAACATAATAGATATCTCTGTTGCGTAGACGTTGAACCTTTTGACTAGTGATTTCCGTTGGTATTACTTCAAATGTCAAATCATCAGTCAGTTCCGGCAAATCTACTGTCAACACATGTGTTGGGTCTTTGACATACTTCTTCAATAAGGATATGTGAAATACGTCATGCACACTTGACATAGACGGTGGTAGTGCTAACTGATAAGCTACTTTCCCACGCTTAGCCAGAATCTCATATTGTCTGACATATCTTGGACTTAGTTTTCCTTTCTGTCCGAACCTCTTCAATCCTCGCATAGGCAATACTTTCAAAAATACTTTTTCGCCTATGGCGAACTCTAGATCTCTTCGTCGAGTATCTGCGTATTGCTTCTGCCGGTTCTGAGCTGTTCTTACTCTTTCCTTGATGATGTCGACCACTCGACAAGTCTCTTCAACAAATTATGGTCCAACAATACTACGTTCTCCAACTTCATTCCAAAAGAAAGGAGTTCGACACTTCCTACAATATAGTGCTTCATAAGGTGACATCTTTATAGTAGCCTGATAGTTGTTATTGTAAGCGAACTCGATCAGTGGTAACTTTTCGTCCCATGATCCCTTGAAATCAATCACACATGCTCGTAGCATATCTTCTAAAATCTGAATTGTACGCTCCGACTGTCCCTCTGTCTGTGGGTGGAATGCAGTACTGAACTTCAATGTTGTGCCCATGGCCTTTTGCAGTCCTTCCCAAAATTTCGAAGTAAATCGTGGATCTCTATCGGACACAATGCTTTCTGGAACACCGCGTAACCGAACAATGTTATCCACATATAGCTTTGCTAACCTTTCGAGTGTATATTGGGGTCGTATCGGTATGAAGTGAGCTGTCTTAGTCAGACGGTCTACAATCACCCAAACTGCATCAACTACTCAAGGAGTCAATGGTAGTCCTGTGACGAAGTCCATAGTGATGCAGTCCCATTTCCATGCTGGTTCCGGTAATGGTTGTAACAGTCATGCGGGTCTTTGTCATTCCACCTTTACCTTCTGACAATTTAGGCATTGAGAGACGAACTTGGCTACATCTGCCTTCATTCCCCTCCACCAATACAGTTTCTTTAGATCATGATACATCTTTGTACTTCCAGGATGTACCGAGTAGATGGTGGTATGGGCTTCTTTCATGAGTCGATGTCTAATGTCTACACTTTCTGTTTCGGGTACACATATTCTTCCTTTGTATTTCAGTACCTTCTCGTCATCCAAGGTGAACTCAGGGTTAGTCTTACCTTTCTCAATATCTTCTTGTACTGTTCTCAGATAAGGATCTGCTTTGATAGCTGTCTTCACTTCGTCCACTATATCTGGTATAATCTTCAATGCCGCGAACATATTTGAAAACCGATGAATGAACCCTTGGTTGGTTGATCCATCCTGTGTATCTATCACATACTGCTCGTTGCCGTGATTAAACACCATTCCATTGGTATACATTGCTGCAGTCGTGCTGGTTTCTCCTTGAGATTTTATCATTGCTTTCCTGCTCAATGCATCCGCTACCACATTCGCTTTTCCCGGATGATACTGGATATCACAATCATAGTCTTTCAATAGTTCCAGCCATCTTCTCTGTCTCATATTTAACTCCTTCTGATTAAATAGATAAGTAAGACTTTTGTGGTCCGACTTAATCTGAAATTTCTCTCCGTATAGATAGTGTCTCCATATCTTGACAGCATGTACTACTGCCGCTAACTCCAAATCATGAGTGGGGTAATTCTTCTCATGTACCTTCAACTGTCTCGATGCATACGCAACTACTTGTTCTCCTTGCATAAGCACACATCCTAGTCCCAATCCCGATGCATCAGTGTATAAGGTAAATGTCTGTCCTAGAACGGGAATGGTTAAAATTGGAGCGGATATCAATCTGGTCTTCAGTGTTTGAAAGCTCTTTTCACACTTATCCATCCATACAAACTTTTCTCCTTTCTTGGTCAAACTGGTGAGAGGTACGGCAATCCGAGAATAGTCTTCTACGAATCTCCGATAATATCCAGCTAGACCCAGAAAACTTCTAATTTTTGAAACACTCTTTGGTGCTTCCCACTTTACGATAGTCTCGATCTTACTGGGGTCCACTTTGATTCCTTCCGCGGATACTACATGGCCTAAAAATGCGAATTCGCTTAGCCAAAACTCACACTTAGGAAATTTGGCGTATAACTTCTCTTTCCTTAAACGCTGTAGGGCTGCGTTTAGGTTCTTGACATGGGTTTCCTTGTCCTTGGAGTATACCAATATGTCATCAATAAATACTATCACCGACGTGTCCAACATATCGTGGAAAACTCGGTTCATAAGTTCCATGAACGTTGCCGGTGCATTAGTTAGTCCGAAGGACATCACTAATAATTCATAATGTCCGTATCTTGTCCGGAAAGCTTTCTTCGGAATGTCACCTTCTTTAATCTTCAATTGATGATAGCCTGATCGAAGATCGATCTTTGAAAATACCTTCGCTCCTTGTAACTGATCGAACAAGTCATCGATCCTAGGTAGTGGATATCGATTCTTGATTGTCAGCTTATTCAACTCTCTATAGTAGATGCATAATCGAACGCTACCATCCTTCTTCTTTACGAACAACACCGGTGCTCCCCATGGAGATATACTGGGTCTAATATAACCCTTATCTAGTAGTTCTTGTAGTTGCACTTTTAATTCCTTTAGTTCCGTAGGAGACATTCTATAAGGTGCTTTTGATACTGGTGCGGCTCCAGGTATTAGGTCTATTACAAACTCTGTGGCTCGGTCGGGTGGTAATCCGGGTAGTTCCTTCGGAAATACATCAGGAAAATCTCGCACTACATCAATATCTTCCATTTGTGGCACGTCCTTGGTTAGGTCGACCATTGATACAAGATATCCGACCGCTCCTTTCTCAAGGCACTTCTTAGCCTTTAATGCTGAGAGTATGAGCTTGCATCTCCTGGGAAGTTTGGTTCCCGAGAAACTGAATTCTGCTCCTTCTTTGTCTTTAAACGTTAGCTTCTTCTCGGCGCATAACAAATTTGCAGAGTGCCGAGCTAACCAGTCCATTCCCAAGATGACGTCAAAGTCTGCCATCTCAAGTTGTATTAAGGTTGCATCCAAGGTCTGCTCTCCAATGAGAACTGGACATGGTCCATAACCTTTCTCTAATTCCACTTCTAATCCCATCGGTGACCGTACAAGTAATTTGTAGTCTAATGTTTTGATGGGCAGATTGGTCTTCTTTCCAAACGACACAGATATAAATGAATGGGTACCTCCTGAATCAAAGAGTACTTTGGCAGGTATGCCATTGATAGGTACGATACCTGTGATTCGTTTTTACTTAGTCTACATGCTCAATCAATTCTAATTATAGCCTTACAAGTTTCGGTCATACCTGTGACCACATCGGGCGACGCGGCAGCATCCTCTGATGTAACAGCATATACCCGTCCTTGATGTAGTTGCTTCTTGGGTTTTGGGCATTCTCTTGCCATGTGCCCTGGTTGGTTGCAGTTATAGTACTTCGGGGCTTCAGAATTTGGCTTTGGCTGTGGTTGCGCTGCGGGGATAGTCTTGGTTGCAGCATTAAAATTCTGAGGATGGAAAGGTTTATACGTCCTATTATTGCCTCCGTTATAAGAATTCCCAGCTGGCCTTTTTATGCCTTTGTTTTGAGTGAAATAACTCTCCTTCTGGATCGATTCGATCACTCGAGCAATCTGAACAGCTTCATTGTAAATGTTCTTTTCTAATCCCAGAACATGTTCCCTGATACTTCCTCTCAGTCCCGCGATGAATCTACGGATTTTTGTATCTTCTTCTTGCATACTCAGTGGTGCGAAGAAAAACAGCTCTTCATAACGCTGTTGGTACGCATCCACCGACATCTGTCCCTGATAAAGACTCAGGAACTCCTTCTCCATCGAATCTCTGAAGCTTCGTGGAAAATATTTCTCAAAGAAAGCTTCTTTATATATAGCCCAAGTCAGTAGGGCGTGCTTAGTCAATAGATAGGCCCTGGTCGATTTCCACCAATGATGTGCGTCGCCTTTGAGCATGAAGGTGGCGCATAGCACTTTTTCTTCCTCAGTAATAGTCATCATAAGGAAGTTCCTTTCCATCTTGTCTATCCAGTGTGTTGGCCACAGTGGATCAGACGGCTTGCCATTGAATTCTCTTGGCTTCATTTTCAAAAATCTCTCCACTAGTCGGGAGTGATCTAGTTGATTTTGATATGCCCCAAACATAGGGGGTGGATACTGATAGTTCCCTTGGGCTGCTTCTGGGGCTTGCACAGGAACTGGTGCAGCCGGTTGTTGAGGTGTCTGAGGGGCTGGGTGGTTACCCACTGGTGCTGCACTAGCTTGCCCAGTGTGCATGGCTGCAGCCTGAGTGGCTTGAAACATAATTTCCATCGCAACCTGCATTTGAGCTTGTGCATGTTGCATTTGTTGTAGCTGTTGAGCCAGATTCATCACCACTGTTGTTAGCTCAGGTGGTGGTGGTGGCAAATTTGTAGGGTTTGCCGGCTCGGGATTACCCTGTGCGTAATTGTTCTCTTGACTAGTCTCATCCGCCGGTGGTGGTGGTGGGACTGCGTTTCGGGTCTGTCGGGTAACTCTACGGCCAGACATATTTACTTTTGAGATGGGTGGTGCTTGAAAATCATCAAAATCAGTGAGAAATCATTTATACTTCATGTAGGCACGCTAACCGATATAAATTTGAATCCTCAATTCATTCTGAAAAAAAAATACTGTCTTTTCTATGTAGGGTCGATGGTGAGGGTCACTGGTGTGTCCGACCCTTGGTATCCGACCCTGGGAATGACCTGTTCTTCCCGAGAGCTGAGGCTCGATGCGAGGGTCGATCCGAGGGTCAATGGTGTCAGTCGATTTGTCCGACCCTCGGACCAAAAATCAGATTTTTAAGATCCGATTCTGGGTCAATTCTCACTATTCCTCCTCCGTTTCGACTCGTCTCTACTCTCCGAGTTACTACAGTGCTACTTCACTATTGTGGATCGTTCTTAGTCCGAGTTTCGACATCCACATCACCTCTACAGGTAAAATTTCCCAACTTTCCCTGTTTTTGGGTTTTTATTTCGAGGTTTTTACTTATTTAACTCGTATTTTCCGAATTAAACTTTGTCCAACCGTAAAAATTCTATTTTGATTGGGGGCTTTTGTTATTGGGGTCTTGAGGAACGAAAGCCCTCAAAAATTTTTGAGTTTCATCGGTTGGTCATCGAGAAACTTAAATTTTTCTCTTTTTTCCCTAATTTGTCGACATTTTTGGTTTTTCATGAATTTCTTCAACTTGGACATCGTCAGTTAAAATTTCCTACTGTAGGTGGATTGAAGGATATATTTTAACTTACGTAAGTCCTTATACCCACTTGTATGGTGAGGAATGGGCTTCTATTTTAATTTTTTTGGATTTTTATCCTATTAACTCCTTGTTTCCTTTCTCTTTCTTATTTTGCAGATACTATGGCCCGTACCAAAGTGCCAAGATTGCGTGATCCTCTCCGTTTCCGTTCAAATGAAGCTGAGGCACAGTATGCCTTCTATACCGGCAAGAAAGTGGAAGGGGGTTGTATGGTGAACCTGGCTGATCTAGCCTTGTTCAACGTAGAGAGAGCATTCGGTGACATGGGGTGGCTCCCTGTCATCACATACGACGCGTGCACATGTCCAGACTTGGTGCGGCAGTTCTATTGTAATCTCCAGGTGGTGGGGTATTACAATGATGTCGAGCGTGGTCAGGAGTTGGGCATCACTAGCTACGTCAAGGGGGTGCACATTTCTTTTGACGATCGACAGCTGGCCGATCTGTTGGGCATTCCCTTCGATGGTCCTATGGTGTACTGTGCGCCTGGAGAGCCATAGTTTGTTGAGATGGAGATGAGAGCAGAGATCGACAATCAGTTGCTCCGTCCCGATAGATGACAGATGAGAGCTTGCTACTTGCGTCCATCTCCACGAGTCTTCTGTAAGATTATCCAGCATAATCTGATTCCGCAGAGTGGGCACTATGAGAGGGTGTCTCACTTGACCCAGTTCTTGATCTACAGCATATGCACTCGACAGCCGGTCTGCCTTCCTTACATCATCATGCGGATGATGATCAGTGCCACATTGTCCGGTCACAGGGGTAATCTACCCTATGGACGCATGATTACAGTGCTACTGACCCGTTTGGGGGTGGATCTGGTTGATGAGAAGATCCAGGAGAAGACCTTCTCGTCGCCTCTAGATTGGGAGGCTATCTGCAAGATGGGGCTGCGAGATGCGGAGGTTAGCGATGAGGAGAGGAACGCGATGGTGCGCCCTCACACTCGGGTCGATGTGACTGATGCTGCGGCTGCTGCTAGGGCTCGGGGAGATGATGATCATATGTATATGGATGTCAACGCGATACCCCCGCCATCACCTACACAGGCGGATGGAGTTTGTACTTCTGCTGCGGCGGCTTCTGCACCTGAGGCTGGTCCTTTTCACTCGGCTGATCCTTCACTCCACCTTCAGCCATGATGGAGATGCTGCAGGAGATCAGGGATGCTCAGCGCAGATCTGATCTGAGGATGGATGAGCTGTTGGCTGCTCAGCATGCATCAGATGCGCGGATGGGAGAGCTCCTCTAGGTGCAACGTGCGATAGATCAGAGGATAGCCGGTCTCACAGCTAGTCTCCAGACGACCCAGACCCAGGTGGCCTGGTTGACTAGGGTCTATGCTGAGGACTACGACAGAGATCGTGAGGCACCACCTCCTCCTTCGCCTCCAGCTTCTTGATTTGTACTTTACTTTTCTTGTACTACAGAGTAACTGTCCGGGTTGTGGATTGTACTCTGCTTTAGCGATGTATATACGTTTTGGTTCTCTTACTCATTGTATGTAACTGATTTTCCCTTTAATAGATGCATTATTCTCTTTTTAATTCGGTTTCAATCATCACTTGTGCTTACAGTGTGTTTGTATTGAAGCTTTTAACTTATCCTATCTCAGTTCACGATGGTCTTGAATGCGTGTCAGTTCGGCGGGCAAGGCCTGAGATGCTCTGATACCAAGTTGTCACACCCCAATTCCGCACACTTTAGAATGGTGTGATGAACCGCCAAATATCCAACGGTTCAACCAGGATCTCTAATAGGCTATCCCCGCGTTATCCAAACTTTACACGCTTCCACAATCATAATCAGAGTAATACACAATAGCAGAAAATTTATAAATAATATGAACTGAGAACTAGAATGATACCCATAAATAATATCAAATTATTCCGTGTTGAACATAAATATTTAAACACCAAATACATGTCTTATAAATCCAATAAAGAAACCTACGAAAAATATCTAATCAAATACACACGAGTTGCACTCGCAAGAGAGATCGTGTGTATCATCTTCAGCTCCAACGTCCGTAGCTGCAACGTTACCGTACGTCGACGGATCCATATAATCTTCAATTGTATATCCTGCATCATCAACTAAAAATATTCGACGTCGAGGGGTGAGCACACAACACGGCTCAGTGAGTAGCCAAAATAATTCAACATTACATATGCATGCAAAAATCAATTTATATCTTTGGCCTTGGTTTATAGTTTGCAATGTGCAATAGAAAAGTTGGGTGGTCAAAGGTTAACGTTTATTGACACCGCCTCTATACACAGGGTGTGGAAGCCCGCCCGAAGGTTAACGTTTATCGTCGTCCCCATCCACCCTACCATAACATTATACAACAAAGATTAACATTTATTGCTATATAATGCTATACCAACACGTAAGCCCCTGTTAGCGAGGGCTTACAAACTGGGCTCGTTACTAACCAATCCTAATGCCAAACAGTGTAGCCAAGGCCTCACCCCAGCATCCCTCAAAACATCCATAGAGATAGAGCTAAGGCCCCCCGGTAGAGTCAGAGACTACAAGGACCGAGACCACCTCCCTTGATACTCTAGGACATAATAGTTCTGCTAAGGTAATGGCGATACGACGATGCCAATGCACAAGACTTGAGTTAGAGATAGAGCTAAAGTGCTGAGACCCGCCAAAGGTTAACGTTTATTGACGTTCTCATCACACCTCCCCTGATACTCGCTCGCATCAAGCACATCAACCACACACATACAAGCACATGCCTATTCCTATCATCATCATCATCATGTTATAAACAATAAAGTAAATATGCATGAACAAGTAATAGAAATATTGGATGGCATGCTGTATAGAAATTACAAACATATTCTCATAAAATCAAACATGGCATAGGACTCAAGAAATAGAAAACAGTTTATTATTATCCAACTTAGTTTGGGGTTAAGGTTCCTCACCTTAGCTTGCTAATAGATATTTTCCAAGCTTTCGATTCACTGTTATAACGGTATTATATTGCTAGCAAACCTAACAAAGTCGATAGAATTTAAATATAATTAATTTATAATTTAAAACCATTCTGTCAACTGAGGGTCGATGATAGGATCGATGCTAGGGTCGATGGGTCTATCGACCCTCCCTCCATTCTGAACTTCCCGAATACTGAGGGTCGATGGTCAGAAACACCTAGGGTCGGATGGTCTATCGACCCTCGGTGCGACCCTCGGTGCACTATGTTCCAATTTCCACTTTTTAATCCATTCTTCGTGTTTGGGGTCCTATGACTTGCTTCCTACATTCATTCAACAGTCAATCCATGGTCTAGAACCATGTATAATCCATCTAGATAGCTTTCGTGCATCCTCCTATGGTTTTCCATGAAAACCTAACCATGGATGGATGGTTTGGGTTTCTCCGAAATCCTACACTCAACCATATCTAACCTAAGGTCTGTAGAAACTCATGGAATTAGTATCCATACCTGAGAAGATTACTTTTCTCTGTAATTTCTTCTCCTTTTTGCTAAGCCTTCTTCCTAGCCTCCTTTCTTCCTCTTTTCCTTCTTCTCTCTTTCTCTCAATTCGATTAGGGTTGTGAAAGGAGTGAATGTGGCTTAGAAACGTCCTTTAAATAGACTAGGAATGTCCTATAATAATCCCATTGAGATTTGGAAAGAATCCCAACCGAAAATTAGGAAATTTCCTAATTTCAGTTTCGTCAGAAACCAAGGGTCGATGGGAGGGTCGATGATCCCGTCGACCCTAGGGTCTTAAACTGTCCGAACCTCCCTTCAAAACTGAGGGTCTGACTTTCTGTTTTGGGAGGTCCGACCCTGCTTAGCTGGGTGTGCGACCCTCCCCTAGAATTAAGTATTTTTGGGTCGATTTCGTACCTGGGATCTCGATCTCCTTCATGCCCTTGGTCCATTTGACTCGACCATGATGGGTAAACCTGGTTCAAGATGGTAAGACCGGATTAAATTGACACGGGTCTTACAACTGGACAAGGGTTATATTCGACCCAGTATATCACCATGGGGAGCACCAGTATTATTCGTAAAGAAGAAGGACAGAAGCGTTCGATTATGTATCGACTATCGGGAGTTGAATAAACTGACAATCAAGAATCGATATCTACTACCTCGGATCGATGACTTGTTCAATCAGTTGCAAGGAGCAAAAGTATTTTCTAAGATCGATCTTCGATCAAGTTATCATTAGTTGAAGATTAAAGATGGTGATATTCCTAAAACAGCTTTCAGGACCAGATACGGACATTATGAGTTCTTGGTCATGTCTTTCGGATTAACAAACGCACCAGCAACTTTCATGGAGCTTATGAACCGGATTTTCCACGATATGTTGGATACGTTGATTATAGTATTTATTGATGATATATTGGTATACTCCAAGGACAAGGAAACCCATCTCAAGAACCTAAACGCCGCCCTACAGCGTTTAAGGAAAGAGAAGTTATATGCCAAATTTTCCAAGTGTGAGTTTTGGCTAAGTGAAGTCGCCTTCCTAGGCCATGTAGTATCCGCAGAAGATATCAAAGTGGTCCCCAGTAAGATTGAGGCTATTGTAAAGTGGGAAGCACCAATGAGCGTTTCAGAAATTAAAAGTTTTCTGGGTCTCGCTGGTTATTATCGGAGATTCATGGAAGAGTATTCCCAGATTGCTGTACCTCTCCCCAGTCTCTAAGAAAGGGGAAAAGTTTGTGTGGACAGATAAATGTAAGAAGAGCTTCCAGACATGAAGACCAAATTGATATCCGCTTCGATTTTGACCATTCCTGTTCCAGGACAGACATTTACCTTATACATTGATGCGTCAGGACTGGGATTAGGATGTGTGCTTATGCAAGGAGAGCAAGTGATTGCTTATGCTTCAAGACAGTTAAAGGTACATGAGAAAAATTATCCCACTCATGATTTGGAGTTAGTGGCAGTAGTACATGCTGTCATGATATGGAGACATTACCTATACAGAGAGAAATTTCAGATTAAGTCGGACCATAAAAGTCTTACTTATTTATTTAATCAGAAAGAATTGAATATGAGACAAAAAAGATGGTTGGAACTATTGAAGGACTATGATTGTGATATTCAGTATCATCCGGGGAAAGCTACGCAGTATCGGATGCGTTGAGTAGAAAGGCAATGATAAAATCTCAGGGAGAGGTTAGTACAACCGCAGCAATGTTTACTACAGGAATGGTAATCAATCACGGCAATGAGCAGTATGTGATAGATATAACGGATGGATCAGCCAACCAAGGGTTTATTCATCGATTTTCCAATATGTTCGCTGCATTGAAAATTATACCGGATATCAGGAAAGAGTGAGAACAGCTCAGAACTGTCAGAAACAATATGCAGACACTCGACGCAGAGATCTTGAGTTCGATGTAGGTGATAAAGTATTCTTGAAGGTATCGCCTATGCGAGGATTGAAAAGGTTCGGACAAAAAGGAAAACTAAGTCCAAGATATGTCGGGCCGTATGAGATTTTAGCTAAGCGTGGGAAAGTGGCTTACCAGTTAGCACTACCAACATCTATGTCAAGTGTGCATGACGTATTTCGTATTTCCCTATTGAAGAAGTATGTCAAGGATCCAACACACGTTTTGTTAGTAGATTTACCGGAATTGACTGATGATTTGACATTTGAAGTAACACCAACTGAGATCACCAGCCGAAAGGTTCAACGACTACGCAACAGAGATATCTATTATGTTAAGGTCACATGGAAAAGTAGAGACATGGAAGAAATCACATGGGAAGAAGAAAATGCCATGCGAAAGCAATAGCCTCACTTATTTGATTCAGAAGGTACGTACAATTTCGAGGACGAAATTTTTATAAGTAGGGGGGAGTTGTAAGACCCGTGTCAATCTAACCCGGTCTTGTCACCTTGAACCAGGTTTACCCATCATGGTCGAGTCAAATGGATTAAGGGTGTGAAGGAGATCGAGATCCCAGGTATCAAATCGACCCTAAAACACTCAATTTAAGGGGAGGGTCGCATACCCAGCTAAGGAGGGTCGGACCCCCCAAAATAGAAAGTCAGACCCTCTGTTTTACAGGGAGGGTCGGACATCTTAAGAACCTAGGGTCGACGGGATCATCGACCCTCAGTTGCCGCCGAAACTGAAATTAGGAAATTTCTTAATTTTTGATTTGGATTCTTTCCTAATCTCAAAAGGACTTATTTTAGGATGTTTCTACTCTATTTACAGGACATCCCTAAGCCTCTTTCACTCCTTTTACAACCCTAATTAAATTGAGAGAAAGAGAAGAGAAGGAGGAGAAGAAGAAGAAAAGTAAGGGAGAGAAGAAAGCAAAAAAGAGAAGAGTTGCAGAGAAGGAGTATTCTTCTCAAGTATGGATACTAATTCCATGAGTTTCTACAGACCTTAGGTTAGATAATGATGAGAGTATGATCTCGGAGAAACCCAAACCATCAACCCATGGTTAGGTTTTCATAGAAAACTATGGGAGATTACATGAAAGCTATCGAAGTGGATGATTCATGGTTCTAGACCATGGAATGAATGTTGAATGGACTGTGGGAGAAAGCCATA
Source organism: Protea cynaroides (assembly GCA_028583415.1). Lineage (NCBI taxonomy): Eukaryota > Viridiplantae > Streptophyta > Magnoliopsida > Proteales > Proteaceae > Protea > Protea cynaroides. The sequence goes on along the minus strand of CM053273.1, from coordinate 52,385,456 downwards.
GGACCCCAAACACGAAGAATGGACTAAAAGGAGAGAAATTGACCAAAATCCACCGAGGGTCCCATAGAGGGTCAATGACCATCCGACCCTATGTGATCCTGAGAATCGACCCTCACTATTCAGGAAGTCCAAAATGGGGAGGGTCGCACCAAGGGTCGATCATGACTCCGACCCTACCTCCGACCCTCAGTTAACAGCATGGTTTTTTAAATTCTGAATAAATTCTAATTAAATTCTATCGACTTTGTTAGGTCTTTTAGCAATATAATAACATTATAAAGGTGATTCTAAAGTTTGGAAGAGGATCTGTTAACAAGCTAAGGTGAGGAAACAAGACCTAAACTAATTGGTTAATAATAAACTACTTTTATTTTCTTGAGTCCAATGGTATGCTTGATTCTATGCGAATATGCTTGTAATGTGCATTCAACATGTCATCCAATACTCCTGCTATTATTGTTCATGCATATTTAACTTTGTTTACTTATAACATGATGATGATGATTTGATGCTAGGAATAGGCATGTGAATGTTTGTGTGTGGTTAGTGTGCTTGATGCGAGTAGGGCATCAGGGGGGGTGTTATGTGGTGTTTGATCCGGACACTTCAGCTCTATCTCTGACTCAAGTCTTGTGCATTAGCATCGTCGTATCGCCATTACCTTAGCAGAACTATTGCGACGTAGGGCATCAAGGAGGGTTTCGGTCCTTGAGTCCTATACTCTACCGGGGGGCCTTAGCTCAATCTCTACGGGTGCTCTGAGGGATGCTGGGGTGAGGCCTTGGATACATTGTTTGACATTAGGATTGGTTAGTAGCGAGCCCCGTTTGCAGCCTGAGCCATCAGGGGTTCATTTGTTGGTATGGAGTTGTGCATCGATAAATGTGACCTTCGTTGTACAATGTTCATTTTGGTGCTATGGGCGACGATGAGAGTCATCGGGTGTATCCACACTCTCATGCATAGAGGTGCGGCGGCCACCTATCCTTTCTATAGCACAATGCAAACGTAAAACCAGACCAAAGATATGAATTGATTGCATAGATGTTGTATTGTTTTGTTTGCTCACTGAGCCATGATGTGTCCTCACCCCTCAACGTCGAATATTTTTTATTGATAATGCGGGTACAACCGTTGAAGATTATATAAATGCTCCTAAGTATGGGAGCGTCGCAGCGATGGTAGTTGAAGCTGAAGTGGATACACATGACTCCTCTTGCGAGTGCAACTAATGTGTATTCGATTAGATATTTTTCTAGTTTTCTTTATTTGGATTTATTAAAGACATGTATTTGATATTTATTTATGTCTTAGTTGATACAGAATAATTTGTTATTTAAATATTAATATCACAATAGATTCTCAGTTTGTTTTACTATAAGACTTCTGCTATTATATATTTTCTCTGATGAATGTGAATGTATGGGGTTCAGATACCACGGATATAGCCTACTTGAGATCCTAGTTGAACTGTTGGTTTGTTAGTGGTTCATCACACCAATCTGAATAGTGCGGAATTGGGGTGTGACATTGGTGCTCTGAGACTCTGCCCTTCTCCATCTCTGGATTCAGGTTTTGCTCATCAATAGATCATGTTTCCACATTGTCTTCATCTTGGCGCACCCTGGAGAGGTGACGATTTCGAGAGCCTCTACGACCATTCTCGCCTGCCATCTCAGATTAGTTTTTTCTGCTCGGATCTGAGAAGAAGACATAACACATGAGGTACAATAGAATAGTCATAATAGTGTTAGTCTTTAACAAGTGCAAGGTGAAACTCATAAGGAAAGCTTTAATCCAAAATTTTTAAAAATTTCCTCATCATTCATTCTTTTTTTTTTTCCGATCGTGACATTGTAGAGTGTGGTGCATCGGTATGATCGATCAGTCAGCACCACTCTCTTGACTGAGAGGTACCGGTTGTAGGTACCAAGGGGTACCGGTCGACTGGTATAGGGCAAACCGTTGACCAATATGCCCAGAATACCTTTAAAATAGAGAAAAAGTGAGATTTTTCTCACTTTTCTTCTTTCCTTTCTCTCCAGTGGCGATTCCTCTCTAGCTTGGTGAGTTGCTATAGTCTGATCGGTGATCTTAGAAGCAATTTCCTTCCGATCAAGACCTTGAACATCGTCTCCAAGTAAGTTTCTTCCTTCCATTCTTCATTTTTATATCGTTTCTTCATGGTTTCTTGCCCAAAAACTAGGTTTTTCTTGGTTTAGAAGATTCTAACCGTAAGAACTCTTTTTCTTCGGCTTAGAATGAGTTTAGGGACCTCTATCAGCATTGGCCCTCAATCTATTTGAGGTTCCACTGATTAGTTTTTTTCTAAAAATCAAATTTTTTAGGTTTTTTACCTAGGTTTTGGTAAAAATTGACTTTTTTCTTGTAATTTCTAAATTTCTTGTTTGTTTGATGGATGCTTGGTTTCCATATGGTATTAGATGGTTATGTAAGTCCTCCCCCATAGATTTTGGTGAGTTCAAGGCTTTTGCTTCAATTACTGTCGTTATGCTGCCGAAATTTTAGAAATTCTAACCAATTTCTCATTATTTGTTTTTGTTTTGTAGTTCAAAATGTCTCAACGCCGTGGCACTGGTAAACATGCATTCGGTCCTGGCATGAACCTTTCGCATCCGTCAGTTTCGTAATTCGATGAGTGGTGGTTTCATTCTACGACGGGGCAAGCCCGTTTTCCCTGGTTTGAAGAAAAGAACATCGAGCCAGGGCGATGTGTAAACTTGGAGCAGCTACAACATTTCGATGTTAAAGCGGCCTTTGGTGATCTTGGGTGGTTACCCGTCATTACTTACACTATGACCACCCGCCCCAACCTAGTGAAAAATTTCTACGCCAACCTGGAGGTCGAGGGAAGTGTTAACGACTTCAGCCATGGCAGGGACCTTTGCATCACCAGTTTTGTCAAAGGCGTTGCCATATCCTTCGATACTCACCAGCTTGGTGTTCTTTTGGGGATACCAAATGATGGTGACTTAATGTACTGTGCCCCAAGATGAAAGGCTTTCTTACTGATGATCTACACCAGGAGGTTTCAGAGCAAATCCTTAACCTAGGAACACCCATAAAAGCTGCTAGCTTGAGACCTATGCCTCGGTATACTGCCGCATCATCCAGCACGATATTGTTCCTTAGAGCGGCTACTACAGTGAGTTGTCTCTGCTCACCCAGTACTAGACTTACTGCGTCTGCACTAGGGAGCGAGTCTATCTCCCTTATATTATTATCAGGACAATGCATCAAGCTACTCTACCCGATCAAGTCAGTAACCTTCCTTATGGTTGGCTTATCACTACTCTTCTGCGGTGATTAGGGGTGGACATGAGAGGTGAGATTGCAGTCGAGTACACCATGACCTCAGACATTGACTGGGACGCCATTGTCCAGATGAGGATGGACAATCAGCCCATCAGTGACGAGGAGTTAGAGGCTCACCCTCGTTCCCTCAGGAGGGTAGCAGCAGCGGCAGCAGCAGCAACAACAGCCAATGCGGCTCATGCAGAAGAGGCAGGGGATGATGGTGATGATGATGATGATCAGATGGAGGAAGTTCCAGCACCCGCACCACAGCCCACACCTGTAGCGGGACCATCCCAACCTCCTCCCGATACCGTAATGGGTATGTTTATGGAGATTTGGGATGCCCAGCGTGAGATGAGCCATGACCTAGGGCACCATTCTCGTAGTCTCAGAGTCACGCAAGAGCAGGAACACTGGCTCAAGGTAGCTTATGAACGTGACTATGACATCACGGACCCTATTCCTCCTATGCCCCCATCCCCATGACAGATATTTTGTTTTCTCTCTCTCACAGCGTGGTTTTTTTTTTATATAACAGGGTAACTGTCCGGCTTGTGGACAATACCCTATAGCACCATTAACTCTTGATACTCTATAGATATTTTATGTTTATAAAATTTTTCTTTTTGCTTGTTATAATAATTCATGATCATTCTACTTGTCACTACGGTTTCCCCACTAGAGCATGTCATTTATTAATTCCACTTTTAGTATAGTATATTATGCTCTTTCGTATTTAGTCTCAGGCATCAAACAAGTGCTTAAGATGTGTTTTTATTAAGACTTTTAATTTTTCTTATCTCAGTTCATCAACTAAGTCAAGTGCATGTATGGTTTACTAGACAGAGCCTAAGGGTTCTGATACCAAGTTGTCACACCCCAATTCCGACTGAACCAGAAGTGTGAGTGAACTGTCACTGAACCAACGGTTCACACTAAGATCTCAATAAGACCGTGTCCACTCATACAAACCATTGCACATAACCATAATCAGTATATAACAAAATACAGCGGAAGTCTTAAATTAAATGAACTGAGCACTTCTATTGATAAATAAATTATCCAGTTATTCAAAATACCAAAACATAAATAATTATCCTTACATCCCAATTATAAATCCGACTGAAAATAAATAAAGAAACAAAACCAACATCCTAGAGGTACACATAGAAAGGGCACTCGCATGAAGCTCATGCTCGTCCTCCCCTGCTTGCACATCTAAAGCAGCAACACCTCCATACACCGGAGCATCCATGTAATCCTCCACAGTATAACCTACATCAACATCTAAAAACATGTATATAGACAAGGTTGAGCTCACAACTTAGCTTAGTAAGACAATCAGACAATGCAACAAACATATGCATGAATAACATTCACATCATGGTCTGGTTTTAAGTTTGTAATGTGCTATAGAAAGAATTGGCGACCACCACACCTCTATACACGAGTGTGTGAAGCCGCCCAATGGATCAAACACCACTATCGTCCCACATGCACCCACCATGGAACAGGGATAGAGCTAAAGCTTCTGGATCAAACACCGCCAACACTTTCCCTGATACCTGACCCATACCAACACGTAAGCCCCTATTGGTGAGGGCTTGCAAACTAGGCTCGTAACTAACCAATCCTATATGTCACCAGAGAAGACCCTATCCTAGCACAGCTCCCTACGGCATAGAGATAGAGCTAGAGTCTAGTGGCCAGGTCAGAGACCATAGTGCCACTTCCTCTTCCTGATACCCTACCCGCACCAAGCATGCTAAGACAGAACGATATGAAAAGGTACTAGTGTGAGGAATATCCAAGACCCTCGGCCCTTCCCATTCTATACACCAACAAAAACAATCACATGCCTAACAGTCACATCATAGCATAGCGAGTATTCATGAACAATAATAATAACTGAAAGTAAAGGATGACATGCGAGTATGCACAAACATCAGTCCATAGAATCATAGTTATTAACAACGTTTTACTGTTATTAAATTATTAGGGTTTAGGTCTGATTCCCTTACCTGACGCTTGATTAATAGCTTGCTCCGCATTATAAAATCCAAACTTGCTATCACAAGGTCCTACACGATGTCAGGGTTGAGTTAGAATACTTTTCTTAGGGTTTACGTTGGTCGGAAAACAAAGTGGATAAAAAACACTTTTCATAGAGCAGACCGGTCGTAGGTACCGGTCGTAGGTACTAGTCGCAGCACTGTGGGGAAAGGTACGACCGGTATGGTCAACCAGTCCCCACAAACTAGCCTCCAAAAGATACCGGTCATAAGTACTGGTCGCATAGGGTTCGACTGGTATGGTCGACCGGTATGTCTCCGGAAGACCATACACCCGGTTTTCGCCTTCCGTCGGTCACCCCCTATTGATTCTAGGGTTTTGCCTATACATATTGGTCCAAGCACTGAGTTACAGTTGTTTCCAACTCCGTTCAAGTCCTAGATTTGATGATTTTCAACCTAGAACTTGAATCTAGGGTTTACTGACTAGATTAGGGTTTGACGGCTCTCCCCTCTCGTTCCTAGCTTCTTCTCCTTCTTTAATCTCTTTCTCCTCTCTAGGGTTTGTGAGGATCAATGAAAGGATTTTAGGAGGTTTTAATGTCCTTATATAGGCTAGGGTTGAGTTTTAGAAGCCTCCTAACATTAGGAAAGCCCTTCGATTCAAAATTTGGAAAGTGGGACCCGCAGAGATCCTTTTCTGGATCTAAGTGGTCAGCAACGCAGACCATACCGGTCGACCGGTACCATCGATCGGTACCATCAACCAGTATGAAAAAATGCCATACTTTAAGGTCTGTTTTCGTAGTTGATTGTCATCCGCTCGTCCCGTCTGGCCCGATGATGATTGGAAGACCTGTTATGACATGAATAAAAGGTTTAGATCGGGTTCATGGAGTGCGGGTCTTACATCTTCAGTCCAAGAGGGTTGGGCTACACCAACTTACAACTTGTGCACTAGGGAGACCAATGTGATCCTCCCTAGCTTAGTTGGGTAATCCACCAAGGATGGCATAGAACTAAAGCATGGGTTACCCAAAAGTGTGGGAAATGACCCCAAGTGAACAAGCCTAAATGTGGCCAATGGTTAACATTATAAGTGGTTGGGTTTAAAATTCTGTTACTATAAGTACCTAAGCCAGTGAGATAAAACCATTCAAGTGAACCTTATGGACATTTCTGGAGGTCCTAGCATGGCCATTGGGTATGACCAACTCTGCCAACCAGATGAGCATTCCTTTTGGCCAACCACATGGCTGGAATCCTAGACAAGGATTTACGAAGTCAAGGGCCACACCAGAACTAAAAACCAAAGAAAGGGGGACTTGGGAACCTTGCAATGATCAAATGGGTGTTATAATACAAGAAGTATGGAATGCATTAGTTCCTCTCCCCATTCCGGTAAATAGCCATTTGTTCAAAGAATGGGCAAGCACGTGAGTTTGGTAAATAGTAGGGCCCCAACTAAACCAATGTGTTTGCCAGCCTTGCTATCCATAATAGTAAAGCTGAAAATAAAAAGGGGGGTACCTTGGGAGTTTCCCATGGCCGATTGGGTGTTGAGGATGCAAAGGTTCCCTCCTATTTCAATGGGTGATAATAAAAACCCTAAACAATGAAATGCAAGAGAAGGAAATGGAGGTGAAAGGGAAGAGATTTCCTATAGTATTGGTTTGAAGGAGGAAGGAGACCACGAAGTCATCAAAGAGATGGATGGAAGTAGAGGAGTTGTCACCGGAGGTTTGGGAGCACTGTTATCTCACTCCATTTGGGGTTTGTGTGAGTTCAAATGAGAGCTCACATGCACCCTTTTATGAAAAATAAATTTTCCCCAAACCAAAGGACCGGTCACTTAATCGTCGCCTCTGATTCAACCCTCTGGTTAGGCTAAAGGTTGTGACTTTTGGATTTTTCTGCCCAAATAACTGGAGCCTCTAACACAATAGGTGGATCATCCTTCTACATAGATCCTTCGATACAGTCAAGTTAATAAAGCCGATGCTTTGCCAGATGATTGACCATCCATCACTACCTCCGAAAAGCACTCTAGAAGTGTTAAAATTGTGACAATTTAATAACCGGATGGTCGATGTAAACTGGATGGTGTACCACCCGGCAAACCCTCCAATTGATAGAAAAATGGCCTATTTGGCTAGGGTTTTGCCAAGTCACTTTACCCCCTTGTATATGGCTCTTATCCTTCTAAATTGGGGGTACCCCAATTAAAATTATGCATGTTACCCAATTGGTGCCCTACCCCACGGGTACCACTTGGTTGATGCAAGCATGTCATCCTAAAATAATGTGTGTGCCCTACAACTTTTGATGGTTCAATATTCAGTCCTTTATGCTTGTCTGTGGCATATGACATTGTTTTCTTTTGGATTATTGAGGAAATTGACTTTAACCTTGGGTGTGTAAATTTTACATTTTCTAGATTTTCCCAAGGATAGTTAAGATGTCGCCTCCCAAGCATCCTTATGAGAAGCCCACCTCCAAGGCGCTTACACTAGGAAATAAACTGGAAAAACATTGGTGTGTCATCTCCAATGTATTGGCCACTCAAGGGCCCACACTAATTAGTGAACCTAATGGGTCAAGTGGAAAACTATCACCTTTCTCTCCATTGCACCAGTGTGGACCCAAACACTGCGTATGACTCCATGGAGAACTTCCAACAACTAAACCTAGAATGATTTAATGGGGCATGTGTAGATTTCTCCCTACCAAGGAATTGGATTCAAACTATGGAGGAAACAATTGGCAACCTCTGTTGTTTTGACACACAGAAGGTTATGTGTGCTACATACCAATTGGAGGGCATGCCATATGAATGGTGGCGAATGACTCAACCCATTCTTCTACAGTGCCATGGTGCAATAACTTGAGACATATTCCAAAAAGCTTTCCTGGCCAACTATGCTCTGCAACAAAAAGAACCTAGCCCAGAACAACATGAAGCTATTCGAAAGGTCCAAGCAGGCCTAACTACACAGAAAGGTTTTGCTGAGATAAGGACGGACTATCAAAGTACTTACCTCATGGAAAGTAGAGATTCGGAGTCTCCTAACTGAGGTAATCCTTAAACTATAAGAAATTTTGATAATCCTGAGAATGGAAAATGCAAAACACTAAAGAATGTTTTAAATGATCAACTAATTTCATTATGCATAAGGAATTCGAATGTTGCCTCTGTCATGTATTCCAATTCCTTGATGCAAACTTATCATGCAACTCATCAAACTGTGTAGTGCCATAAATGGATTATGTTTGAAGGTGTAACAAAAATTGTAGTAATGTGTTTATGACACATGGATAGCCACCAAATTATCCGTACCCAATGATGCCCTACCATGGAATGACTACTAAAGGAAGAAGATTGAGCTCAATGGAAGTATGGTAATTGAGGTAAGAAATGAAATATGGGGGATCGATTAAGGTCATACAATTAGTGACCGCCCCACTATTACATATGAAGGGTATACCGATGACGTAGACATATAAAGTGCAACACCTTATGGAGTTCTAGAATTGTGAAGGCTCAAAACCTTAGGCAACCCATTAAACAAACACCCCAACTGATGGGATAAATCTAGTCGTACTTGAACTATTAGGGTATCAGTAACCTCAAGTAAAAAGACAAAAGAAAGTGGTACATAAGCAACTATAGAGAGTTATATACAGAGGCTATGGAAATAGCAAGGGTAGAGAATTCACAAGTGTCGTGGGCTAGGAAGTCCTTGTTTGTACTTATGCATAGTGTTGAAAGAATGATGGGAAAATTGAAAAGTCCCACTTATTAGTACTTAATGCTTGTATGCACGTGTGTTCTTATAATGGTTGTAAGAAGAATATCACATGATTTCTGATATTGTAAAATATGTGCCAAACATTAGAAGTTGGGTATATATTCGTGTGTGGGTGAAGTTGATAACCTGCATGTATGATCAAGGAAATGCCACCTTGGAGATTTTAATGTCGAGCTGCTACTAACAAAGAGTCACCTTGTTAGGTAATGGATCATGCATGCCTCCCTAACCCCACTTACTCGAGGATTGAAACTCGTAAAGCGGAAAGTTCTGGCAACAAAATGAACCAAAGGGTAAATTCATCTCACTTTTGTCAGGACACTCAGGACATTGTGACAGTGATAGATGAAGCCACTGAAATGGTCTATAAGCGGCATTGTGAGTTCTAGCAAGGGACCATAAGCACGACTCTTTATTAGTCTTGGCAAAAGTGTCAAACTTATTGGGACACCTTACCCTAAGCCTCCAGAAACAACACAGGGGCATGGTTGCACATATGGTAGTTGAGTGTCACAGCCAAGGAACTCATCAAGGACCTCAAGGTGAAGTGTCGATAGCATAGAGAAGGGGTTAACAAACGAAGAGAGCCCTAGATAATGAAGCACCATGAGAAGCATCAAAGGTGCCACATTATGGGAATGAAAAACTTCTAATGGAATTATCATCTGCCTTAGCTGAGACCCTAGTGCCACCCAGTACTAGTCGTCAAAAATGATATCAGTGCAAAAGTAAGCACCTTATGTGACAATGTCCCAACCCACTAAAGGTGTACTACCACGTAGCTCTAAGGAAATTGTTACGTGCCTCTCCTACGGAGCGGTGGGGCATGAAACTCATGACTGCCAAAAATATTGGGATTGCTATGCCTATATGTGAGTACGGACCTCGTGCTGGTTCGGGAAACTTTTTGGAAATTAGGTAAGCCTCAAACTTCTTTTATTACTGAATGCCATAACTAATATGTATTGATCTAGTGATGGATAAGATGCATGATAAGCACCCATAGGTAATGGACAAAACTAACAACTATGCCTTGATTTCGGGGACAAAATCATTATAAATTGGGGGTATTGTAAGACCCACACCTGAAATCCTTACCAGTTTGGATCCCTCTGTGCCAGGTCTTACTGTGCCAACACTTGGCACCATGACATCTTGACCATTAGAACGATGTTGGGTCAAATCCAAAGATCACCTAATGATGGTAGACTATGGGAAAGAAGATTCAAGTGACCTAGAAGGCATCCCCACCAACTTGGGCCTACCAATCCATGTCTAAGCCCATTTTGAAGCTCAATCGGATGCTCTGCCAGATGGTGCATCACCCGGTTGATAGCATCCGGTTTAAGTCTAAGTGGAACACTATCTCACCTTGGGATTCCATAAATAAGGAGGTCCTCTCTCTTGTTGCCTTGAGAGTGAGTGTGAGTGCTTGAAATGGGAAAACAAGAAACTTCAAGATTTAAGCTCTAAGCCCTAGCTTTCACCATTAAAGGTAAGCTCCATGCTTCCCTCTTCCTTTCTTGTTAGAATGTATGCATGACCTATGGTCAAGCTTCACCATTAATGGAGATCTATTCTAACCTAGTAAACCTAGGTTCTTCTCTCCTTCGTGCGTGGTGGTGTTCATGGGGTCTAAATGACTTCCATTATGTGTAACAATGGTGGGAGAGTGTTTCCCACCACTTAGAATTAAGGAAACCAAGTGGCGAAACCATCCCCCAAAGAAGGAATCCTTCTCTGGTTCATGCCTGGTTTCTAGGCTTGATCGGAGATAATAACCGGAGGCTTGGCTTTGACCCTACCTCTGGATAACTAAGACTAGTTGTCACACCCCAATTCTGGACTAACCAGAGTAGTGTGATGAACCATCAATAAACCAAGGGTTCAACCAGGATCTTGTATAGGTTGTACCCACCATATCAAACCATACATACATTCCACGGTAATAATCAGAGATAATAAGCAATAAGTAGAAGTCTTTATAAATAATAAACTGAGAATCTAACAGTGGTAAAATAATTATTACTCCAATTATCTCCAAATGACTAAAAACATAAAATAAATAATCAAATACATGCGTGGTAACCAAAAATGTAACTAAACTAATCAAAGACACACTGATTGCACTCGCATGAAGGATCATGCACATCTTCTACAGCTTCTACGTCCAAAGCTACCATGTGTCCATATGACAGTGCATGCATGTAATCTTCTACCATAGTACCTGCATCATCAACTAAAAATATTCGACGTCGAAAAGGTAAGCACACATCACGGCTCATTGAGCAAACCAAACAATGCACAAACATTTGCATGCATTAAATTCAATCTCTAGTCTGATTTTTAAGTTTACAATATGATATAAAAAGGTTTGGCGACCACCGCACCTCTATACACGAGTGTGTAAATCCATCCAATGGATTAAACACCATTGTCGTCCCACATTCACCCACCATAGAATAGAGATAGAGCTAAAGTGTTTGGATCACACACAACCAATACTTCCCCTAATGCCCTACCCATACCAACACATAAGCCCCTATTGGTGAGGGCTTACAAACTAGGCTCACAACTAATCAATCCGAATGCCATCCAATGTATCCAAGGCCTCACCCAAGCATCCCTCAATACGTCCATAGAGATAAAACTAAGACCCCCTGACAGAGTCAATGATTACAGAGTCTGAGACCACCTCCCCTGATGCCCTACGTCGTAATAGTTCTACTAAGGTAATGGCGATACGACGATGTCAGTGGACAAGACTTAAGTAGAGATAGAACTAGAGTCTGCTGACCAAGATCATCCACAATGCCACGTCCTCCCCCTGATGCTCTACTCGCATCCAATACACTAACCACACGCACACAATCACATTCATATTCCTAGCATCATCATCATCATCATGTTATATAAATAAACAGAAATAAATATGCATGAGCAGTAATAACAGAAATATTAGATGACATGCGAGATGCACATTACAAGCATACAATCATAGAATCAATTATGGCATTGGACTCAATAAAGTAAATAATTTATTATTTCATAATTAGTATAGGTCTTGTTCCCTCACCTTTTAACAAAATTCGTTCTCCTTCCAAGCCTTGTAATTCTCTTTGAATCAATTTAGTAACCAAGAATTTATATAGATTTAAGTTAAAATTTATGTGTAACATGTTACAATAGTCAGAAATCAAAAATAGATCATTGATAGGTGTCTGATTGGTCCTATGGTCTCATACTGTATCGACCTTACCTCGTACGGTCGATACCTATGGTCGCACTATATGTGACCATACCTGTGACTATACGGTTCCTGAATTCTTCCCGAATGGCTATGGTCGATACTCTGTCCATGATATGGTCGACCATAGTTATGACCATATGGTTTCTGATCAAATTCTACTTTCAATCCAAGTTCTTCCTCTTGGCTCTTCAGTAGGGTCCTTCCTAATGATCATTCTAAGGCCAAATTTCTTAGTTTTACCAACTAATTACTCTAACCCATTCTCCATGATCCCTTCTTGAGATTTGCTCAGAAAATCCCACAGCTGAATCCTTACATTGGGTTTGGTATCACAATTTACATTAAAAATTCCTGCTCTTGATGTTCTAAGGCTACAAGGACAAGGTTCATACCTTACTTGTTGTAGAGAGTCTGTAGAACTCTTCTCACAGCTTCTCCTTAGTCTTTTCTCCTTCTCCTTCTCTTCCTCTTGGGTTTGATAATGTTCCAACGGAATGAAAAAGGATTGACGAACGTCCTTTATATAGAGAGAAACTCTCCATATAAAGTTTTCTAGAAAAAGGAAAGAGATCCCCCCTCAATTTAGAAAGTTTCCAAACTCAGAGTCTGATTTGGGATAGTACAGTCAGACGTACGGTCGCATAATCCATCGACCATACACTTGAAAACATTGATCGTATGGCTATTGATCAGAGGTCTTTAGTTTTTATCGTATGGTCGACCATACCTACCCCGATAATCGACCATGCACTTGGTTTTTAGTGTTTTCAAGTCGATTCTCATACCTGGTCTCGTAGTCCTTCTTTACGCGATGGTCCACTTGACCCAGCAATGATGGGAAGACTTGGCATGATACGGTTAAACCAGGTTAGTAGAGTACGAGTCTCACAACTCCCCCCTTCTTATATAAATTTTATCCTCGAAATTTACACATACCTTTCGATTCCAATAGGTGAGGATATTGCTTCTACATAGCATTTTCTTCTTCCCAAGTGACTTCTTCCACATCTTGGCTTCTCCAAGTAACCTTAACATAATAGATGTCACGGTTACAAAGACGTTGTACCTTCTGACTAGTGATTTCAAAAGGTACTACTTCAAATCAAATCCGATGGATCCGACGTTAACACGTGCATTAGATCTCTAACGTACTTCTTCAGTTGTAAAACATGGGATACATCATGTACACTGGACATCGATGGTTGTACTGCTAATTGATATTCTACCTTTCCATGCCTTGTCAAAATCTCATTTGGTCTAATATGTCTGGGACATAGCTTTTTCTTCTGTCTAAACTGTTTTAAACCATGCATAGGAGATGTCTTCAAAAATACCTTATCACCTATGGTGAATTTAAGATCATGATGTCGATTATCTGTGTATTACTTCTGATGGTTTTGAGATATTCAGACCCTTTCCTTGACGATGTCCACTACTTGACAAGTCTCTTCGACAAATTCTGGTCCAACAACTCTTCGTTCTCCAACTTCATTCCAAAATAAGGGAGCTCGACACTTCCTACCATACAGTGCTTCATAGGGCAACATCTGTATCGTATCTAGATAGTTGTTGTTATAAGCGAACTTGATTAATGGTAAGTTTTCATCCCATGATCATTTGAAATCAACCACACAAGCTTGGAGCATGTCTTCTAAAATCTGAATCGTGCACTACGACTGTCCATCGGTCTAAGGGTGAAATGTTGTACAAAATTTTAGCATTGTACCCATAATCTTCTATAATACTTTCTGAAACTTTGAAGTAAAGCATGGGTCTGTGTCAGACACAATGCTTTCACGTACACCATGCAATCTAACAATATTATCCACATACAGCTTAGCTAGCCTCTCTATGGTATACTGAGGTCGTATAGCTATGAAACTAGTTGTCTCAGTAAAATGATCTATAATTACTCAGACTGTGTCATCTACTCTGGGAGTCAGTGGTAACCCTGTGATGAATTCCATAGTAAGATAGTCCTATTTCTAAGCTGGTTCAGGTAATGATTACAATAAGCCTGCAGGTCTTTGCCTTTCAACCTTTACCCATTGACAATTCAAGCATTGAGATACATATCTTGCTACATCCACTTTCATTCCCCTCCACTAGTATAGTTTCTTTAAATCATGATACATCTTTGTACTCCCAGGATGTACCAAGTAAGTAGTAGGGTGAGCTTCCTTCATTAGTCTATGTCTAATATCTAAGTCTTCACTTTCAGGAACACACACTCTCCCTTTGTATCTTAGTACCTTTTCAAAGTCCAAAGTAAAGTCAAGAGTAGTCCTACTTTTTTCAAGGTCTTCTTGCACTGTTCTCAGATAGGGGTCTGATTGATTAGCTGCTTTAACTTCTTCTATCAGATCTGGTACAATCTTCAATGTAGAAAACATATTTGAAAATTGATGAATAAACCCTAGGTCGGTTGATCCACCTGGATTATCAATCATGAACTGCTCATTTCCACAATTGAATACTCTTCTTGCGAGGCACATTGTAGCATTTGTGCTAGCTTCTTCCTGAGATTTTATCATAGCTTTTCTACTTAGTGCATCAGCAACCACATTAGCCTTCCCTGGATGATACTGGATATCACAATCATAATCCTTTAGCAACTCCAGTCATCTCCTTTGTCTCATGTTCAACTCCTTCTGATTGAAAAGATGAGTGAGACTCTTATAATCTGATTTAATCTGAAATTTCTCTCCATAAAAATAGTATCTACATATCTTGACGACAAGTACCACTGCTGCTAATTCCAATTCATAAGTGGGGTAGTTCTTCTCATGTGTCTTTAATTGTCTGGAAGCGTACACAATTATTTGTTCTCCTTGCATGTGAACACATTCCGATCCTAACCCAGAAGCATCTGTGTATAAGATAAATGGTTATTCGAGGATTGGAATAGTAAACATGGGAACTGATATCAATATTGTCTTCAATGTTTGGAAACACTCTTCACATTTATCGGTCCAAACAAACTTTTCCCCTTTCTTAGTCAGACTGGAGAGAGGTACAACGATTCTAGAGTAATCTTTGATGAATCATCGATAATACTCAACTAAACCTAAGAAACTTCTAATTTCTATAACATTCTTAGGAGCTTCCCATTTCACAATAACTTTAATCTTGCTAGGATCCACTTTAATTCCTTCAACTAATACAACATGGCCTAAGAAAGTGACTTCATTTAGTTGGAACTCACACTTAGTAAATTTAGCGTATAGTTTTTATGTTCTTAGTCACTGCAGCGCAACTCTAAGACTTATGATATGAGTTTCTTTGTCCTTGGAGTAGACTTGGATGTCATCAATAAATATGATGACAGATGTATCCAGCATATCATGGAATACCTGATTCATGAGTTTCATAAAAGTTACGGGTGCGTTAGTCAACCCAGAAGACAAAACTAGAAATTCGTAATATCCATATCTACTTCTGAATGCTATCTTCAAAATATCACCTTTCTTGATCTTCAACTGATAGTATCCTAGACGGAGATTAATCTTGGAGAACACTTTGGCACCTTGCAACTGGTCGAATAAGTCATCGATCCGAGGCAACGGATATCGATTCTTGATCATGAGCTTGTTCAATTTTCGATAATCTATACAAAGTTGAACGCTATCGTCCTTCTTTTTCACGAACAATATTGGCCCTCCCCATGGTAATGTACTAAGTTGAATATAACCCTCGTCCAATAACTCCTGTAATTTTACCATCAGTTCCTTTAATTCAGTAGGAGCCATTCGATAGGGTGCTTTAGACACTGGTGTGGCTCCGGGTATGAGGTCTATAACGAACTCTGTCGCTCAATCAAGTGGCAATCCTAGTAATTTCTCAAGAAATACATCTTGAAATTCATGCACAACTTTAATATCTTCCATTCGATGTGCTTCCTTGGTGAGGTCGACCATGGACACTAGGTGCCCAATTCCTCCTTTATCGAGGCATTTCCTAGCTTTTAATGCAGAAAGAATGAGTTTTCATTTGCGAGAAAGTTTGGTTCTTGCGATACTAAACTCTGCTCCTTCCTTGTCTTTAAATGATATCTTCTTTTCAGCACAAAGCAAACTGGTGGAATGCTAGGATAACCAATCCATCCCTAGGATGACATCAAAGTCTACCATCTCGAGTTACACCAGGTTCGCATCCAAACTTTGTCCATTTATGAGAACTGGACATGGTCCATAACCATGGTCTAATTCTGCTTCTAATCCCATAGGTGACCATACAAGTAGCTTATAGTCTAAAGATCTGAGGGGTATATCTAGCTTAATTTTGAAAGACATCGATACAAAAGAATAGGTGGCCCCAGAGTCAAAGAGTACTCTAGCGGGTATGCCATTAATAGGTACAATACCTATGATTTTTCTTCTTGAATTAATCTACATGCGTACACAAGGTAGTATAAATAAAAGGTTGAATCATACCTGTGACCACACTTGGTGATACTATAGCACCCTCAGAAGTAGCTGCATAAACCTTTCCTTGCAGTAGCTGCATCCTTGGCTTAGGACAATCTCTTGAATAATGCCCTACTTGATCATAGTTGAAGCATTTGACTCCAGTATTACCCTGCATTGGTTGAGGTTGGGCTGTTGGAGTAGTCTTGGCTACGGCATTGAAGCTTTGAGTATGGAAGGGTTTAAACATCTTTGAGTTCCCTCCATTGAATGAGTTTCCATTAAGCTTCTTCATACGTCTATTTTGAGCAAAATAGCTCTCCCCTTGGCTCGATTCCAGTACTCGAGCAATCTGTACTGATTCATTATAAATCTTCTTTTCTAATCCCAGTACATGCTCTTTGATGCTTCCCCTAAGTCCCATGACGAACCTTCTGGTTTTGGTATCTTGCGCCTGCATGCTAGAGGGAGCAAAGAAGAACAGCTCTTCATAACGCTGCTGACAAGCATCCACAAACATTTGTCATTAATAAAGACTCAAGAACTCCTTTTCCATTTGATCCCTGAAACTCTTGGGGAAATACTTATCGAAGAAGGCTTCTTTGAAGATAGCCCAGGTCAGTTGGGTATGCTTTGACAACAAATAACCCCAAGTGGATTTTCACCAATGATGTGCATCTCTTTTCCGCATAAAAGTGGCACATAACTCTTTCTCTTCCTCATTAATAGTCATCATCATGAAATTTCTTTCCATCTCGTCAATCTAGTGAGCTGGCCACAATGGATCTGACAGCTTGCCTATGAGCTCCTTCGGTTTCATCTTCAAAAAATGCTTGATCAGTCTAGAATGGTCAAGCAGATTTTGTGCATATGGTCCATACATGGGCGGTTGGTACTGATAGTTACCTTAGTTATACCAGTCTTGCGGTGCTTCAGGATTTTACACTTGAGCTTGTACACCTGGTGTTTGGGTTGGTGGGGTACCGTGTTGTTCATAACAGATGCTTGGGGCACAGTATTGCTACCCCCTAGTATAGTACTAGCTTGCCCTGCAAGTATTGGTGTTGTGTTTGTAGTTGGGGAGGCAATTCCCATAGCAGCCTGCATATTTACTTGCATTTGTTGTTGTCTCTATTGCACTTCCTGTGCCAAATTCATCACAATAGTGGCCAAATCTGTAGGTGGTGCAGGTAAGTTAGTTAGGTTGGCCTGGCTGTGAACATCCTGAGGTGAATCACTTTGATTCCCAACATTTCCTTCTTGCTCTTCATGACATTCATTGTCATTGACCTTCGTAGGTAGTGGAGGTGGGTTTGCATTCTGTCTCCCTCTGGTTAATCTATGCCCAGCCATTTAAATTCTTGGGTGGAATAGTAATGGGAAGGCTACACATGTGAGACAAGATAGATTAGTAATATTTTGTTAGTCCCACAATAGAAGGAGAGAGAAGAAAACAAAATTATGAGGCATTAAGTCCAACAGAGCCAAAACAGACCATAGTTAATCGTATGGTCGATGTCGTATGGTCGCATGTAGCGCGACCATACAGGTTCGACCATACAAACCCTGGCAACTTACCAAGACCCTATGGTCGATCGGAAGGTCGATGGTATGGTCGACTATTTTGGTCGAATTATGAGACTGTACAATTCAAAAATCAAGTTTTAACCCTATTTTTTGAGATTTTCCCTCTCATTTCTCATTCTTCCTCTTATGGTCTCAACTCAGCTAGCCACCACTGGGTTTCTATAGTGTCAACCATACAACTTGGTGAATTCTCCATCGATCGACAATCTTCATCACGTTTCCCAAGGTATATTTTTTATTTTTTCTTCTTTCTTAAGCTTTCATACCTAGGTTTTTTTGCCATATATAGGGTTTTCTTCAAATCAATATCTCCTTGACTGTAAAAATTGGATTTTTATTTGGGGTCATTGCTATTGGCTACCCAACAGATGGAAGCCCCCATGAAAATTTGAGTTTCATTGGTTAGTTTGATTAAAATTTGAAAATCCCAATTTTGACCTAGAATTTGGGGGTTTTGCCCAAATTTCAAAATTTCTTAAATTATACGTTAATTGGTGGTTATTTCCTATTGATTATTCATTGTAGGTTGGGTTGTGCTTCATGTAAGTCCTCCTAACCAAGTGTTTGGGTGGAAGTTAGGCTTTTTCCCATTTCACATCATTATGCTGCCCAAATTTTTAATTTTTTTAATTTGTCTCTTATTCACTTTTCTCATAGTTATCATGGTTCGCACCAAGGTTCCCAGGTCCATGACCCTAATCGCTTCCAGTCCATCATAGCGGAGGTACAATATCCATGGTTTCATTGGAAGAAAGTGGAAGGGGGTCGGTGTGTTAACTTAGCCCATTTAGCCCTATTTGATGTGGAAAGGGCATTTGGTGATATGGGCTGGCTTTCGATGATTCTTGTACCAGGGTTGCACCCACCCGGATTTGGTAAAGCAGTTCTACTGCCACCTATAGGTAGAGGGTGATCTAGAAAACGTAGATAGTAGTAGAGAGCTTTGGATCACCAGTTGGGTAAAAGGGGTTCCTATCTCTTTTAACTGTTAGGAGTTGGCTGATCTCCTGGGCATTTCTGAAGATGGGCCATTAATATACTGTGCACCAAAGGAGTCCCAGTTCTTATCAGTGGGAGTGCATGTAAAAATATGTAATCAGATTCTTTGTGACCACTGCTGGGAGATGAAAGCAGTCAACCTACATCCTGAGCCTTAGGTATACTGTAAGATCATCCAGCATAATCTGATTCCTCATGGTGGACACTACGAGATGGTCTCTCAGTTGACTCAATACCTATTGTAATGTATCTACACTAGACAGCCTGTCTGCCTCTCATACATTATCATCTAGACTATACACAGAACCACATTGCCTAATTCGAGAGGTAACTTACCCTTTAGACTGTTAATCTCCACTCTGCTCTCTCACCTACAGGTCAACTTGGAGGATGAGAGGATCTATGAAGTCACCATCTCCACTGATTTTGATTGCGAGGCCATCTGCAGGATGAGGATGAGAGAGGTACAAGTCAGTGATGATAAGAGGAATGCCATGAGATGTCCTCTCACTCGGGTGGCGACAGTAGATGTATAGGCAACAGCAGCGACAGCAGCAAAGGCAGAGGAGAGTGATGATGCAAAGGATGATGATCAGATGTACATGGATGTGGATGTCATACCTCCTCAATCACCACAACATTCTACAGGAGCCCACATTTCTCGGGCTTTTCATTCAGCTGGCCCTTCGTGCCCTCCATCAGATGCGATGATGGTGTTACTGCGAGAGATTCGGTATGCCCAGCGTGCTATGGATCAGAGGGTAGGAGAGATCCTAGACGCTCAGTGCTCTACAAACCAGCAGGTAGCAGATCTGGCAGCTAGTCTCCAAGCAGCCCAGACTCAGGTAGCCTGGCTCATGAGAGTGTATGCTAAAGACTATGATCAAGACCGTGAGGCACCTCCTCCTCCAGCGCCCCCAGCTCCATGATTGCCCCATTTATTTTACTCCTGTTTATATTGCAAAGTAACTATCCAGGTTATGTACTATACTCTGATTCAGTTATACATTTTTCTTACTTTCATTTTTGCATATATATATATATAGTTTGTTTACCCTTTACACAATGCATTATTCTCTTTCTTAGTTTATGTCTCAAATAGCAAGATGCTTATAGTGTGTTCTTATTATAAATTTTAATTTCCTAGTTCAATTCATGGCTAGTGTAGAAGTAGTTAAGTCAATGGGTAGTGTCACACCCTAATTTTGAATCAACCAGAATGGTGTGATGAACCATCAATAAACCAACGGTTCAACCAGGATCTCGAATAGGCTATCCCCACCATGTTAAACCAAAACACATTCCACATTAATCAGAGATAATAAAGTAAATAGCGGAAGTCTTACAGATAATGAACTGAGCTCTAGTCATGATAAATAATTAATATTTCATTTATCTCCAAGTAACCAAAACATATTTTAATAGATATTACAAATATCCAAATATCCAAATACAAAAATTAAACTCTAAGCGTATCCACAGTGAAACTCTCGCTTAACGAATCATAATAGTCTTCCACAGCTTGCTCATCATAGCAGCCACATGTTCATATGTTGGCGTGTTGACATAATCTTCAACCGTAATACCCACAACATCAGAAACTAAAAAGAATTGCATGCACAAGGGCCAGCTCTCCAACTTGAGCTCAGTGAGTAAACAAACAATGCAACAAACATATGCATGCATTTAATTCATATCTTTGGTCTGTTTCATATGTTTGCAATGTGTCATTGAAAGGATAGGTGGCCACCGCACCTCTATACATGAATGTGTGGAACCTCCCAATGGGTCAAACACCATTGCTGCCCCCACATGCACCCATCATGGAATAGAGATAGAGCTAAAGTGCTTAGGACCGCACCGCATCACACTTCCCCTGATGCTCTACCCATACCAACAAGTAAGCCCCTGTTGGCGAGGGCTTGCAAACTAGGCTTGTAACTAACCAATCCTAATGTCAATCAGTGTATCCAAGACCTCACCCCAGCATCCCACAATACGTCCATAGAGATAGAGCTAAGGCCCCCCGGCAGAGTCAGAGACTATACGGTCCGAGACCACCTCCCTTGAAGCCCTACGACGTAATAGTTCTACTGAAGTAATGGCGATATGACGATGTTAGTGGACAATACTTGAGTAGATATAGAGCTAGAGTCTAGTGACTAGGATGAACCACAGTGTCACATCCTCCCCCCTGATGCCCCACTCGCATTAAGTACACTAACCACACACAAACATTCACATGCCTATTCCTAGCATCATCATCAACATCATATTATAAATAAATGAAAATTAAATATGCACGAACAGTAATAACAGAAATATTGGATGACATGTGATATGCACAATACAATCATACAAACATAGAATCATTCATGGTATTAGACTTAATAAAGAAAAATAGTTTATTATTAGCCAATTAATTTAGGTCTTGTTTCCTCAGCTTTGATTGAGCGTAAATCCTTGTTCAAGCTTTATGAATCACATTCAAATCACTAGAAAGACCTAACAATTCGATAGATTTTAATTAGAATTAATTTTGTTAAATTTAGACTCAATGAAATCGTAGCTGGTAGGGTAGCACCTAGGGTAGCAATTTCTGCGACCACAGGGGTAGGGTCGCAGGGAAGGGTTGCACCTAGGGTAGCAGTTTCTGTGACCATAGGGTGTATGGTCGGACGTGGGGTCGGATACCATTCGACCCTACGTGAGACCACAACCTTCCTGGGACTTTCCGAGGGCATGTGGTCGATCTTGTGGTTTCGTGGGGTCGGATATCATTCGACCCTACGTGTGACCACACGTATTCTGAGTCGACCTTTCATTCTAAAGTCCATTCTTTCATGTTTTGATCCTTTGGCTTACTTTCATGGTCTATTCTAAGATTGTTCTATGACTCAAAACTCCAAGTTATACACTATTCAATGTCCATAAAAATTTCCTCCATAGAATCTCTTGGAACTTGTCCATGGATGGATGATTTGGGTTTTTCCTAATCCTATGTTCTACATAACTATTCTAGGATCTATTATTTAGGTTAGGAATTAGGTTCATACCTTTATTCAGAGGTTTGTCTGAAGTTTCCTTCTTTTCCTTAGTCTTCTTCTTCAAGTTTCCTTCTATTCTTCTCTTCCTTCTCTTTCTCTTTCTCTCACTTTTAACTAGGGTTGTAAAGGAGTGAAAGAGGCTAAGGGACGTCCTATTTATAGAGAAAAATCTTCCATAATAAGTCTCAATGAGTTTAGGAAAGATCCCCTTGGAATTAGGAAAGTTTCCTAATTTTCAGTTCGTGCTGTTTTCATACGGTCAGACGTAGGGTCGGATGTACTGAGACCCTACGTTTCTTAAAATGTGTGACCCTAGGGTGTAGGGTTGCATGTAGGATCGGATGTAGGGTTGCATAATCCAAGACCCTACATTTTAAAACATGTGACCCCATGATCAAAAAGTCATGGGTTGGACTTCTGTTGAGGTGGGGTCGACCCTACCTATTTAGGCATGCGACCCTACCCTCATTTTGACTATTTTTGAGTTAAATTTCATATTGGGTCTTGGGTTTCTTCACACACTTGGTCCACTTGGCTCGACCATGATATGTAGACTGGTCACGACATGAAATGTAAGGTTAGACCGGGTTCGTGGCGTGTGGGTCTTACAACTCCACCACCCTTAAAAGAAATTTCGTCCTCGAAATTTAAACGTACGGATCTTACAACTCCCCCATCCTTAAAATAAATTTTGTCCTCAAAATTTGAATTTAAGTGGGAATTCTATTTTCGCATTGCATCTTCTTCTTTCCATGCAATCTTCTCTACATCTCTCCAAAATTTTATGAGGTCCCAAAACATATATAGGATACAACTCTTCCTTCTTGTTGAATTGTTTCAAAACCATGCAAAAGTGATATCTTCAAAAACACTTTGTCACTTATGGCGAACTCAAGGTCTTGGTGTCTCTTCCAACAATCCTGAGCTGTCTTGGACCTTTTTCATTGATCTTGTCTGCCACTCGACAGGTTTCTTCAATATACTCAGGTCATAAAATTCTTCATTCTCCGACTTCGTTCCAAAACAAAGGAATTTGACATTTCTACCGTACCGTGCTTTATAGTTAACATTTACATGGTAGCTTGATAGAAAATTCAATCTGTGGTAACTTTTCAACTCAAGCTCCTTGAAATCAATTTCACAAGCTCGGGGCATATCTCTTAGGATCTGTATAGTCCGCTCCGACTGTCCATCTGTTTAAGATAAAATGCGATACTAAACTTTAACTTTGTCCCCATTATTTTCTGTAAACCCTCCCAAAACTTCGAGATAAAGCATGAGCCTCTGACCGACACTATTCTCTCAGACATACCATTCAATTTGGTATCATTATCCACTTGAAGCTTAGTTAGCCGCTCCAAAGCATACCAAAGTTGTATAGCAATGGAATGAGCTATCTTCATAAGGCGATCCACAATCATCCAAATTGCATCAACCGATCTGGGGGTCATTGGCAAATCGGTGACATAGTTCATTGTAATGCAGTTTCACTTCCAAACTAGCTCCGATAGTGGTTGTAGTAAGCCATGTTGGTCTTTGTCCTTCAGCCTTTACTTATTGATAATTCAGACATTGGAACACACACCAAGCCACATTTGTTATCATTCCTCTTTACCAGTACAATATCTTCAGGTCATGATACATATTGGTACTCTAGGATGTCCTGAATATAGAGTACAATGGGCTCTTATCATTATCCTCTTCATGATATCAGAGTCTTTGCCTTCAGGTATTCAGAATCTACCTCGGTATCTGAGTACCGTCTCTGCATCCAAGTATGTCAGGGTTAGGTTTTTCGTTTCTCTAAATCTTCTTACACCTCTCATAGATATAGATCTAACAAAATTACTACCTTTACTTCATCTATCAATTCAGAGATGATCTTTAATGTTGTGAACACAAGCGAGGAACTATTGCTCCATAAGTCCATCCATAAGCTCTCACTCAACTGGATCATCACTAGCTTTTATTATATGTTACTCTTCTTTCAAATCTAAATCTATTACTGTGAAACATAAGGCAGCATTTATACTGGGTCCTTCTTCGGACTTCATAATTTCCTTTTTGCTTAAGGGCTTAGCTACTACATTAGCCTGGCTTAAGCGATACTGCTTATCAAGGTCTTAATCCTACAAGTGTTCTAACCATCTTCTTTGTCTCATGTTCAACTCTTCCTGATTAAAAAGATAAGTGAGACTCTTATGATCTGATTTAATCTGAAATTTCTCTCCATACAAATAATGTTTCCATATCTTAACAGCATGTACTACTGCTGCTAATTCCAAGTCATGAGTTGGGTGATTCTTTTCATGCTCTTTCAGTTATCTTAAAACATATGCAACCGCTTGTTCTCCTTGCATAAGAACACATCCTAAACCAAATCCAGACACATCAGTGTATAAGTTAAATGGTTGTTCTGGGATAGGAATAGTCAAGATGGGAGCAGATACCAATCTAGCTTTAGAGTCTAGAAACACTCTTCATACTTGTTAGTCCAATTAAACTTCTCTCCCTTCCTGGTTAGCTTGGTAAGAGGTATTGCGATCCTAGAATGGTCCTCCATGAATCGTCTGTAATAACCAGCTAAACCCAAGAAACTTCTGATCTTTGCAATATTCTTTAGGTGTTTTTCACCATAAGATTACTTCTATCTTAATAGGGTCCACTTTAATCCCTTTTTTTTATGATGCTATGTGATCTAAGAAGATCACTTTGTTTAATCAAGTCTCATATTTCTTGGACTTGGCATAAAGCTTTTCACTTCTCAGCTGTTGTGAAGCTGTTCTAGGATCCATTGTATGAGTTGCTTCATTCTTGGAATAAACCAAAATATCATTTATGAAAACTATGACCGGTGTGTCCAATGTGTCATGAAATACCCAGTTCATCAGTTCCATAAGAGATGTAAGGGCATTGGTTAATCCAAACATCATAATCGAAAACTCATAATGTCCAATCCCGATTCTAAATGCTATCTTCGAGATATCACTGTCCAAATTCTTCAGCTGATGATATCTTGACTGAAGATCAATCTTAGAAAATACCTTTGCTCCTTGCAACTGTTTAAACAAGTCATCGATCTGAGGTAGTAGATATCGATTCTTGATCGTGCTTGTCTAGTTCCCAGTAGTCTATATATAATCTGACACTACCGTCCTTCTTCTTCACTAATTGCATTGGCACTCTCTGTGATGCAATACTTAGCCTATTAAAACCCTTGTCTAATAACTCCCATAGTTGAGTCTTAGTTCCTTCAACTCCATAGGAGCTACTCTATAGATTCCTTTGACACAAGTATCATCCTTGGTAACAAGTCGATGATGAACTCGGTCGCATGATCAGATGGTAACCCAGGTAAGTCTCCTGGAAACACATCAAAAAATTTATGCATCACATCAATATCTTCCATCTGTGGTGCTTCTTTGGTAACATATACCACAGATACCATATATCCAACTTCTTTATCTTCAAAGCATCTCTTCGCCTTTAGCATAGAGAGGATTAGCTTTCACTTCTTAGGAAACATGCTTCCAATAAAACTAAATTATATGCCGTCTTTATTCTTGAATGATAACCTCTTCTATGTACATAACAACTTTGTAGAGTGTTGAGACAACCAGTCTATTCCCAAGATGACGTCAAAGTCTGCCATCTCAGGTCAATTTAGGTTGCATCCAAATTCTATCCATCAATATGATTCGAACATTTTTAATAACACTCATCCAATACAACATCTAGTCCAAAAGGGCTTGAACTAACAAAATCTAGTATAAAGGTCTTAAGAGCACATCTAGCCCCTTAATCTCCTAGTTTTTCAAGGACTATTGCTTAAAATCTCATATATCCCAAAAAACTCATTTGCTTACACCTTCTTAGTCATTGTTGTTCAACCCTGATCTCTCTTTCATATACCTCGAAAAATATCTTGTGATTGTTATTACTTTCTTGCTCATGCAGTCTTTTATAGAGATGACCATATCCATCTATTCAGCAATCTCGAAACAGATCCTCCATTTCTTCATCTGAGGTTCCTTGGCTATAGAATCTAATATGAATTTAATCATCTTACTTCCCATAATTCCTTACTCACTAAACATCTTATCGATGGATATCGAGAAATATAAGAATCAGAATATTTATCCAAAAGCAATTCATTTTCTTCTTTCGAATTCAGGGTAATGACGAACACTTGCTTTATCTAATGAACTTAGGTTTAAAGGATTCAGAGTAAATCTATGGTAATCCAACCGACCTCAAAAGATCGTTAAGTTACATGGTGGTCCAAATATATATATATATATATATATATATAGAGGTTTTACAATTCTTAACTTCATGGTTACAGGTTCTATCGAGTATATAATGCCATTGGTCAAGCCACTACAAGAATAAATCTAGAGGAAGTTTTGGTACATCAATAAATAAGGTTTAAATTGAAAGATGTACGCTCAACATGATTAAACATTTAACTATTCATTCAATTCATATCTCTGTTCATGTTGTCGATCATGAGAGTGGCTCAATTTGGTATAATCAGGACTAACACTAAAGAAACAATATCTATAACTCAATTGATAGGTTGAATCAAGAAGGAATCCTGTCAACGTACGAGAATTTAAAATCAGGTATGTGCATCCTCTTTAATATAAGAGTAAATCAATAATGCACCACATCCTATATAACCTATCTAGTTATATGGCTACAATATCTTTGATCTTTTACTGTAAACGTTTGAGGCTGTCTTTAAAAAATATTCCTCAATCCTTGGTCGGATCATTTTGTCATGATGCAGCTATCCCATACATCGGTGGCTGATAAGGGTAACCACCTTGATACTTGTTGTGCACCAAGCTTTTGCACAGGGGTGTGCATTACTGGGACTTGCTATTTGGTAGGAACTGTGTTATAGGTAACAGGTGCTGGGGGTACTGTGTTGCTACTAATTTTACCGTACTTGGTTTGACTCAGAGGGGTTGATGTAGCATCAGCAAGTTGGATAGGGATTCACATAGCCACTTACATAGTCGGTCTCATCTGTTGTTGCTCATGTATTTTGTCTGGCTAAATTTATTACAACCGTGGCCAAGGTACTTGGTAGTCCAGGTGATTGGCTGGAGTGGGCTGATTGTTCACCTCCTTTGATTTACTTCAATCTGATTATCATTATTTAGCATCTGCTCAGATGAGTTTTCAATACCCGTTCTCAACCCTGATAGTGGTGGGGTCGAGTTGCAACATCTTCTTAATGTTCAGCGGGCAATGGATCAGCTTGTGGTGGATCTCACTCTGAGTCTCCACGTCACCCAGGAGTATAGTTTAATCTTCTTGTAGTTACCCTCATTTTTGGTGTATCATCATTGTTCCCTTAGTTCTGTTGGATTTAGCTTAAGCTCCTTCCCTTTATCTTTGCAGGGAATTTAGGCGTTACTAGTCATTTTCTTCTTCCTTGTCATATATCGAGTTTCACATTTTGTGAGTACCAACTCGGTATTCTAATTTTTTTGCTTTACAGAAGCTTCCTTCTTGCTACTGTACTATATCTTTTGTATACTTAGGCAATTGCCCGACTTATAGATAGTACCGTTTATTATTTGTTTAGATTTTCTCTTTCTGTTTGTGTATATATATGGTTCCACCTTTTATATGTACATTATTGTCTTGTTTAAGTTTTGCCTCAATCAACACAGGTGCTTATAGTTGGTTTGTATTAAAGCTTTTAATTTATCCTAACTCAGTTCTTGGACTCCAATGGAAGTATTCAAGTTTAATGGGCAAGGCCTAAGAGCTCTGATGCCAAGTTGTCACACCCCAATTCTGAACCAACCAGAATGGTGTGATGAACTGTTAATAAACCAATGGTTCAACAAGGATCTCGAATAGGCTATCCCCACCATGTTAAACCAAAACACATTCCACATTAATCAGAGAAAATAAAGTAAATAGCGGAAGTCTTACAGACAATGAACTAAGTTCTAGTCATGATAAATTATTAATATTTCACTTATCTCCAAGTAATCAAAAGGTTCAAAACATAATTTAATACATATTACGAATATCCAAAAATAAAAATTAAACTCTAAGGGTATCCACAGTGAAACGCTCGCTTAACGAATCATAATAGTCTTTCACAGCTTGCTCATCATAGCCGCCACATGTTCATATGTTGGCGTGTTGACGTAATCTTCAACCATAATACCTGCAACATCAGAAACTAAAAAGAATTGCGCGCACGAGGGCCAGCTCTCCAACTTGAGCTCAGTGAGTAAACAAAACAATGCAACAAACATATGAATGCATTCAATTCATATCTTTGGTCTGGTTCATAAGTATGCAATGTGCAATAGAAAGGATAGGTGGCCACCGCACTTATATATATGATTGTATGGAACCGCCCAATGGATCAAACACCATTGCCGCCCCACATGCACCCACCATGGAATAGAGATAGAGCTAAAGTGCTTAGGACCGCACCGCATCATACTTCCCCTAATGCTCTACCCATACCAACACGTAAGCCCCTGTTGGCGAGGGCTTACAAACTAGGCTCGCAACTAACCAATCCTAATGTCCAATAATGTATCCAAGGCCTTACCCCAGCATCCCTCAATACGTCCATAGAGATAGAGCTAAGGCCCCCCGGTAGAGTCAGAGACTACACGGTCCGATACCACCTCCCCTGATGCCCTACGAAGTAATAATTCTAGTAAAGTAATGGCGATACGACGATGTTAGTGTAAAAGACCTGAGTAGAGATAGAGCTAGAGTCTGGTGACCAAGATGAACCACAGTGTCACGTCCTCCCCCTGATGCCCCACTCGCATCAAGTACACTAACCACATACAATCATTCACATGCCTATTCCTAGCATCATCATCAACATCATATTATAAATAAACGGAAATTAGATATGCATGAACAGTAATAACAAGAATAGTGGATGACATGCGATATGCACATTACAATCATACAAACATAGAATCATTCATGGTATTGGACTCAATAAACAAAAATAGTTTATTATTAGCCAATTACTTTAGGTCTTGTTCCCTCACCTTTGATTGAGCATAAATCCTCGTTCAAGCTTTATGAATCACTTTCAAATCACTAGAAAGTCCTAACATGTCGATAGATTTTAATTAAAATTAATTTCGTTAAATTTAAACTAAGTGAAATCGTAGGGTCTCAGGTAGGGTAGCACCTAGGGTAGCATTTTCTGTGACCATAGGAGTAGGGTCGTAGGGTAGGGTCGCACCTAGGGTAGCAGTTTTTGTGACCCTAGGGTGTAGGGTCGGACGTGGGGTCGGATATCATTCAACCCTACGTGTGACCACACCCTGCTTGGGACTTTCCGAGGGCATGTAGTCGATCCTGTGGTTTCGTGCGGTCGGATATCGTTCGACCCTACGTGTGACCACATGTATTCTAAGTTGACCTTTCATTCTAATGTCCATTCTTTCATGTTTTGATCTTTTGGCTTATTTTCATGGTCCATTCTAAGATTGTTCTATGACTCAAAACTCCAAGTTATACACTATTCATTGTCCATAACAATTTCCTCCATGGAATCTCTTGGAACTTGTCCAAGGATGGATGATTTGGGTTTCTCCTAATCCTATGTTCTTCATAACTATTCTAGGATCTCTTATTCGGGTAAGAAATTAGGTTTATACCTTTATTCAGAGGTTTCTCTGATGTTTCCTTCTCTTCCTTAGTCTTCTTCTTTAAGTTTCCTTCTCTTCTTCTCTTCCTTCTATTTCTCTTTCTCTCACATTCAATTAGGGTTGTAAAGGAGTGAAAGAGGCTAAGGAACATCTTATTTATAGGGGAAAACCTTCCATAATAAATCCCAATGAGTTTAGGAAAGATCCCCTTAGAATTAGGAAAGTTTCCTAATTTTCGGTTCGTGTTGTTTTCGTTGGGTCGGACATCGGGTCGAATGTACTGAGACCCTACGTTTTTTAAAACGTGAGACCCTAGGGTGTAGGGTCGCATGTAGGGTCAGATGTAGGGTCGCATAATTCGAGACCCTACGATTTAAAACATGCGACCCCACGACCAAAAAGTCATGGGTTGGACTTCTGTTGAGGTGAAATCAACCCTACCTGTTTAGGCATGCAACCCTACCCTCATTTTGACTATTTTTGAGTTAAAATTCATATTGGGTCTTGGGTTTCTTCACGCACTTGGTCCACTTGGCTCGACCATGATATGTAGACTGGTCACGACACAAAATGTAAGGTTATACCAGGTTCGTGGCGTGCGGGTCTTACAGGTAGAACCTGAGAGCTTTGATACCAAGTTGTCACACCCCAATTCTAGACTAACCAGAGTAGTGTGATGAACCATCAATAAACCAATGGTTCAATGAGGATCTCGTATAGGTCATACCCGCCATATCAAACCACACACACATTCCACGATAATAATCAGAGATAATAAGCAATAAGCGAAAGTCTTTATAAATAATGAACTGAGAATCTAACAGTGATAAAATAATTATTACTCTAGTTATCTCCAAATAACTCAAGACATAAAATAAATAATCAAATACATGTCTGGTACCAAAAATATAACTAAACTAATCAATGACACATCAATTGCACTCACATTAAGGATCATGCACATCTTCTACAGCTTCTACGTCTAAAGCCGCCATGTGTCCATAAGACGGTGCATTCACGTAATGTTCTACCGTAGTACCTGCATCATCAACTAAAAATGTTCAATGTCGAAAGGGTAAGCACACATTATGGCTCAGTGAACAAACAAAACAATGCGTAAACATATGCATACATTCAATTTAATATTTTTTGTCTGATTTTTAACTTTGCAATATGCTATAGAAAGGTTTAGCGGCCACCGCAACTCTATACACAAGTATGTAAATCTGCCCAATGGATCAAACACCATTGCCCTCTCACATGCACCCACCATGGAATCGAGATAGAGCTAAAGTGTATAGATCACACACTACTAACACTTCACCTGATGCCCTATCTATACCAACGTAAGCCCCTATTGGTGAGGGTTTGCAAACTGAGCTCGCAATTAACCAATCCTAATTCCATCGAATGTATCCAAGACCTCACCCCAGCATCCCTCAATACATCCATAGAGATAGAGCTAAGACCCCCGACAGAGTCAAAGACCACATGGTCCGAGACCACCTCCCCTGATGCCCTACTAGATAATAGTTCTGCTAAGGTAATGGCAATACGACAATATCATTAGGAAAGACTTAAGTAGAGATAGAGTAGAGATAGAGCTAGAGTTTGTAACCAGTATGAACCACAATGTCAAGTCCTCCCCCTAATGCTCCACTAGCATCCAACACACTAACTACACGCACATAATCACATGACTATTTCTAGCATCATCATCATCTTCATGTTATAAATAGACAGAAATAAATATGCAGGATTACAAGCATACAATCATAAAATCAATCATGGCATTGGACTCAATAAAGTAAATAATTTATTATTATCTAATTATTATAGGTCTTGTTCCCTTACCTTTTAACAAAATTCAATTTCCTTCCAAGCCTTGTAATTCTCTATGAATCAATTTAGTAACATATAATTTATATAAATTTAAGTTAGAATTTATGTGTAACATGTTACAATAGTCAAAAAATTAAAAATAGATCGCTGATAGGTGTTTGATTGGTCCTATGGTCCTATACTGTGTCGACCTTACCTCATACAGTCGATACTGTTACACCCCAATTCTGAACCAACCAGATTGGTGTGATGAACCGTGTATGGACCAATGATTCAACCAGGATCTCGTATAGGCCATGCCCATTCGATTAAATCAGATACAACCACAACTATAATCAGAGTAAATAAACAATAGCGGAAGTCTTTAATATTAATGAATTGAGTATCTAACAGTGATAACGTAATTAACTATCCAATTATCTCCAAATGACTCTAGACATAAAATAAAATAAAGTAATCAATTACATGTACTGATCACCAAACAACTAAATCTAATCAAAAACACATGAGTTGCACTCACACAACGAATCATGCGACTCTACCATAGCTTCCACATCCATCGCAGCAACATGTCCGTATATTGGTGCATTCAAATAATCTTCCACTGAAGGACCTGCATCATCAACTAAAAATATTTGACGTTGAATGGGTGAGCACACATCATGGCTCAGTGAGTAAACAAAACAATGCAACAAACATATGCATGTGTTCATTTCATATCTTTGGTTTGGTTTATAAGTTTGCAATATACTATAGAAACGTTTGGTGGCTGCCACACTTCTATACATGAGTGTGTGAATCCATCCTATGGATCAAACACCATTTTCATCCCACATGCACCCATCATGGAATAGAGATAGAGCTAAAGTGTTCGGATCAAACACCGGATAACACTTCCCCTGATGTCCTACCCATACCAACACGTAAGCCCCTATTGGCGAGGGCTTGCAAACTGGGCTTGCAACTCACCAATCCTAATGCCAAACAATGTATCCAAGGCCTCACCCCAGCATCCCTCTATACATCCATAGAGATAGAGCTAAGGCCCCCCGGCAGAGTTAAAGACTACACGGTCCGAGACCTCCTCCCCTGATGACCTACGACGTAATAGTTCTGCTAAGGTAATGGTGATACGACGATGTTAGTGGGCAAGACTTGAGTAGAAATAGAGCTAGAGTCTGGTGACCAAGATGAACCACATAGCCACGTCCTCCCCCTGATGCTCCACTTACATCAAGCACACTAACCACACGCATACATTTACATGCCTATTCCTAACATCATCATCATCATCATGTTATAAATAAAAAGAATTAAATATGCATGAGCAGTAATAGTAGGAATTTGGATGACATGTGAAATGCACATTACAAGCATACAAGCATAGAATCATTCATGGCATTAGACCCAATAAGTAAAATAGCTTGTTATTAGCCAATTAGCTTAGGTCTTGTTCCCTCACCTTTGGTCGATGATTGTTCCTCGTCCAAGCTTTGTAAATCACTTTTAGACCACTTAGAAACCTAACAAATTTTTAGATTCTAAATTTGAGTTTATTTCCATCAATTATAGTGTTCAAATGTCCCATCTGGAATCGTTCAGACCTCCAGAAGCTGAGTGGTCGTAGGTGTGGCTGCACCTGTGGTCTCAGTTTCTGTGACCACAGGGTATGGGTCGATACATGTGGTCGCATATCATGCGACCATACCCTCCCTGAAACTTTCCTGAGGGTGTGTAGTCGATCATATGTACCTCGTGTGGTCGATCAAACTACGACCACACGAGTGATGGTCAACTTTTCCACTCTCAACTCAATTCCTTCGTGTTTTGATTCCTTGGCTTATCATCATGATCTTTCCTATGATTGTTCTGTGGCTTAAAATTCATATTTTTACATAATCCATCATCTTAATAGATTCCCTCAATGGATCTCTTAGAATTTGTCCATGGTTTTATGATTAGGATCTCACTTTGAATCACTATCACCTCCATGATCTATTCTAGGCATTCAACTGATGTGGGGGATGTTTTCATACCTTAAACTTGTTAAACAATCAGAGTTCTCTCTGAAATTCCTTTTCTTAGTCTTCCTCTTTAATTCTCCTTCTCTTCCTCCTCCTCTCTTTCTCACTCTTATAGTTTGACTTTAAAAGAATGAAAGAGGCTAAAGGATGTCCTTTATATTGAGAAAAACTTCCATAAAGAGTCCTACTTTGATTAGGAAAGAACCCCCCAGATTAGGAAGGTTTCCTAATCCCAGAGTCAGTTTGACATCGTGTGGTTGCACGTGGGGTTGTAACCACGTGGGGTTGTAGAACCCGTCGACCACAAGTCTAAAAACTATGACCACACATCCCAGACTCCAGTGGTTTCATTATTCTGAGGTGTGGTCGCCCCTACCTCTTTAGGTATGCGACCACACGCTCCTAATTAGATGATTTTGGGTTCAATTTCATACCTAGCCCTATGGTTTCTTCACGCACTTGGTCCGCTTGGCCCGACCATGATAGGAAGACCTGATACAAGGTGGTAAGACCGGTTAGTACGATATGAGTCTTACAACACCCCCCTCTTATTATAAATTTCGTCCTCAAAATTTATACATACCTTTCGAGTCGAAAAGGTGAGGATATTGCTTTTGCATAGCATTCTCTTCTTCCCATGTGATCTCTTCAACATCTTGGCTCCTCCAAATAACCTTAACATAATAAATGTCGCGATTGGGTAAACGTTGAACCTTTTGGCTGGTAATTTCGATTGGTGCTACTTCGAATGTCAAATCATTAGTTAGACCCAGTGGATCCGCTGTTAACATGTGTGTTGGATGTCTGACATACTTCTTCAGTAATGAGATATGAAATACATCAGGCACACTTGACATAGATGGGGGTAGTGCTAACTGATACGCCACTTTCCCACATTTAGCTAGAATCTCATATGGCCCAACATATCTCGAACTTAGCTTTCCTTTCTATCCGAACCATTTTAAGCCTCGCATAGGTGATATTTTCAAGAATACCTTATCACCTACAACGAATTCAAGGTCTCGACGTCGATTATCTCTATACTATTTCTGACAGTTCTGAGCTGTTCTAACTCTTACCTTAATTATGTCGACTATTTTGTAAGTTTTTTCCACAAATTCAGGGCTTACAGTTCTTCGCTCTCTAACTTCGTTTCAAAACGAAGGAGTTCGACACCTCCTACCATACAGTGCTTCATAGGGTGACATCTGTATAGTAGCCTGATAGTTATTGTTATAAGCAAACTCGATCAATGGTAGTTTCTCATCCCATGATCCTTTGAAATTGATGACACAAGCTCGAAGCATGTCTTCTAAAATAAGAATGGTATACTCCGACTGTCCATCTGTCTGAGGATGGAATGCAGTACTAAACTTCAACATTGTACCCATAGCCTTCTGTAATCCTTCCCAAAACATTGAGGTAAAGCGTGGGTCTCTATCAGACACGATGCTTTCAGGTACACCATGCAATATGATAATATTATCCACATATAGCTTGGCTAACCTCTCTAGGGTATACTATAGTCGTATAGCTATGAAACGAGCTGTCTTGGTCAAAAGATCCACAATCACCCAGACCGCGTCAACTACTTGGGGAGTCAATGGTAACCCAGTGACAAAGTCCATAGTGATGTAGTCCCAATTCCATCTTGATTCTGGCAGTGGCTACAACAATCTTGTAGGTTTTTGCCTTTCAGCCTTTACCCTTAGACAATTTAGGCATTGAGACATAAATTTAGCTACATCCACTTTCATTCCCCTCCACCATTAGAGTTTCATTAAATCATGGTACATCTTCGTACTTCTAGGATGTACCGAATACACAGTGGTGTGGGCTTCATTCATAAGTCTTTGTCTGATAACCAAGTCTTCATTTCCAGGAACA
The DNA here is from genome assembly GCA_028583415.1 of Protea cynaroides. NCBI lineage: Eukaryota > Viridiplantae > Streptophyta > Magnoliopsida > Proteales > Proteaceae > Protea > Protea cynaroides. Next base: position 52,349,614 of record CM053273.1, on the reverse strand, counting down.
CATACTCTCCCTTTATATCTTAACACCTTTTCAAGGTCCAAAGTGAAATCAGGAGTAGTCCTACCTTTTTCGAGGTCTTCTTGCACTGTCCTCAGATAGGTCTCTAATTGAATAGCTATTTTAATTCATCTATCAGATCAGGTACAATCTTCAATTTGGCAAACATATTTGAAAACCGATGAATAAACCCCTGGTTGGTTGATCCATCCAGTGTATCTATCACAAACTTCTCATTACCATAATTGAATACTTTTCCTGTAACACACATTGCCGCATTCGTGTTAACTTCTCCCTGGGATTTTGTCATTGCTTTTCTGCTTAGCGCATCAGCAACTACATTAGCCTTCCCTAGATGATACTGGATATCCCAATCATAATCTTTTAGCAACTCCAGCCATCTCCACTGTCGCATGTTCAATTCTTTTTTATTGAAAAGATAAGTAAGACTCTTATGATCTGATTTAATCTGAAATTTCACACCACAGAAATAATGTCTCCATATCTTGACGGCATATACCACCGCTGCTAGTTCCAAGTCATGAGTAGGGTAGTTCTTCTCGTGTATCTTCAGTTGTCTTGAAGCATACACAATTACTTGCTCTCCTTGCATGAGCACACATCCCAAACCTAACATGGACGCATCGGTGTACAAGGTAAATGATTGTCCTGGAGTCAAAATGGTCAAGATGGGAGCAGATATCAATCTAGCTTTCAATGTTTGGAAACCCTCCTCACATTTGTCGGTCCCAACAAACTTTTCTCCTTTCATAGTCAAACTGATGAGAGGTACGATGATTTTAGAGTAATCTTCCTTGAATCATTGATAATACCCTGCTAAACCTAGGAAACTTTTAATTTCTGCAACATTCTTTGGTGCTTCCCATTTTACGATGGCTTCAATCTTACTAGGATTCACTTTAATTCGTTCAGCAGATACAACATGGCCTAAGAAAGTGACTTCATTTAGCCAAAACTCACACTTTGTAAATTTGGCGTAAAGCTTCTCTTTTCTTAATCGCTGTAGAGCTGCTCTTAGATTTGTGACATGAGTTTCTTTGTCCTTGGAGTAGACTAGTATGTCCTCAATAAATACAATGACTGACATATCCAACATATCATGGAATACCCGATTCATGAGTTCCATAAAAGTTGTGGGTGCATTAGTCAATCCAAAAGACATGACTAAAAATTCATAATGTCCATATCTTGTTCTGAATGCTGTCTTCGGAATATCACCTTCTTTAATTTTCAACTAATGGTATCCTGATCGAAGATCAATTTTGGAGAATACTTTGACACCTTGCAACTGATCGACTAAGTCATCGATCCGAGTTAACGAGTATAGATTCTTGATTGTAAGCTTATTCAATTCTCGATAATCTATACACAGTCAAACGCTACCGTCCTTCTTTTTCACGAACAATACTGGCACTCCCCATGGTGATATGTTGGGTTTGATATAACCCTCGTCTAGTAATTCCTGTAATTGTACCTTCAGTTCCTTCAATTCAGTTGGAGCCATTCGATAAGGTGCTTTAGATACTGGTGCAGCTCTGCGTATAAGATCTATAATGAACTCTGTCGCTCGATCGGGTGGTAGTCCTGGTAATTCCTCAGGAAATCCAAAAATTCATGCACAACTTCAATATCTTCCATTCGTGGTACTTCCTTGGTGACATAGACCACGGATACTAGATACCCAATTACTCCTTTCTCGAGGCATTTTCTAGCCTTTAATGTAGAGAGAATGAATTTTTGTTTATGGGGAAGTTTGGTTCCCGCAAAACTAAACTCTGTTCCTTCCTTGTCTTTAAATGTTAGTTTCTTTTTCGCACATAATAGGTTTACGGAGTGTCGGGCTAGCTAATCCATTCCCAAGATAACATCAAAGTCTGCCATCTCAAGTTGAATTAAGGTTGCATCCAAAATCTTCTCATTGATAAGAACTAGACATGATCCATAACATTTTTCTAGTTCCACTTCAAATCCCATAGGTGAACGTACAAGCAATTTGTAGTCTAAAGGTCTAAGGGGTAGATTTGGTGTAAGACCTATATCAAACTAACCGGTCTTACCACCTTGTATCAGGTCTACCTATCATGGTCGAGCCAAGTGGACCAAGTGCGTGAAGAAACCACAAGACAAGGTATGAAATAAAACTCATAAATAGTCCTATATTAGTTTGTGGTCGCATGCCTAAACAGGTGTAACCGACCCCACCTCAGAAGAGTCCAACCCCATGAATTTTGGTCATGGGGTCGCACATTTTAAAAACATAGGGTTACGGATTCTGCAACCCCACCTGCGACCCCATGGAAACAGCCAGAAACCGAATTTAGGAAACCTTCCTAATTCGAGAGGGGGTCTTTCCTAAACACATTGGGGCATATTATGGAGGCTTTTTCCCTATAAATAGGATGTCCCTTAGCCTCTTTCACTCCTTTAGAACCCTAATTGAAAGTGAGAGAAAGAGAAGAGAAGGAAGATAAGGAAAATTGAAGAAGAAGACTAAGGAAGAGGAAAGTTCAAAGAAAACTCTGAATCTCAGCAAACCTAAGGTATGAACCTAATTCCCTACATGAATTAAGAGCCTAGAATAGTTCATGAAGAAGATAGGATTAGGAGAAACCCAAATCATCCATCCATAGACAAATTCTAAGAAAATCCATGGAGGAAATCATTGTAGATAATGGATAGTGTATAAAAATTATAGTTTTGAGCCATAGAGCAATCATAGGAAAGTCCATGATGGTAAGCCATAGGATTCAAACATGAAGGAATGGACTTATGAGTGAAAGGTCGACCATGACACGTGTGGTCGCATGTAGGGTCGCATGATATCCGACCCCATGAGACCCACATGTTCGACCACATGCCCTCGGGAAGTTCTAGGGAGGGTGTGGTCGCACGTAGGGTCGCAGTATGTCCAACACTACCTGCAACCCTACACCCTGGGGTCGTAGAAACTGAGACCCCAGGTTCAACCCTACCCTACGACCCTACACCCTGGGGTCGTAAAAACTGAGACCCCAGGTGCTACCCTACCCTGCGACCCTACACCCTGTGGTCGTAGAAACTGAGACCCCAGGTGCTACCCCACCTGTGACCCCTCAGTTTTTGTTAGTCTAAATACATGGGAATTAATTTTAATTAAAATTTATCAACTTATTAGGTTTTTCAAGTGATTTAAAAGTGATTCATAAAGCTTGAACGAGGATCTACTACCAATCAAAGGTAAGGGAACAAGACCTAAACTAATTGTCTAATAATAAACTATTTTTGTTTATTGAGTCCAATGCCATGAATGTTTTTATGCTTGTATGCGTATATTGTGCATTTCAAATGTCATCCAATATTCCTGCTATTAATGTTCATGCATATTTAATTTTGTTTATTTATAACCCGATGATGATGATGATGATGCTAGGAATAGGCATGTGAATGTTTGTGTGTGGTTAGTGTACTTGATGCGAGTGGGGCATCAGGGGGAGGACGTGACACTGTGGTTCATCCTGGTCACCAGACTCTAGCTCTATCTGTACTCAAGTCTTGTCCACTAATATCATCATATCGCCATTACCTTAGCAGAAATATTACGTCGTAGGGCATCAGGGGAGGTGGTCTCGGACCGTATAGTCTCTGACTCTTCCGGGGGACTTTAGCTCAATCCCTATTCCATGGTGGGTGCATGTGGGACGGCAATGGTGTTTGATCCGTTGGGCGGCTTTACACACTAATATATAGAGGTACGGCGGCCACCAATCCTTTCTATTGCACATTGCAAACTTATGAACCAGACCAATGATATGAATTGAATGCATGCATATGTTTGCTGCATTGTTTTGTTTACTCACTGAGCTCAAGTTGTAGAGCTGACCCTCGCCTGCGTAATTCTTTTAGTTTCTGATGTTGCAGGTTTTACGGTTGAAGATTATGTCGACACTCCAACATATGAACAGGTGACGGCTATTATGAGCAAGCTGTGGAGGACTATTGTTATTCGTTAAGCGAGCATTTCAACCATGGATACGCTTAGTGTTTAACTTTCGTATTTGGATATTTGTAATATGTATTAAATTATTATTTGGTAAATTGAAGATAAATGGAATATTAATTATTTATTATGACTAGACCTCAGTTTATTATTTGTAAGACTTCTGCAATTTACTTTATTATCTCTGATTAATGTGAAATGTGTTTTGCTTTAACATGGTGGGGATAGCCTATTCGAGATCCTAGTTGAACCGTTGGTTTATTGACGGTTCATTACACAATTCTGATTGGTACAGAATTAAGGTGTGACAACTTGGTATCAGTGCCCTCGGGCCTTGCCCATCAAACCTAAATACATTAACGATTGTGTCAATAAACTGAGTTAGGATAAATTAAAAGCTTTAATAAAAACACACCATAAGCACCTGTGTTGGTTGAGACAGAACATAACAAGACAATAATGTACATATAAAAGGTGGAACCATATGTATACACACACAGAAAAAGAAAATCGAAATGTGACATAATAAACAAATAATATAGGGTACTATCTATAAGTCGGGCAGTTGCCTAAGTATACAAAGGATATTGTACAGTAACAAGATGGAAGCATCTGTAAGGTAGAAAAATTAGAATACCCAGTTAGTAGTCACAAGATGTGAAACTCGATGTATGATATGGGAAGAAGGAAAATGGCTGGTAACTCCTAAATCCCTACAAAGGTAAAGGGAAAGATCTCTGGCTAAATCCAACAGAGATAGGAGAATAATGGTCATACAACAAAAATGAGAGTAACTATAAAAGAAGATAAAGCTATACTCTTGGGTGATGTGGAGACTCAGAGTGAGATCCGCCATACACTGATCCATTGCCCGTTGAGCATTAAGAGGATGTTGCAACTTGACCCCACCACTATCAGGGTCGAGAATGGATAGTGAAAACTCATTTGAGTAGATGCTAAATAATGATAATCAGATTGAGCAAATCAAAGGAGGTGAACAACCAGGCCACTCTAGCCAATCACTTGAACTACCAAGTACCTTGGCCACGATTGAAATAAATTTAGCTTGACAAAATACAAGAGCAACAACAGATAAGACCGACTATGCAAGTTGCTATGTGAATCACTACCCAAGTTTCCATTGCTATATCAACACCTCTGAGTCAAACCAAGCACGGTACCGATTGGTAGCAACACTGTACCCCCAGCATGTGTTAGCTATAACACAGTGCCTACCATACAACAAGTCCCAGTAATGCACACCCCAGTGTAGAAGCTTGGTACACAACAAGCACTGTATCAAAGTGGTTACCCTTATCAGCCATCGATATATGGGATAGCTGCATCATGGCAGAATGATCCAACAAGGATTGTGGAATATTTTCTGAAGATGAAGCCTCAAACGTTTTCAACAATAGATCAAATCTATTGTGGCCATATAACTAGATAGGTTATATAGGATGCGGTGCATTATCAACTTACTCTTATGATTATAGAAGATGCACATACCTGATTTTAAATTCTCGTACCTTGACAGGATACCTTTTCGATTTAACCTGTCAATTGGAGTTATAGATATTGTTTCTTTAGTATTAGTCATGATTATACCAATCTGAGCCACTCTCATGATCGACAACATGAACAGAGATATGAACTGAATGAACAATTAAATGTTTAATCATGTTGAGCATATATCTTTTCGATTTATACCTGATTTATTGATGTACCAAAACTTTCTCCAGATTTACTCCTGTAGTGCCTTGACCAATGGCATTATATACTCGATAGAAACTGTAACCATGAGGTTAAGAGCTATAGAACCTCTATTTTTATATATTTGGACCACCGTGCAACTAAACGACCTTTTGATGTCAGTTGGATTACCATAGATTTACTCCTAATCCTCTAAACCTATGTTCATTAGATAAAGCAAGTGTTTGTCATTACCCTGAATTCAATAGAAGAAAATGAATTGCTTTTGGATAAACATTCTAATTCTTACATTTCTTGACATCCATTGATAAGATGTTTAGGTAATAAAGAATTATGGGAAGAAAGATGATTAAATTCATATTAGATTCTATAGCCAAGAGACCTTAGATGAAGTAATGGAGAATTTATTTTGAGATTGCTGAATGGATGGATATGAGTCATGTCTATAAAAGAGTGTATTAGCAAAAAATGAGAACTATCAAGAGTAGCCAGTAAAGAAATAGATAACACTCAAGTAGAGTTAAAGATGGCTATATCGGTATGAATTTTGACAAGGCAGAAGATTCCTAAAGGCAAATCTAAGAATGGATACAAGGATAAAGTCAAGAATCATGGCATTTATAGTATTCGGATTAGTACAAGTAATATGAGTTATGCCCAATGTCGAGTGAGATGATTAAGAAAAGACCAAAAGAGTTTGGCTGAATTAATAAGAATATAAGCATATACCCTAATGCTTATAGATAGGCTTGGGAAGATGCTTTTCGAAATATATGATAGAATGATAGAAGAAGGTGTAAGCTAATGAACTTTTTGGTATATGAGATTATTAGCAACAGTCTTTAAAAAACTAAGAGATGAAGGAACTACACAAGCTCTTAAGACCTTATACCAGATTTTGCTAGTTCACGCCATTTGGACTAGATGTTGTATTGGACGAGTGTTATGAATAATGTCCGAACCATATGGATGGAAAGAATTTGGATGCAACCTAAGTGCACTTGAGATGGCTGACTTTGACGTCATCTTGGGAATAGACTGGTTGTCTCAATACTCTACAAAGTTGTTATGTGCATAGAAGAGGTTATCATTCAAGAATAAAGACGGCATATAATTTAGTTTTTTTTGAAGCATGTTGCCTAAGAAATGAAAACTGACCCTCTCTATGCTAAAGGTGAAGAGATGCTTTGAAGAGAAAGAAGTTGGATATATGGTATCTGTGGTATACGTTATCAAAGAAGCACCACAGATGGAAGATATTGATGTGATGCATAAATTTTCTGATGTGTTTCCAGGAGACTTACCTGGGTTACCATCTGATCGTGCGACCGAGTTCGTCATCGACTTATTACCAAGGACGATACTTGTGTCAAAGGCACCCTATAGAATAGCTCTTATAGAATTGAAGGGACGGAAGACTCAACTACAAGAGTTATTAGACTAAGGTTTAATCCAGTCTAGTATACCACCTGGGAAGCATTAGTGTGGCCCATAAAGAAGAAGAATGGTAGTGTTCATCTGTGTATAGAATACCGAGAATTAAACAAGCTCACGATCAAGAATCGATATTCACAACCTCAGATTGATGACCTGTTTAAACAGTTGCAAGGTGCTGAGGTATTCTCTAAGATTGATCTTCAGTCAAGTTATCATCAGCTGAGGAATTTGGACAGTGATATTTTGAAGATAGTTTTTTTTTAAATGAGGATTGAGCATTATAAGTTCTCGATTATGACGTTTGGATTAAACAATGCCCTTACATCTTTTATGGAGCTGATGAATTGGGTGTTTCATGACATGTTGGACACATCAGTCATAATTTTCATTGATGATATTTTGGTTTAATCCAAGAATGAAGCAACTCATACAACGGATCTTAGAATAGCTTCACAACAGCTGAGAAGTGAAAAGTTTTATGCCAAGTCCAAGAAATATGAGACCTGATTAAACAAAGTGATCTTCTTAGATCACATAGCGTCATAAAAAGGGATTAAAATGGACCCTATTAAGATAGAAGTAATCATGTGGTGAGAAACGCCTAAAGAACATTGCGAAGATCAAAAGTTTCTTGGGTTTAGTTGGTTATTATAGAAGATTGTGGAGGACCACTCTAAGATCGCAAAAACCTCTTGCCAAGCTAACCAGGAAGGGAGAGGAGTTTAATTGGACTGACAAGTGTGAAGAATATTTTCAGACTCTAGAAACAAGGTTGATATCAACTCCCATCTTGATTGTTCTGACACCAGGGAAACCTTTTACCCTATATATCGATGCTTTCGGATTGGGTTTAGGATGCGGGTTGATGTAAGGTAAACAAGAGATTGCATATGGTTTCAAGATAACTGAAGAAGCATGAAAAGAAATACCTGTCCCATGACTTGGAGTTAGCGGCGGTGATTCATGCAATCAAGACATGGAGACATTATCTATATGGAGAATAATTTTAGATTAAATGGGAACACAACAGTTTTATTTATCTCTTCACTAGAAAGAGTTGAACATGAGACAGAGAAGATGGTTAAAACACTGAAGGATTAAGACCGTGATATACAGTATCGCTCGAGCAAGACTAATGTGGTAGCTGAAGCTTTGAGTAAAAAGGGGAATAATGAAGCCAAAAGGAGGACCGAGTATAAATGTTGCCTTCTATTCCGCAGCAACAGATTCAAATTTAGAGGAAGAGTAACATATGATAGAAACTCGTGATGATTCTATTGAGTGAGAACTTATGGATGAACTTATGGAGCAATAGTTCCTCGCTTGCGTTCACAACATTAAAGATTGTCTCGGATTTGATAGACGAAGTAAAGGTAGTAATTTTGTCAGATCATATATAAGAACGGTGCAAGGAGATTTAGAGAAAGAAAATCCTAACCCTGACTTACTTTGGATGCGGGTACGGTACTCAGATACAGAGGTAGATTCTGAATACCTGAAGATAAAGACTCAGATATCATGAAGAGGATAATGATAAGAGCCCATTGTACTCAATATTCAGGACACCCTGGAGTACCAATAAGAGATTGTACTGGTAAAGAGGGATGATACCAAATGTGGCCTAGTGCATGTTCCATTGTCTGAATTATTAGCAAGTAAAGCCTGAAAGACAAAGACCAACATGGCTTACCACTATCGGAGCCAGTCTGGAAGTAGAACTACATTACAATGAACTATGTCACTGAATTGCCACTGACTCCCAGATCGGTTAACGTAGTTTGGGTGATTATTGATCCCCTGATGAAGAAAGCTCATTCCATTGCTATACAACCTTGGTATGCTTTGGAGTGGCTAACTATGCTATAGATGGATCGAATTTGCTACCAAGCTACTATGTAGATGTCACCTATGAAGCATGGTACGGTAGAAATGTCGAATTCTTTTGTTTTGGAATAATGTCAAAGAATAAGGAATTGTAAGACTTGAGTCTATTGAAGAAATCTATCGAGTGGCAAACAAGATCAAAGAAAAGGTCAAAGACAGCTCGGGATTGTCATGAGAGACACCAAGACCTTGAGTTTGCCATAAGTGACAAAGTGTTTTTTAAGATATCACTAATGCTTGGTTTTAAAACAATTCAACAAGAAGGGAGAGTTGTATCCTATAAATGTTTTGGGACCTCATAAAATTTTGGAGAGACATAGAAAAGTTGCATATCAACTAGCATTATCGTTGTCCATGTCTAGTGTGCATGACGTATTTCGCGTATCTCTATTGAAGAAGTATGTTGGAGATCCATATCAAAGGTATTGACCACTGATCCAGTGGATTAGATAAAAGATTTAACTATTAAAGTGGTACTAACCTAGTTCACTAGTTGGAAGGTACAACATCTCCAAAGCTGGGATAATTATTATAAGAAGGTAACCTAGCGAAGACAAGACATGGAGAAGATTACATGGGAGGAAGAAGTTGCAATGCGGAAATAGAATTCCCACCTATTGACTCCGAAGTAAATTCAAATTTTGAGGATAAAATTTATTTTAAGGATGGGGGAGTTGTAAGATCCATACATTCAAATTTTGAGGAAGAATTTTTTTTAAGGGTGGTGGAGTTGTAAGACCTATATCGAACTAACCGGTCTTACCACCTTGTATCAGGTCTACTAATCATGGTCGAGCCAAGTGGACCAAGTGCGTGAAGAAACCACAAGAGCAGGTTTGAAATATAACTCAAAAATAGTCAAATATTAATGTGTGGTCGCATGCCTAAACAGGTGTGGCCGACCCCACCTTAAAAGAGTTCAACCCCATGAATTTTGGTCATGGGGTCGCACATTTTAAAAACGTAGGGTCACGGATTCTGTGACCCCACCTGCGACCCCACGGAAACAGTCAGAAACTGAATTTAGGAAACCTTCCTAATTCGAAGGGGGTCTTCCCTAAACTCATTGGGGCATATTATAGAGGGTTTTCCTCTATAAATAGGATGTACCTTAGCCTCTTTCACTACTTTAGAACCCTAATTGAAAGTAAGAGAAAGAGAAGATAAGGAAGAGAAGGAAAATTGAAGAAGAAGACCAAGGAAGAGGAAAGTTCAGAGAAAACTCTGAATCTCAGCAAACCTAAGGTATGAACCTAATTTCCTACATGAATTAAGAGCCTAGAATAGTTTATAAAGAAGATAATATTAGGGAAAACCCAAATCATCCATCCATGGATAAATTCCAAGAGAATCCATGGAGGAAATCATTGTGGACAATGGATAGTGTATAAAAATTGTAGTTTTGAGCCATAAAGCAATCATAGGAAGGTCCATGATGGTAAGCCAAAGGATTCAAACATGAAGGAATGGACTTAAGAGTGAAAAGTCAACCATGACATGTGTGGTCGCACGTAGGGACGCATGATATCCGACCCCACGAGACCCACATGTTCGTAGGGTCATAGTATGTCTGACCCTACCTCCCACCCTACACCCTGGGGTCACAAAAAATGAGACCCTAGGTGCAACCCAACCCTGTGACCCTACACCCTGGGGTCACAGAAACTGAGACCCCATGTGCTACCCTACCCTGTGACCCTATACCCTGTGGTCGTAGAAACTGAGACCCCAGGTGCTATCCCACCTGCGACCCCTCAGTTTCTATTAGTCTAAACACATAGGAATTAATTATAATTAAAATCTATCAGCTTATTAGGTTTTTTAAGTAATTTAAAAGTGATTCATAAAGCATAAACGAGGATCTACTATCAATCAAAGGTGAGGGAACAAGACCTAAACTGAGGGAACAAGACCAAAACTAACTGGCTAATAATATACTATTTTTGTTTATTGAGTCCAATGCCATGAATGTTTTTATGTTTGTATGTGTGTATTGTGCATTGCACATGTCATCCAATATTCCTGCTATTAATGTTCATGCATATTTAATTTTGTTTATTTATAACCTGATGATGATGATGAAGCTAGGAATAGGCATGTGAATGTTTGTGTGTGGTTAGTGTACTTGATGCGAGTGGAGCATCAGGGGGAGGATGTGACACTGTGGTTCATCCTAGTCACCAGACTCTAGCTCTATCTCTACTCATGTCTTGTCTACTAACATCATCGTATCGCCATTACCTTAGCAGAACTATTACGTCGTAAGGCATCAGGGGAGGTGGTCTCGGACCGTGTAGTCTCTGACTCTGCCGAGGAGTCTTAGCTCTATCCCTATGGATGTATTGGGGGATGCTAGGGTGAGGCCTTGGATATACTGTTTGAAATTAGGATGGGTTAGTTGTGAGCCTAGTTTGCAAGCCCTCGCTAATAGGGGCTTACGTGTTAGTATGGGTAGGGCATCTGGGGAAGTGTGATGCGGTGTGGTCCTAAGCACTTTAGCTTTATTCCTATTCCATGGTGGGTACATGTGGAATGACAATGATGATTGATCCATTGGGCGGCTTCACACACTCGTGTATAGAGGTGCGGTGGCCACCAATCCTTTCTATTGCACATTGCAAACTTATGAACCAGACCAAAGACATGAATTGAATGCATATGTTTGTTGCATTGTTTTGTTTATTCACTGAGCTTAAGTTAAAGAGCTGACCCTCGTGCATGTAATTCTTTTAATTTCTGATGTTGCAAGTATTACGATTGAAGATTATGTCGACACACCAATATATGAATGAATAGGTGACGACTATGTTGAGCAAGCTGTGGAGGACTATTGTGATTAGTTAAGCGAGCATTTCAACTATGGATATGCTTAGTGTTTAACTTTCATATTTGGATATTTGTAATATGTATTAAATTATATTTGGATATTTGTAATATGTATCATGACTAGACCTCATTTCATTATCTGTAAGACTTTCGCTATTTACTTTATTATCTCTGATTAATGTGGAATGTGTTTTGGTTTAACATGGTGGGGATAGCCTATTCGAGATCCTGGTTGAACCATTGGTTTATTGACGGTTCATCACACAATTCTGGTTGGTGCAGAATTAGGGTGTGACATTTAGCTTCTTTCCAAATGACACAGATATAAAAAGAATGAGTAGCTCTAGAGTCAAAGAGTACTCTTGCCGGTAAGCCATTAATAGGTACGATACCTGTGATTTGAATTAATTTAGTCTACATGCTTACACAAGGTAGTACAAAATAAATAGTTCAGGTCATACCTGTGACCACATCAGGTGATGCGGCTGCATTCTCAGATGTAACTGCATAAACCTTTCCTTGTTGTAGCTACTTCCTTGACTTAGGACACTCCGTTGAATAATATCCTATTTGATTACAGTTAAAGCATTTAACTCCATCACTACTTTGCTTCTGTTGAGGTTGGGCTGTCGGAGTAGTCTTGGCTGCAGCATTGAAGTCTTGAGTACGAAAGGGTTTAAATGTCTTTGTGTTCCCTCCGTTATATGAATTTTCATTAGGCCTTTTAATACCTCTGTTTTGAGCAAAATAACTTTCCTTCTGGCTCGATTCCAGTACTCGAGCAATCTATACCACTTCATTATAAAATCTTCTTTTCCAATCCCAATACATGCTCATGGATGCTTCCCCTAAGTCCCATAACGAACCTTTGGGTTTTGGTATTTTCCTCCTGCATGCTAGAGGGAGCAAAGAAAAACAGCTCTTCGTAACCCTGCTAATACGCATCCATAGTCATTTGTCCCTGATATAGACTCAGAAACTCTTTTTCCATCGCATCACTGAAACTCCTGGGAAAATACTTCTCGAAGAAAGCTTCTTTATAGATAGCCCAGGTTAATTGGGCGTGCTTCGTTAACAGATAACTTCGAGTAGACTTCCACAAATGGTGTGCATCGCCCTTCAATATAAATGTGGCACGTAGCACTTTTTTCTCTTCATTTGCAGTCATCATCATGAAGTTCCTTTCCATCTCGTCGATCCAATGGGCTAGCCACAAAGGACCGATGGTTTGCCATGGAATTCCTTAGACTTCATCTTTAGGAAACACTCGATCAGTCGAGAATGGTCCAACTGATACTGAGCATATGCTTCATATATAGGCGGTTGATACTGGTAATTGGTTTGGTTGTATCCGCCTTGAGGTACTTCAGGGTTTTGTAGTTGAGCTTGTACAAATGGCATTTGAGGTGCTTGGGGTACCGTATTGTTCATAGCTGATGCTTGGGGAACAGTGTTGCTACCCCCTGGTATGGTACTAGCTTGTCCCACTAGTAAAGGTTTAGTGTTTGCAGCTGGAAAAGCCATTCCCATAGCAGCTTGCATGTTGGCTTGCACTTGCTGTATTTGCTGCAATTGTTGTGCTAAATTCATCACCGCGGTAGCCAAATCTATAGGTGGGGCTGGTAAGTTTGTGGGGTTGGCTTGGTCGTTGACTCGTGGCGGTACCATATTCTGGTTCTCCTGTTCCTCAGGGTTTTCACGGCCATTTTCCTCCACAGGTAGTGGTGGAGCTGGAATTGGGTTACATCCTCTCCAAGTTATTCTTCGCCCAGCCATTTCCTGTTTTTGGCGGTGGTAGTGTCTGAAAGTCAAGGAACATATGAGGTAATCATAATATACGTCAATCTCATGTCAATATCCAAATAAACAAGGCAAAATTTCAATCTTTAAAGTCATTCAATCAAACAGAGCATTTTTCATCATGGGGTCGATGGTGGAGTCGAACTATATGTGACCACAGGGTTGCGACCTCATGAACCCTGGCAGCTCACCGAGATTCTGTTGTCGATCGTGGGGTCGATCATGGGGTCGCATTTTTGGTCAAATTTTGTGACCACACGATCCCAAATCAGGTTTTTAAACTCGATTTTTGAGCCATTTTCTTTATTTCTCTTTTGTCCACAACTCAACTCGCCACCACTGAGTTGCTATAGTGTCAACCGTACAAACATGGTGATTCTTTCATCGATCTACGTCCTACATTATGTTCCTCTAGGTATGTTCCCTATTATTTCTCCTTTTTAAGCTTTCATACCTAGGTTTTGCTCCATTTATAAGGTTTTCTTGAAATTAATATTTTTTTTTATCATAAAAATTTGATTTTTATTGGGGGGTTATTGCTATTGGCCACCCAATGGATGAAAGCCCTCAAGAAAATTCAAGTTTCATCGATTAGTTTAATAGAAACTTGAAAATTCCTATTTTTGACCTAAATTTTGGGGTTTTACACCAATTGTCAAAATTTCTTCAGATTTGACCTACCTAGTTTAAATTTTTGATTGTATGAACCTTGTAGAATGGTTTGGGACCTATGTAAGTCCTCCTGCCCAAATGTTTGGGTGAAAAGTGAGGCTTTTGGCCAATCACACCATCATAATGCCAAAATTTTGAATTTTTACTATATTTGATATGTTGCTTGTTGGTCTATGCCCTTGCAGACAACATGACTCGCAGTAAAGTCCCCAGAGTTCATGATCCCCGTCGCTTCAGGTCTATTGAAATAGAGGCACAGTATTCCCGGTATGAGCATAAGAAGGTGGAATGGGGTCGTTGTGTCAACCTGGCTAACCTAGCCCTAATCGATGTGAAGGGAGCATTCGGTGATATGGGCTGGCTCCCTGTGATTCTATAAGAGGGTTGCACCTATCCTGAGTTGGTGAAATAGTTTTACTGTAATTTACAGGTGGAGGGTGACCCAGAGGACATAAGTAGGGGTAGAGAGCTCAGGAACACCAGTTTAGTTAAAGGGGAGGAGATCTCATTTAACTGCCAAGAGTTGACTGATATCCTGGGTATCTCAAATGATGGTCCCTTGGTATACTGCGCACCCAAGGAACACCAGTTCATGTCAGTGACAATGCATGTAGAAATTAACAACCAGATTATTCGAGACGACCACTGGTAGATGAAGGCCATCAACCTACGGCCGGAGCCCCGAGTGTATTGCAAGATCATTCAGCACAACCTGATACCCCAGAGTGGACACTATGAGAAGGTTTCACAGTTGACCCAATACATTCTGTACAACATCTGCACTAGGCAACTTGTCTGCCTTCCTTATGTCATTATCAGGACCATGCACCATGCCACGATGCCTGGTTTGGTGGGTAGCCTACCCTATGGGCATTTGATGACCACTCTGCTCACTCACCTACAG
This sequence comes from Protea cynaroides, assembly GCA_028583415.1. Classification (NCBI taxonomy): domain Eukaryota; kingdom Viridiplantae; phylum Streptophyta; class Magnoliopsida; order Proteales; family Proteaceae; genus Protea; species Protea cynaroides. The sequence continues at coordinate 52,334,384 of CM053273.1, read as the reverse complement.
GTAAACTTGGTCGATGAGAGGATTCACGAGGATACTTTTTTTACTGACCTTGACTAGGAGGCCATCTGCAGGATTGGAATGCGAGATGTTCAAGTCAGTGACGAGGAGTGAAACGCTATTGTGCGTCCCCGTACTCGAGTAGAGGTACCAGACGCGGAGGCGGTAGCAGCAACAGCAGGAGAGGTCCACGAGAGCGATGATGAAGAGGATGATGATCGGATGTTCATGGACGTAGATGCCACACCTCCTCCATCACCACAGCATTCCACTGGAGTTGGCCCTTCTCTAGCTCCTACCTACTCAGTTGGTCCTTCACACTCATCACCAAATGACATGATGGGGCTGCTGCATGAGATTCGGGAGGCCCAGCGTGCTACTGATCAGTAGGTAGTGGATCTGGCAGCTAGTGTCCAGGTCTCCCAGACTCAGATAGCCTGGCTTACGAGAGTATATGTTGAGGATTATGATAGCGATCATGAGACACCTCCTCCTCCAGCACCCCCAACTCCATGATGCCTTTAATTTCAATTTTTTTTACTTTATACTACAGAGTAACTATCCGGATTATGGACCGTTCTCTGATTCAGATATATGTTAGTTTTATTCTCGTTTGATAAATACATAGAACTTGTTTCTTATTTTCATATGTGGATTATTCTCTTTCTTAGTTTATGTCTCATAAAACACAGGTGTTTATAGTATGTTCTTATTAAAGCTTCTAAGTTTATCCTAACTCAGTTCACGAACTCTTGTGGAACTATACAGGTTTGATAGACAGAGCCTCAGTGCTCTGTTACCAAGTTGTCACACCCCAATTCTGAACCAACAAGAATGGTTTGATGAACCGTCCATAGACCAATGGTTCAACCAGGATCTCGTATAGGCCATGCCCATTCAATTAAACCAGATACAACCACAACCATAATCAGAGTAAATAAACAATAGCGAAAGACTTTAATATTAATGAACTGACAAACTAACAGTGAAAACGTAATTAATTATCCAATTATCTCCCAATGACTCAAGACATAAAATAAAATAAAGTAATCAATTACATTTCTGATAACCCAACAACTAAATCTAATCGAAAACACATGAGTTCCACTCGCACGATGAATCATGCGACTCCACCATAGCTTCCACATCCATCGCAGCAACATATCCGTATATTGATGCATTCATATAATTTTCCATGGTAGGACCTGCATCATCAACTAAAAACATTTGACGTCGAAAGGGTGAGCACACATCACGGCTCAATGAGCAAAGAAAACAATGCAATAAACATATACATGCATTCAACTCATATCTTTGGTCTGGTTTATAAGTTTGCATATGCTGTAGAAAGGTTTGGTGGCCGCCGCACCTCTATACACGAGTGTGTGAATCCGCCCAATGGATCAAACACTATTTCCGTCCCACATGCACCCATCATGGAATAGAGATAGAGCTAAAGTGTCCGGATCAAACATCGCATAACACTTTCCTTGATGCCCTACCCATACCAACACATAAGTCCCTATTGGTAAGGGCTTTCAAACTGGGCTCGCAACTAACCAATCCTAATGCCAAACAGTGTATCCAACACCTCACCCCAGCATCCCTCAATACATCCATAGAGATAGAGCTAAGGGCCCCCGGCAGAGTCAGAGACTACACGGTCCGAGACCATCTCCCCTGATGCCCTACGACGTAATAGTTCTGCTATGCTAATGGCTATATGAAGATGTTAGTAGGCAAGACTTGAGTAGAGTTAGAGCTAGAGTCTAGTGACCAGGATGAACCACAATGTCACGTCCTCCTCCTGATACTCCACTCGCACCAAACACACTAACCATACTCGTACATTCACATGCCTATTCCTAACATCATCATCATCATCATCATCATGTTATAAATAAATAGAAATAAATTTGCATGAGCAGTAATAGCAGGAATATTGGATGAAATGTGAAATGCACATTTCAAGCATACAAGCATAGAATAATTCATGGCATTGGACTCAATAAGAGAGGAGGAGGAAGAGAAGGAGAATTAAAGAGGAAGACTAAGAGAAGGAATTTTAGAGAGAACTCTGATTCTTCAACAAGTTTAAGGTATGAAAACATCTCCCACATCAGTTGAATGCCTAGAATAGATCATGGAAGAGATAGTGACTCAAAGTGAGATCCCAATCATAAAACCATGGACAAATTCTAAGGGATCCATGGAGGGAATCTATTAGGATGATGGATTATGTAAAAATATGAATTTTAAGCCATAGAACAATCATAGGAAGGATCATGACGATAAGCCAAGGAATCAAAATACGAAGGAATTGAGTTGAGAGTGGAAAAGTTGATCATCACTCGTGTGGTCACAGTTTGATCGACCACACGAGGCACATATGATCGACCACATGCCCTCGAAAAAGTTCCAGGGAGTGTGTGGTCGCATGATATGCGACCACACGTATCAACCCAACACCCTATGGTCGCAGAAACTAAGACCACAGGTGTAGCCACACCTATGACCACTCAGCTTCTGGAGGTCTGAATGATTCTGGATGGGACATTTGAACACTATAATTGATGGAAATAAACTCTAATTTAAAATCTATAAATTTTTGAGGATTCTAAGTGGTCTAAAAATGATGTACAAAGCTTGGACGAGGAACAACCATCGACCAATGGTGAGGGAACAAGACCTAAACTAATTGGCTATTAACAAGCTATTTTAGTTATTGAGTCCAATGCCATGAATGATTCTATGCTTATATGCTTGTAATTTGCATTTCACATGTCATCCAATATTCCTGTTATTACTGCTCATGCATATTTAATTCTGTTTATTTATAACATGATGATGATGGTGATGTTAGGAATAGGCATGTGAATGTATGCGTGTGGTTAATGTGTTTGATGCGAGTGGAGCATCAGGGGGAGGACGTGACATTGTGGTTCATCTTGGTCACCAGACTCTAGCTCTATCTCTACTCAAGTCTTGCCCACTAACATCGTCGTATCGCCATTACCTTAGCTGAACTATTACGTCATAGGGCATCAGGGGAGGTGGTCTTGGACCGTGTAGTCTCTGACTCTGTCGGAGGGCCTTAGCTCTATCTCTATGGACGTATTGAGAGATGCTAGGGTGAGGCCTTGGATATACTGTTTGGCATTATGATTGGTTAGTTGCGATCCCAATTTGCAAGTCCTCGCCAATAGGGGCTTACATGTTGGTATAAGTAAGGCATCAGGGGAAGTGTTATGCGGTGTTTGATCCAGACACTTTAGCTCTATCTCTATTCCATGATGGGTGTATGTGGGACAACAATGGTGTTTGATCCATTGGGCGGATTCACACACTCGTGTATAGAGGTGCGGCGGCCACCAAACCTTTCTATAGTATATTGTAAGCTTATAAACCTGACCAAAGATATGAATTGAATGCATGCATATGCTTGTTGTATTGTTTTGTTTGTTCACTGAGCCATAATATATGCTCACCCTTTCGACGTCGAATGTTTTTAGTTGATGATGCAGGTCCTACCGTGGAAGATTATATAAATGCACCAATATACAGACATGTTGCTGCGATGGATGTGGAAATTGTGGTGGAGTCGCATGATTCATCGTGCAAGTGCAACTCATGTGTTTTCGATTGGATTTAGTTGTTGGATTATCAGAACATGTAATTGATTACTTTATTTTATTTTATGCCCTGAATCATTTGGAGATAATTAGATAATTAATTATGTTATCACTGTTAGATACTCAGTTCATTAATATTAAAGACTTCCACTATTGTTTATTTACAACTGATTATGGTTGTGGTTGTATTTGGTTTAATCGAATGGGCATGGCCTATACGAGATCCTGGTTGAGTCGTTGGTCCATAGATGATTCATCACACCAATCTGGTTGGTTCAAAATTGGGGTGTGATAAATGCCCTACGATCGCACTATATTCTACCATACCTGCGACCATACAGTTCCAAAATTCATTCCAAATGGCTATGGTCGATACTTTGTCCATGCTATGGTCGACCATAGCTACAACCATACGGTTTCTGATCAAATTCTACATTCAATCCAAGTTCTTCCTCTTTGCTCTTCAATAGGGTCGTTCCTAATGATCATTTTAAGGTCAAATTTCTTAGTTTTACCAACAAATTACTCAAACCCATTTCCATGATCCCTTCTTGAGATTTGCTCAAAAACTCCCACAGCTGAATCCTTACATTGGGTTTGGTATTATAATTTACACTAAAAATTCCTACTCTTTATGTTCTAGGGCTACAGAGACAAGATTCATACCTTACTTATTGCAGAGTGTCTATAGAATTCTTCTCTCAGCCTTCTCCTTAGTCTTCTCTCCATCTCCTTCTCTTCCTCTAGGGTTTGATAATGTTCCAAAAGAATGAAAAAGGAATGAGGAATGTCCTCTATATAGAGAGAAACTCTCCATATAAAGTTCTCTAGAAAAAGGAAAGAGATCCTCCCTTAATTTGGAAAGTTTCCAAACTCGGAGTCTGATTTGGGATTGTACGATAGGACGTACGGTCTCATAATCCATCAACCATACGCTTGAAAACATCGATCGTACAGCTATTGATCAATGGTCTTTATTTTCTATCATATGGTTGACCATACCTACCCAGGTAGTCGACCATACACTTGGTTTTAAGTGTTTTCAAGTCAATTCTCATACTTGGTCTCGTGGTCCTTCTTCACACGGTCGGTCCACTTAACCGAGCAATGATAGGAAGACATGGCACGATACGGTTAAATCGGGTTAGTAGAGTGCGGGTCTTACACCAGTTTTTTACCAAGGTAAATGCCTCGGTATGTTAGACCATGTAATAACCAGAGGACCCCAACCGGAGTCACCCAACTGGGGGCATAACCCTCCAGGTGAGTACCTTCGGTGATTAATGGTTTCGATTGACCCTAGCTTCCGAATAGGCTTAATAACAAGCAGAGGCATTGCTAGATGGTACACCGCTTGGCTGAGCCTCCAAATAACCATCTAGAATCTCATTATTATGACAGTGGTAACGAACCAAATGGTTTACCGAAGGATGTACCATCCAATTGTATCCTTCGATTAAGCTAAAACGAGAACTATACAAGTGTATTATCAGATGGTAATTCCAGAGGGAACACCACCAGGTTATACCCTCTGCTTATGACCTGTTTTGACTTATAAGCCTAGTTTTTTTTTAGAAGACCAACCGTTGGGTTCCTAGCCTATCTTGGGACCTGTGCATGGACACTAGGACTTATCTGTGTTGGTTAAAAGTTATTCACTAATCTAATGAAACTTATCTAACTAATTAGGTAAAACAATGTGGGTAGTGGGCAAAGCCTTCTGTCGGTTTCATGGTTCGACAGCACCTTTGGTGTCTACAAGTAAGGAGTTGGGTCCTTAGAGTTTGAGCATCTGTTGTTTTGGATGCGCATTTTCTAGCTACAACATGTCATCCAATAAACTATATATATGTTCATGCATTTGCATATAACAATAACTATGTATGTTTGGATGTTGTATAATAGATGTGTAGCGTGTTAGAGCACAATACACGGACCTTGTAGTTGGCGTAGACTTTCATATCATTATACATCCATGATCATGTATGACGGTGTGTATGACGTATTGGAGCATGGGCATACGTACCATGCTGATCTGCTAGCACCTTAGTAGAGATACGGTGATTCATTGGAGTGGGGATCTAATAATCTCTATTGGGGTGCCACCCATGTATGGTAGTTCATTTAACGGGTGACTTCATGAATCACATTGGGATTGGTTAGACCTTAGTTGTCACACCCCAATTCTGCACTATTCAGAATGGTGTGATGAACCGCTAATAAACCAACGGTTCAACCAGGATCTCAAATAGGCTATCCCCATGTTATCTAAACTTACACACATCCGTAATCATAATCAGAGTAAATACACAATAGCGGAAGTCTTATAATAAGAAGAACTGAGAATCTATGTGATATTAAAATTTAAATAACAATTTATTCAGTTTCAACTAAGACATAAATATTTAAATACCAAATACATGTCTTAATAAATCCAAATAAAGAAACCTATAAAATATCTAATCAAATACACACGAGTTGCACTCGCAAGAGGAGTCGTGTGTATCCACTTCAGCTTCAGCTTCCATTGCTGCCACGTTCCCATACGCATACGCATTCATATAGTCTTCAACGGTATAACCTGCATCATCAACTAAAAATATTCGACGTCGAGGGGTGAGCACACATCACGGCTCAGTGAGTAGCCAAAACAATGCAATAATACATATGCATGCAATCAATTTATATCTTTGGTCCGGTTTAAAGTTTGCAGTATGCAATAGAAAGGTTTAGGTAGCCAAAGGTCGCATTTATTGACCCCCCTCTATACACAAGTGTGTGACGTCACCCGAAGATTATGTTCGACTCACATGCACCCAATCATGAACATTATATAACAAAGGTTACGTTTATTGCTATATAGTGCCATACCAACACGTAAGCCCCTGCTGGCGAGGACTGCAAACTGGGCTCGCAACTAACCAATCCTAATGCCAAAAGTGTATCCAAGGCCTCACCCCAGCATCCCTCAGAATGTCCATAGAGATAGAGCTAAGGCCCCCCGGTAGAGTCAGAGACTACAAGGACCGAGACCACCTCCCCTGATACTCTACGACACAATAGTTCTGCCAAAGTAATGGCGATACGACGATGCCAATGCACAAGACTTGAGTTAGAGATAGAGCTAAAGTGCTGAGACCCGCCAAAGGTTAACGTTTATTGACGTTCTAATCACACCTCCCCTGATACTCGCTCGCATCAAGTACATCAACCACACACCTACAAGCACATGACTATTCCTATCATCATCATCATCATCATCATCATCATGTTATAAACAATAAAGTAACTATGCATGAACAAGTAATAGAAATATTGGATGGCATGCTATATGCACATTACAAACATATTCCCATAGAATCAAGCATGGCATAGGACTCAAGAAAATAGAAAACAGTTTTGTTATTAACCAATTAGTTTGGAGTTCTGGTTCTTCACCTTAGCTTGCTATAAGATGCTTTTCCAAGCTTTAGAATCACCTTTACAGTGTTAATATATTGCTAGAAGACCTAACAAAGTCGATATAATTTAATTAGAATTAATTCCAGATTTAAAAACTATTCTGTTAACTGAGGGTCGGAGGTAGGGTCGGAGTCCTGATCGACCCTGGGTGCGACCCTCCCCAGATTCTGAACTTCCCGAACACTGAGGGTCGATGGTCAGGAACACCTAGGGTCGGATGGTCATCGACCCTCGGTGCAGCCCTCTATGCACTTTGGTCCAATTCCCTATCTTTAATCCATTCTTCGTGTTTGGGGTCCTATGGCTTGCTTCTACATTCCATTAAACATTCATTCCATCGTCTGGAACCACGAATCAACCACCTAGATAGCTTTCATGCATTCTTCTATGGTTTTCCATGGAAACCTAACCATAGCTTGATGGTTTGGATTTCTCCGAGATCACACTCTCTCCAATAACTATCATAAGGTTTGTAGAAACTCATGGAATTAGTATCCATAACTGAGAAGATTCCTTTTTCTCTGAAATTCTTCTACTTTTTGCTAAGTTCTCTTCCTTGCCTTTCTTCTTCCTCTTTTCCTTCTCCTCTCTTTCTCTTAATTCAATTAAGGTTGTGAAAGGAGTGAAAGTGGCTTAGGGACGTCCTTTAAATAGAGTAGGAATACCCTAAAATAACTCCCTTTGAGATTAGGAAAGAATCCCAATCGAAAATTAAGAAATTTCCTAATTTTATTTTCTTACGCCAACCGAGGGTCGATGGGAGGGTCGTTGATCCCGTCGACCCTAGGGTCCTAAGCTGTCCGACCCTCCATTCAAAACTGAGGCTCTGACTTTCTGTTTTGGGAAGTCTGACACTTCTTAGCTGGGTATGCGACCCTTCCCCTATTTTAAGTGTTTTTTGGGTCGATTTGATACCAGGGATCTCGATCTCCTTCACGCCCTTGGTCCATTTGACTCGACCATGATGGGTAAACCTGGTTCAAGGTGGTAAGACAGGGTTAGATTGACACGGGTCTTACAACCCCCCCCCCAACTTATAAAAATTTCGTCCTCGAAATTGTACGTGCCTTCTGAATCAAATAAGTGAGGGTATTGCTTCCGCATAGCATTTTCTTCTTCCCATGTAATTTCTTCCATGTCTCTACTTTTCCATGTGACCTTAACATAGTAGATATCTCTGTTGCGTAGACGTTGAACCTTTCGACTAGTGATTTATGTTGGTGTTACTTCAAATGTCAAATCATCAGTCAATTCTGGCAAATCCACTGTCAAAACATGCATTGGGTCCTTGACATACTTCTTCAATAGGGAAATGTGAAATACGTCATGCACACATGACATAGATGGTGGTAGTGCTAACTCATAAGCCACTTTTCCACGCTTAGCTAGAATTTCATAAGGCCCGACATATCTTGGACTTAGTTTCCCTTTCTGTCCGAACCTCTTCAATCCTCACATGGACGGTACATTCAAAATACTTTATCACCTACAGCGAACTCCAGATCTCTTCGTCGAGTATCCGCATATTGCTTCTGACGGTTCTGAGCTGTTCTCACTCTTTCCTTGATGATGTCGACCACTCGACAAGTCTCTTCAACAAATTCTGGTCCAACAATACTACGTTCTCCAACTTTATTCCAAAACAAGGGAGTTCGACACTTCCTGCCATATAGTGCTTCATAAGGTGACATTTGTATAGTAGCCTGATAGCTATTGTTATAAGTGAACTCGATCAGTGGTATTCTTTCATCCCATGATCCCTTGAAATCAATTACACATGCTCATAGCATATCTTCTAGAATCTGAATTGTACGCTCCGACTGTCCATCTGTCTGTGGGTGGAATGCAGTACTGAACTTCAACATTGTACTCATAGCCTTTTGCAATCCTTCCCAAAACATGGAAGTAAATCGTGGATCTCTATCCGATACAATGCTTTCTGGAACACCATGTAATCGAACAATATTATCCACATACAGCTTTGCTAACCTTTTCAGTGTATACTGAGGTCGTATAGGTATGAAGCGAGCTATTTTAGTCAGACGGTTCACAATCACCCAAACTGCGTCAACTACTCGAGGAGTTAATGGTAGTCCCATGACGAAGTCGATAGTGATGCAGTCCCATTTCCATGCTGGTTCCGGTAATGGCTGTAACAGTCCTGCGGGTCTTTGTCGTTCAGCCTTTACTTTCTGACAATTTAGACATTGAGACACGAACTTAGCTCCATCTGCTTTCATTGCCCTCCACCAATATATTTTCTTTAGATCATGATACATTTTTGTACTTCCAGGATGTATCGAATAGATGGTGGTGTGAGCTTCCTTCATCAGTCGGTGTCTAATATCTACACATTCTATTTCCGGTTCACACATTCTTCCTTTGTATTTCAGTACTTTCTCGTCATCCAAGGTGAACTCAGGATTAGTCCTACCTTTCTCAATATCTTCTTGTACTGTTCTCAGATAAGGATCTGCTTTGATAGCTGTCTTCACTTCATCCACTATATCCGGTATAATCTTCAATGCCGTGAAAGTATTCAAAAATCGATGAATAAACCCTTGGTTGGCTGATCCATCCATTGTATCTATCACATACTGCTCGTTGTCGTGATTGAATACCATTCCGATAGTACACATTGCTGCAGTCGTGCAAACTTCTCCTTGAGATTTTGTCATTGTTTTTCTGCTTAATGCATCCACTACTACGTTCGCTTTTCCCGGATGATACTGGATATCACAATCATAGTCTTTCAATAGTTCCAACCATCTTCTTTGTCTCATATTCAACTCCTTCTGATTAAATAAATAAGTAAAACTTTTATGGTCTGACTTAATCTGATATTTCTCTCCGTATAAGTAATGTCTCCATATCTTGACAGCATGTACTACTGCCGCTAACTCCAAATCATGAGTGGGTTAATTTTTCTCATGTACCTTTAACTGTCCTGTAGCATAAGCAATCACTTGCTTTCCTTGCATAAGCACACATCCTAATCCCAATCTCGACGCATCAGTGTATAAGGTAAACGTCTGTCCTGGAATAGGAATAGTCAAAATCGGGGCGGATATCAATCTGGACTTCAGTGTTTGGAAACTCTTCTCACATTTATCGGTCCACACAAATTTTTCACCTTTCTTAGTCAAACTGGTGAGAGGTACGGGAATCCGAGAATAGTCTTCTACGAATTTCTGATAATAACCAGCTAGACCCATAAAACTTCTGATTTTTGAAACTTTCTTTGGTGCTTCCCACTTTACAATAGCCTCAATCTTGCTGGGGTCCACTTTGATTCCATTAGCGGATACTACATGGCCTAAGAAGGCGACTTCACTTAGCCAAAACTCGCACTTTAAAAATTTGGCATATAGCTTCTCTTTCCTTAAACGCTATAGGGCTGCGTTTAGGTTCTTGATATGGGTTTCCTTGTCCTTGGAATATACCAATATATCATCAATAAATACTATAACCGACGTATCCAACATATCGTGGAAAACTCGGTCCATAAGTTCCATGAACATTGCCAGTGCATTAGTTAATCCGAAAGACATAACCAAAAATTAATAATGTCCGTATCTAGTCCTGAAAGCTGTCTTCGGAATATCACCTTCTTTAATCTTCAACTGATGATAGCCCGATCGAAGATCGATCTTAGAAAATACTTTCGCTCCTTGTAACTGATCGAACAAGTCATCGATCCGAGGTAGTGGATATCGATTCTTGATTGCCAGTTTATTCAACTCCCGATAGTCGATACATAATCGAACGCTACCATCCTTCTTCTTTACGAACAACACCGGTGCCCCCCATGGAGATATACTGGGTCGAATATAACCCTTGTCCAGCAGTTCTTGTAGTTGCACTTTTAATTCCTTCAGTTCCGTAGGAGCCATTCTATAAGGTGCTTTTGACACTGGTGCGGCTCCAGGTATAAGGTCTATCACAAACTCCGTGGCTCGGTCGAGTGGTAATCCGGGTAGTTCCTCTAGAAATACGTCAGGATAGTCCCGCACGACATCAATATCTTCCATTCGTGGCGCGTCCTTGGTTAGGTCGACCACAGATACTAGATACCCGATTGCCCCCTTCTCAAGGCACTTCTTAGCCTTTAGTGCTGAAAGTATGAGCTTGCGTCTCTGGGGAAGTTTGGTTCCCGAAAAACTTAATTCTGCTCCTTCTTTGTCTTTGAACGTTAGCTTCCTTCGACGCATAATAGATTTGCAGAATGCCGAGCTAACCAGTCCATTCCCAAGATGACATCATAGTCTGCCATCTCAAGTTGTATCAAGGTTGCATCTAAAGTCTTCTCTCCAATGAGAACTGGACATGGTCCATAACCTTTCTCTAGTTCCACTTCTAACCCCATCGGTGACCGTCCAAGTAATTTGTAGTCTAATGTTTTGATGGGTAATTTCGTCTTCTTTCCAAATGACACAGATATAAATGAATGAGTAGCTCCGGAATCGAAGAGTACTCTGGCGGGTACGCCATTTATACGTACAATACCTGTGATTTATCTTTACTTAGTCTACATGCTCATTCAATGTAATTATAACTTTAAAAAGTTTCAGTCATACCTGTGACCACATCGGGTGATGCGGCCGCATCCTCGGACGTAACAGCATATACCCGTCCCTGATGGAATTGCTTCTTGGGCTTAGGGCACTCCCTTGCCATATGTTCCGGCTGGTTGCAGTTAAAACACTTCGCGGCTTCAGAATTTGGCTTTGGCTGAGGTTGAGCTGCTGGAGTAGTCTTGGTTGGAGCAGTAAATTTCTGAGGACAGAAAGGCTTATATGTCTTGTTATTGCCTCCGTTGTAAGAATTTCTGGCTGGCCTTTTGATGCCTCTGTTCTGAGTAAAATAACTCTCCTTCTGGCTCGATTCTATAACTCGACCAATCTGGACAGCTTCATTATAAATTCTCTTTTCTAAGCCCAGAACATGTTCTCTGATGTTTCCTCTCAGTCCCATGACAAACCTACGGGTTTTGGTTACTTCTTCTTGCATACTCAGTGGTGCGAAGAGAAACAGCTCTTCATAACGTTGTTGGTATGCATCCACTGACATCTGTCCCTGATAAAGACTCAGAAACTCCTTCTCCATCGAATCTCTGAAGCTCCGTGGAAAATATTTGTCAAAGAAGGCTTCTTTATATATAGCCCATGTCAGTAGGGCGTGCTTGGTCAGTAGATATTCCTTCGTGGATTTCCACCAATGATGTGCGTCGCCCTTGAGCATGAAGGTGGCGCATAGTACTTTCTCTTCCTCTGTGATAGTCATCATGAGGAAGTTTCTCTCCATCTCGTCTATCCAGTGGGCTGGCCACAATGGATCAGATGGTTTTCCGTTGAATTCTTTGGGTTTTATCTTCAAAAATCTCTCCACTAGTCGGGAGTGGTCCAACTGATTTTGGGGGTTTGCCCCAAACATATGGGGTGGATACTGGTAATTCCCCTGAGCTGCTTCCGGTACCTGTACTGGAATCTGTGCAGCCGGTTGTTGAGGTGTCTAAGGAGCTGGGTGGTTACCCACCGATGCTGCACTGGCTTGTCCTGTGTGCATGGGTGCAGCCTGAGTGGCTTGAAACATAATTCCCATGGCAACCTGCATCTGAGCTTGTGCGTGTTGCATCTGCTGCAGCTGCTGTGCCAGATTCATCACCACTGTTGCTAGCTCTGGTGGTGGAGGTGGCAAATTTGTAGGGTTTGTCAGGTCTGGATTACCCAATGCATAGTTATTTTCTTGACTGGTCTCCTCCACGGGTGGTGGTGGTGGGACTGCATTTCGGGTCTGTCGGGTTACCCTACGTCCAGACATAATTCTTTTCTGTGATTGGTGGTGCCTGAAAATCATCAAAATAGGTGAGAAGTCATTTATATTTCATGTAGGCATGCTAACCAATAACCAATTCCAATTCTAGCTCATTTTATAAAAAAAAATAATGTCTTTTCTATGCAGGGTCAATGGTGAGGGTCGATGGTATGTCCGACCCTTAGTATCCGACCCTGGGAATGACCTGTTCTTCCCGAGAGCTGAGGGTCGATGCGAGGGTCGATGGGTATCCGACCCTTAGTTTTCTGTCAGATTCCCTAGAGCTGAGGGTCGATGGGAGGGTCGATTGTTCTAGTCGAATTGTCCGACCCTCGGACCAAAAATCAGATTTTTAAGATCCGATTCTGGGTCATTTCTTATTATTTCCCTCCCGTTTCGACTCGCCTCTCCACTCTAAGTTGCTACAGTGCTACTCCACTGTTGTTGGTCGATTTTATTCCGAGTTTCGACGTCCACTTCATCCTTACAGGTATGACTTCCCATTTTTACCTGTTTTTAGGTTTTTATTTCTAGGTTCTCGCACATTTAACTTGTATTTTTCAAATTAAACTTTTTCCAACCGTAAAAATTTCTATTTTTATTGGGGGCTTTTGTTATTGGTGTCTCGAGGAACGAAAGCCCTAAAAAATTTTTGAGTTTCATCGGTTGGTTATCGAGAAACTTGAAATTTTCTCTTTTTGCCCTAATTGTCGAAATTTTTTATTTTTCTTGAATTTCTTCAAATTGGACATCGTCAGTTAAAATTTCCTACTGTATGTGGGTTGTAGGATGTATTTTAACCTACGTAAGTTCTCATTCCCACTTGTATGGTGAGAAATAGGGCTTTATCGTCACTTACGTCATTATTAAATCAAATTTCAGATTTTTATCCCATAATTTCCTTATTTTTCCTTCTCTTTCTTGTTTTGCAGATACCATGTCTCGTACCAAGGTACCCAGAGTTCGTGATCCCCTTCGCTTCCATTACAATGAAGCCGAGGCACGGTATGCTGACTATGCCGTAAGAAAGTTGAAGGTGGTCGTATGGTGAACTTGGCTGAGTTAGCCGTGTTCAACGTAGAGGGAGCCTTTGGTGACATGGGGTGGCTCCCTGTCATTACATACGACGTGTGCACATGTCTGGATTTGGTGCACCAGTTCTATTGTAATCTACAGGTGGTGGGGAATTACAATGACGTTGAGCATGGTCAGGAGTTGCGCATCACCAGTTACGTTAAAGGGGTAGATATTTCTTTCGACTATCGGTAGCTAGCCGACTTGTTGGGCATTCCCTATGATGGCCCCATGGTGTACTGTGCGCCTGGAGAGCCCCAGTTTGTTGAGATGGAGATGAGGGCAGAGATCGACAATCAGTTGCTATGACCTGATCGCTGGCAGATGAGAGCTTGTTATTTGCATCTAGCTCCACGGGTCTTCTGCAAGATTATCTAGCATAATCTGATCCCACAGAGTGGGCACTATGAGAGGGTTTCTCAGCTGACCCAGTTCCTGATATACAATATCTGTACTCGCCAGTCCGTCTGCCTTCTATACATCATCATACGGACTATGATTAGTGCTACATTGTCCGGTTATAGGGGTAATCTACCCTATGGACGCATGATTACAGTACTACTGACCCGTCTGGGGGTTGACCTGGTAGATGAGAAGGTCCAGGAGAAGACCTTCTCGTCGCCTCTAGATTGGGAGGCAATCTGCAAGATGGGTATGCGGGATGCCCAAGTTAGTGAGGAGGAGAGGAACGCGATGGTGCGCCCTCACACTCGTATCGAGATAGCTGATGCTGAGGCTGCTGCTGCCACTGCTAGAGCCCATGTGGATCCTATCGATGATGACGACCGCATGTATATGGATGTTGAGGCGATACCACCGCCTTCACCTATGCATGCTGCTGGTGTTGGTACTTCTTCTGCGGCGGATCCTCTACCTAAGGCTGGTCCTTCGCATGCGGCTGGTCCTTCACTCCCACCTTCAGACATGATGGAGATGCTGCAGGAGATCAGGGAGGCTCAGCACAGATCTGACCTGAGGATGGAGGAGTTGCTAGACGCTCAGTGTGTGAGAGTGGATGAGCTGTTAGCTGCCCAGTGCATATCAGATACGCGGATGGGAGAGCTCATAGAGGTTCAGCGTGCGACTGATAGAAGGGTAGCCGATCTCACAGCTAGTCCACAGACGACCCAGACTCAGATAGCCTGGTTGACTAGAGTCTATGCTGAGGACTATGAGAGAGACCGTGAGGCTCCGCCTCCTCCTTCACCTCCAGCTTCCTGAGTGTACTTTAGTTTCCTTGTACTTCAGAGTAACTGTCCGGGTTGTGGACTGTACTCTGCTTTCATTATGTATATACGTTTTGTTTCGCTCTCATTATATGTAAACTTGTTTCCCCTTTAATATATGCATTATTCTCTTTTTAAATTTGGTCTCCAACATCGCTGGTGCTTATAATGTGTTAATATTACTGTTTTTACTTTTATCCTATCTCAGTTCACGATTGTCTTGAATGTATGCTAGTTCAGCGGACAAGGCCTGAGATGCTCTGATACCAAGTTGTCACACCCCAATTCTGCACTATTCAGAATGGTGTGATGAACCACTAATAAACCAACGGTTCAAACAGGATTTCAAATAGGCTATCCCTGGGTTATCTAAACTTACACACATCCGTAATCATAATCAGAGTAAATACACAATAGCAGAAGTCTTATAATAAGAAGAACTGAGAATCTATGTGATATTAAAATTTAAATAACAATTTATTCTGTTTCAACTAAGACATAAATATTTAAATACCAAATACATGTCTTAATAAATCCAAATAAAGAAACCTATAAAATATCTAATCAAATACACACGAGTTGCACTCGCAAGAGGAGTCGTGTGTATCCACTTCAGCTTCAGCTTCCATTGCTGCCACGTTCCCGTACGTAGACGCATTCATATAGTCTTCAACGGTATAACCTGCATCATCAACTAAAAATATTCGACGTCGAGGGGTGAGCACACATCACGGCTCAGTGAGTAGCCAAAACAATTCAACAATACATATGCATGCAATCAATTTATATCTTTGGTCCGGTTTAAAGTTTGCAGTATGCAATAGAAAGGTTTAGGTATCCAAAGGTCGCGTTTATTGACCCCGCCTCTATATACAAGTCTGTGACGTCACCCGAAGATCACGTTTATCATCGACTCACATGCACCCAATCATGAACATTATATAACAAAGGTTACGTTTATTGCTATATAGTGCCATACCAACACGTAAGCCCCTGCTGGCGTGGGCTGCAAACTGGGCTCGCAACTAACCAATCCTAATGCCAAAAGTGTAACCAAGGCCTCACCCCAGCATCCCTCAGAATGTCCGTAGAGATAGAGCTAAGGCCCCCCGGTAGAGTCAGAGACTACAAGGACCGAGACCACCTCCCCTGATACTCTACGACACAATAGTTCTGCTAAAGTAATGGCGA
This sequence comes from Protea cynaroides, assembly GCA_028583415.1. NCBI lineage: Eukaryota > Viridiplantae > Streptophyta > Magnoliopsida > Proteales > Proteaceae > Protea > Protea cynaroides. The sequence continues at coordinate 52,317,988 of CM053273.1, read as the reverse complement.
TACGACGATGCCATTGCACAAGACTTGAGTTAGAGATAGAGCTAAAGTGTTAAGACCCGCCAAAGGTTAACGTTTATTGACGTTCTCATCACACCTCCCCTGATACTCGCTCGCATCAAGTACATCAACCACACACATATAAGCACATGCCTATTCCTATCATCATCATCATCATCATTTTATAAACAATAAAATAACTATGCATGAACAAGTAATAGAAATATTGGATGGCATGCTGTATGCACATTACAAACATATTTGCATAGAATCAAACATGGCATAGGACTCAAGAAAATAAAAAACAGTTTCATTATTAACCAATTAGTTTGGAGTTCTGGTTCCTCACCTTAGCTTGCTATAAGATGCTTTTCCAAGCTTTAGAATCACCTTTACAGTGTTATTATATTGCTATAAGACCTAACAAAGTCGATAGAATTTAATTAGAATTGATTCCAGATTTAAAAACTATTCTGTTAACTGAGGGTCGGAGGTAGGGTCGGAGTCCTGATCGACCCTGGGTGCGACCCTCCCCAGATTCTGAACTTCCCGAACACTGAGGGTCGATGTTCAGGAACACCTAGGGTCAGATGGTCATCGACCGTCGGTGCGTCCCTCTGTGCACTTTGGTCAAATTCCCTCTCTTTAATCTATTCTTCGTGTTTCTGGTCCTATGGCTTGCTTCTACATTCCATTAAACATTCATTCCATGGTCTGGAACCACGAATCAACCAGCTAGATAGCTTTCATGCATTCTTCTATGGTTTTCTATGAAAACCTAACCATAGATTGATGGTTTGGGTTTCTCTGAGATCACACTCTCTCCAATAACTATCCTAAGGTCTGTAGAAACTCATGGAATTAGTATCCATACCTGAGAAGATTACTTTTTCTCTGAAATTCTTCTCCTTTTTGCTAAGTTCTCTTCCTTGCCTTTCTTCTTCCTCTTTTCCTTCTCCTCTCTTTCTCTCAATTCAATTAGGGTTGTGAATGGAGTGAAAGTGGCTTAGGGATGTCCTTTAAATAGAGTAGGAATATCCTAAAATAAGTCCCTTTGAGATTAGGAAAGAAACCCAATCAAAAATTAGGAAATTTCCTAATTTTATTTTCTTACGTTAACCGAGGGTCAATGGGAGGGTCGATGATCCCGTCGAACCTAGGGTCCTAAGCTGTCCGACCCTCCCTTCAAAACTGGGGTCTGACTTTTTGTTTTGGGAGGTCCGACCCTGCTTAGCTGGGTATGCGACCCTTCCCCTATTTTAAGTGTTTTTGGATCGATTTGATACCTGGGATCTCGATCTCCTTCACGCCCTTGGTCCATTTGACTCGACCATGATGGGTAAACCTGGTTCAAGGTGGTAAGACCGGATTTGATTGACACAGGTCTTACATTAGTGGAGGCATGACAAACCATGGGAGTGGGGAGTCAGGGATCTCTGCTGGGGTGCAACCCTACTTATGACCATGCATGATGGGCATGTAGCATGTTGGAGCACAATGCACGAACCATGTTGGCTCGCTATACATTAGTGGACCACAGTGATCTATTAGAGTGCCACCGGGGATCTTTGTTGGAGTATGGTTTTATTACTTTGTACAAGTGCCATGTTGTATGACTTTTTAATATGGATGTAAATGTTGTTTGATGGGATACTATGAACATGTGGCATATTGGAACAATATACATGGTCATATGCCCTGGCTAGCACCTTAGTGGAGGCACGGTGATCCATTAGAGTGGAACTGAGGATCTATGGTGGGGTATAGCCCTATTCTATTATATCATTCATGCATCACACATCAACCATGGTCAAATGACTTATGCTTTAGTGAAGAAAAGTAATCAAGGTGGTAGGGTACAGAGTGCTCTGGGGGGAGCCACGGGTATATGTTCAAGGGGGAGCCTCAAGCATTGTTCAACGGGGGATACAGGCCGACCATGGCTGCATACACATTTAATTGTCACTCACAACTATTTATTTATTTATCTTATTGCATCATTAAGTATTGTGTTAGGGTTGCATTGATACCTGTATAAGACCTACTATAAGAACCTCATGATTCGGATCTCTCCGTATAGGGTCATACAATGCCAACCCTTGGCACACTGTCTTGGGACCCTGCACATGATGTGGGTTAGTCCCTTGGGTCACATAGGAGTACTAGACCAGGTAGGAGGAGATACTTGAAGTCTAAGAAGCAATACCATCCAATTAGGCCCATGAAACTAAGCCCAAATAAGCTTTAAGTTCAACTAGAGGTACGTACCAGAGTGACGTTCTGCCACTTGACTTCTACCAGTTGAGAAAGAGTAGGATACTCTCTCTCTCCATGAGTCCTATAAAAGGAGGACTCACTCTCCTTTATCTCTTTTGCTGAACTGTAAGAGAGTGAAACTGCTTGGGAGAAGGAAGCCTTGGAGCTCAAGCTTGGAACATAAGCTGAAGAATCGATCTTCCTTGAGGTAGGTTCTCATCCCTCCTTCTTTCTCCATTCTTGTGGGGATGTAAGCTAGAAATCACGGTGGAACTCCACCATTGATAGCTTCCACAAGTGTAAACCACACCGTGACCTAAAAGCTTGGGTTTTTCACCCACTCCATGAATGGGGATGTTAAATGAGCCTAAATGGCTCCCATTGTCCTCAATAATGGTTGGTAGTAGTATTCCACCATTTAGAATGGAAAAAACCATGGTGGGAAACCTTTCCCAAAGAAGGAAACCCCCTCTAGTTTGTGTTTGGCCTTTGGGCCGGAACCAAAATCATGAACCGATAGACTGTTAATGGCCCTAATACCAATTGACTCACAACCAGTCTACTGCAAGGGTAAATATCGTACCATGTCAGACCAGTGATATTCGATGCCACCCTAATCGATATCACGTATCGAAAGAATAAGTCACCGGGTGTGCCACACCAATTATGGGCACGGCACCGTTTAGTGGTGCCACAACATAGCCTTAGTTATAAGCGAAGCCACTGCCAAATGACCGATCACCCAGCTTATCATCCAAATGATCCACTGCAACTCCATTACCGTAAACAGTATATAAAGAGGATGACCAACCGGATGACCAATCATCCGATCTGTCTTTCTATTTATTATACGTAGGAATCAGCTAAGTTCTAACTGGCACCACGTATCGGTGGAACGCACAACTGGTTTTATCTTCCAGTTTAGCTAGTATTGACTTATAAGCTGAAAATGATTAAGAAGACTATCATTTTGGTTCTTGGCTTATCTTGGGACACGTGCATAGACTCTAAGGCTTATCTATGCCGGTTTAAAAGATATTCACCAACCTAACGAATCTTATTTACTTAAATTAGGTAAAATATCGTGATTAGTGGATGAAGCCTTCTATCAGTTTCAAGGTTCCGCAGCACCACTGGTGTCTACAGGTGAAGGGTTGGCTCACGTAAAGTTTGAGCATGTGTTTGTAATGTGTTTATGGTTGTTTTTCTTTTATAACATGTCATCCAATGAATTGTATATAATTGTTCATGCATTTGCATATAACTATTGTCACACCCCAATTCTAGTCTAACCCGAATGGTGTTATGAATTTCCAATAAACCAATGGTTCACCCCGGATCTCGCATAGGTCGTACCCACCATATCAAACCACACATTCATTCCACATTAATAATCAGAGGTAATAAACTAATAAGCGAAAGTCTTACAGATAATGAACCGAGAGTCTAACAGTGATAAATAAGTATTTAATCCAATTATCTCTAAATCACAAGACATAAAAATAAATAATCAATTTCATATCCAATGTTCAAATTAAAACTAAACTTAAGCAAAAACTCATTGGTTGCACTCGCATGATGAATCATGCGCATCTTCTACAGCTTCTACATCCATCGCAGCAACGTATCCATACGTAGGCGCATTCATATATTCTTCAACAGTAAGACCTGCATCATTAAATAAAAATATTCAACGTCGAAAGGGTGAGCACACATCACGGCTCAGTGAGCAAACAAAACAATGCAACAAACATATGCATGCATTCAATTCATATCTTTGGTCTGATTTTTAAGTTTGCAATGTGCTATAGAAAGGTTTGGTGGCCACCGCACCTCTATACACGAGTATGTGAATCTGCCCAATGTATCAAATACCATTGTCGTCCCACATGCACCGACCATAGAATAGAGATAGAGCCAAAGTGTCTAGATCAAACACCACCAACATTTCCCCTCATGCCCTACCCATACCAACATGTAAGCCCTTATTGGTGAGGGCTTGCAAACTAGGCTCGCAACTAACCAATCCTAATGCCAAATAGTATATCCAAGGCCTCACCCCAACATCCCTCAATACATCCATATAGATAGAGCTAAGGCCCCCGACCGAGTCAGAGACCACACGGTCCGAGACTACCTCCCTTGATGTCCTACGATGTAATAGTTCTGCTAAGGTAATGGCGATAAGACAATACTAGTGGGTAAGACTTAAGTAGAGATAGAGCTAGAGTCTGGTGACAAGGTCGAAGACCACCATGCTACATCCTCCCCCTGATGCTCCACTCACATTCAATACACCAACCACACACATACATTCACATGCCTATTCCTAGCATCATCATATTCATCATGTTATAAATAAACAGAATTAAATATGCATGAACAGTAATAGTTGAAATATTGGATGACATGTGAGATGCACATTACAAGCATACACGCATAGAATCAATCATGGCATTGGACTCAATAAAAATAAACAGTTTGTTATTATTCAATTAGTTTCGGTCTTGTTCCCTCACCTGTTAGCAATTCTCGATGTCCTTCTAAGCTTTGAAATTCACTTTGAATTGATTTAACAACCTAAAAGTTATATGAATTTAAGTTAGGGTTCATATGTGACATGTTACAGTAGTCAAAAATCAAAACATATCATTAATAGGTGTCTGATTGGTCCTTTGGTCTCATGCTATATCGACCTTACTGTCTACAATCGATACCCTAAGGTCGCATATGGTGCGACCGTAGCTGCAATCATATGATTTTTGAAATCTTCCCGAATGCCTATGGTCGATCCTCTGGTCATACTAGTCATGCTATGATCGATCGTAGCTATGACTTTGAGATTTTTTGTCGCACTCTACATGAAATTCGAGTTCTTCCAGTGTCAATTCTTCTGTTTCAATGGATTTTATTCTAAGGTCATCCAATGGTCATCATTAGTAATTTCTTATCGATCCAAATCATCAAATTTACTCCTCAAGGTTCTCCTTGGGATTTTCTCAAGGAAAACACATAGATCATAATAGGTTGATATTGTCTATACTCCATAGAAGTTTTATTCCTTAGAGTTTACATCTCTAGAGATTCGTTTCATACCTTTGCCTGTGATAGAGAGCCAATCTCTTCTCAGCAAACTCTTCTCCTTAGCTTTTTCTCCTTCTCTTCCTTCTCTTCCTTCTCTTCCTTCTCTTTCTCTAGGGTTTACTAATGTTCCAAAAGAGTGAAAAGGGGCTAAGGGACATCCTTTATATGGAGGAAAACTCTCCATATAAAATCTTCTTTCAATTAGGAAAGCAATCCCTTAGTTTAGGAAAGTTTCCAATACTCGGAGTTTGATCTAGGTTCTCATGGACGGTAGCATAAACCGTCGATTGTAGGGTCAAAATCATCGACCGTGGGGTTCTGGATTTGATATTTTTGGTTCCCTTCCTTATGGTCGACCATACCTACACAGGCATGCAACCTTAGGTATGTTTTTAGTGTTTTTAACTCCATTCTCATACCTGGTTTGTGATCTATCTTCATACGCTCGGTCCACTTGATCCAAGAATGATGGAAAGACCTGGCACGACACGGTTAGACCAAGTTAGTGGAGTGTGGGTCTTACAACTCCCCCCTCTTATATAAATTTCATCCTCAAAATTTACACATACCTTCCGAGTCGAATAGGTGAGGATATTGCTTCCGTATAGCGTTCTCTTTTTCCCATATAACTTCTTCTACATTTTGGCTTCTCCAAGTAACCTTAAGTAGTAAATGTAGCGATTGCAAAGACGTTGCACCTTCCGGCTAGTGATCTCAAAAGGTACTACTTCGAACGTCAAATCTTCATTCAAATCCAGTGGATCCGTTGTTAACACGTGTATTGGATCTCTGATGTATTTCTTCAGTAATGAGACTTGAAATACATCATCCACATTTGATATGGATGGTAGTAATGCTAACTGATATGCTACTTTTTCACATCTATCTAGAACTTCATAAGGTCCAATATATTTGGGACACAACTTTTCCGTCTGTCCAAACCTTTTTAAACCACACATAGGAGATATTTTCAGAAATACTTTATCACCTACGGTGAATTTGAGATCTCTACATCGATTATCTGCATATTGCTTCTGACGATTCTGAGCTATTCGGACTTTTTCCTTGACAATGTCGACTACTCGACAAGTCTATTCAACAAACTCTGGTCCAACAATACTCTGTTCTCCAACTTCATTCCAAAACAAAGGAGTTCAACATTTCCTACCATACAGTGCTTAATAGGGTGACATCTGTACAGTCGCTTGATAGCTACATCCGCTTTTATTCCTCTCCACCAATATAGTTTCTTCAGATCATGATACATCTTCGTACTTCCAGGATGTACCGAATAAGTGGTGGTGTGAGCTTCCTTCACTAATATGTGTCTATTATCCAAGTCTTCATTTTCAGGAACATATACCCTTCCTTTGTATTTTAGTATCTTATCAATGTCCATGGTGAACTCAGGAGTAGTCCTACTTTTTTCGAGGTATTTTTGCACCGTTCTCATATAAGGGTCTGATTTAATAGTGGCTTTCACTTCGCCTAATAGATCAGGTACAATCTTCAATGTAGCAAACATGTTTAAGAGTAGATGAATAAACCTTTGGTTAGTTGATTCATTTATAATATCAATCACGAACTGCTCTTTACCGTAATTAAATACTCTTCCTGTGACACTCGCCACAGCATTTGCACTAACTTTTTCTTGGGATTCTGTCAGAACTTTTCTGCTCAATGCATCAGCAACTGCATTAGCTTTTCCTAGATGATACTAGATATTGCAATCATAATCCTTCAGTAATTCCAACCATATTCTTTGTCCCATGTTCAATTCCTTCTGATTAAAAAGATGAGTGAGACTCTTATGATCTGATTTAATCTGAAATTTTTCCCCATACAAATAATGTCTCCATATCTTAACAGCATGTACTACTACTGCTAATTCTAAGTCATGAGTGGGATAGTTCTTCTCATGTGTCTTCAGTTGTCTTGAGGCATACGCAACTACTTGTTCTCCTTGCATAAGTACACATCCTAAACCTAACCCAGATGCATCAGTGTACAAGGTAAATGGTTGTCCTTGGATCAAAATAGTCAAGATGGGAGCTGATATCAATCTAGCCTTCAATGTTTGAAAACACTCTTCACATTTATTGGTCCAAATAAACTTTTCTCCTTTCTTTGTCAGACTGGTGAGAGGTATGGTGATTCTAAAGTAATCTTCCATGAATCGTCGATAGTAACCAGCTAAACCTAGGAAACTTCTGATTTTTGTAACATTCTTAGGTGCTTCCCATTTCACAATGGTTTCAATCTTGCTAGGATCCACTTCAATTCCTTCAGCGGATACAACATGGCCTAAGAAAGCGACTTCATTTAGCCAAAACTCACACTTTGTAAATTTTGAGTAAAGTTTCTCTTTTCTTAGTCGCTACAGAGCGGCTCTTAGGTTTGTGACATGAGTTTCTTTGTCCTTGGAGTAGACTAGTATGTTGTCAATAAATATAATGACTGAAGTATCCAACATATCATGGAATACCCGATTCATGAGTTCCATAAAAGTTACGGGTGCATTAGTTAATCCAAAATACATGACTAAAAATTCATAATGTCCATATCTTGTTCTGAATGTTGTCTTCGGAATATCACCTTCCTTAATCTTCAACTGATTGTATCCTGATCGAAGATCAATTTGGAGAACACCTTGGCACCTTGCAACTGATCGAACAAGTCATCGATCCGAGGCAACGGGTATCGATTCTTGATTGTAAGCTTATTCAATTCTCGATAATCTATACATAGTCGAATCCTACCGTCCTTTTTCACGAACAATACTGGTGCTCCCCATGGTGATCTGCTGGGTCTAATATAACCCTTGTCCAGTAATTCCTATAACTGTATCTTCAGTTCCTTCAGTTTAGTAGGAGCCATTCGACAAGGTGCTTTAGATACTGGTGCGGCTCTGGATATAAGATCTATAACGAACTCTGTTGCTCGGTCCAGTGGTAGTCCTGGTAGTTCCTCAGGAAATACATCCTGAAATTCACGCACAACTTTAATATCCTCCATTGGTGGTGCTTCTTTGGTGAGGTTGACCACGGATACTAGATACCTAATTCTTTCTTTCTCAAGGCATAAGTTTTCGTTTACGGGGAAGTTTAGTTCCCGCAAAACTAAACTCTACTCCTTCCTTGTCTTTAAATGTCAACTTATTTTCTGCATATAATAGGTTTACAGAGTGCCAAGCTAACCAATCCATTCCCAAGATAACATCGAAGTCTGTCATCTCGAGTTGAATAAAGGTTGCATCCAAAATCTTCTCGCCGATAAGAACTGGACATGGTCCATAATCTCTGTCTAGTTCCACTTCTAATCCCATAGGTGATCATATAAGCAGTTTGTAGTCTAAAGGTCCGAGGGGTAGATTTAACTTCTTTCCAAATGATATAGATATAAATGAATGAGTAGCTACAGAGTCAAAGAGTACTCTGGTGGGTAAGCCATTAATAGGTACGATACCTACGATTTGATTTAATTTAGTCTACATGCTTACACAAGGTAGTACAAAATGAACAGTTTAGGTCATACCTGTGACCACATCAGATGATGCGGCAGCATCCTCAGATGTAACTGCATAAACCATTCCTTGCTGTAGCCGCTTCCTTGGGTTAGGACACTCCCTTGAATAATATCCTACTTGATTACAGTTAAAGCATTTAACTCCATCACTACTTTTCTTCTGTTGAGGTTGGGCTGTCGGAGTAGTCTTGGCTGCTGCTTTGAAGCCTTGAGTACCGAAGGGTTTAAATGTCTTTGAGTTCCCTCCGTTGTATGTGTTTCCATTGGGCCTTTTAATACCTCTGTTCTGAGCAAAATAACTTTCCCTCTGGCTCAATTCCAGTACTCAAGCAATCTGTATAGCTTCATTATAAATCTTCTTTTTCAGTCCCAATACATGCTCACAGATGCTTTCCCTAAATCCCATGACGAACCTTCGGGTTTTGGTATTTTCCTCCTGCATGCTAGAGGGAGCAAAGAAAAATAATTCTTCATAACGCTGTTGATATGCGTCTACAGTCATCTGTCCCTGATACAGACTCTGAAAATCCTTTTCCATTTGATCTCTAAAACTCCTGGGAAAATAGTTCTCGAAGAAAGCTTCTTTATAGATAGCCCAGGTCAGTTGGCGTGCTTTGTTAACAAATAACTCCGAGTAGATTTCCACCAATTGTGCACATCACCTTTCAGCATAAAAGTGGCACATAATACTTTCTCTTCTTCATTTATAGTCATCATCATAAAGTTTCTTTCCATTTCATCGATCCAGTGAGCTGGCCATAACGGATCTAATGGTTTGCCTATAAATTCCTTCGGCTTCAACTTTAGAAAACGCTCGATTAGTCTGGAGTGATCAAGTTGATACTGTGCATATACTTCATACATAGGCAGTTGGTACTAATAATTTCCTTGGTTATACCTGCCTTGCGGTGCTTCAGGGTTTTACACTTGGCCTTGTACTGCTGGTGTTTGCGGTGCTTGGGGTACGGTGTTGCTACCACCAGGTGTAGTACTAGCTTGTCCTGTAGGTAGAGGTGTCGTGTGTGTAGCTGGGAAAGCCATTCCCATTGCAGCTTGCATGTTGGCTTGCACTTGCTGTATTTGCTATAATTATTGTGCTAAATTCATCACCGCAATAGCCAAATCTGTAGGTGGTGTAGGTAGGTTGGTTGGGTGGGCTTGGGTCTGCAGCATTTTGAGTTCCAATATTTCCTTCCTATCCTTGCTGACCTTCATTGTCATTAGTCTCCATAGGTGGTGGAGATGGGTTTGCATTTTGTCTCCTTCTACTTACTCTGTGTCCAGACATTTAAACTCTTGGTTGAATGGTATTTGGAAAGGCTGTACATATGAGACAAGATATGATGGTAGTATTGGGTACGTCTCACAATGGAAGAAGAGAGAAAAACAAAATCAATAGGAAAAAGTTCAACCAGAATCAAAATGCAGACAACAGTAGGTCATACGGTCGATGGCCTACGATCGCATGTTGTGCGAGCATAGGTGCGACCATCACATCCCTGGCAACTTACCGAGACCCTATGGTCGATCATACGGTTGATCCTACGGTCAATGGTTTTGGTCGAACTGTGCGATCGTAAGATCCAAAATCAGTTTTAAAAACCTATTTTCGAGAGTTTCCCTCTCATTTCTTCTTCTTCCTCCTATGGTCTCTACTCAACAAACCTCTAGTGAGTTGCTACAGTGTCGACCATACAACCTTGGTGATTTTTCCTTCGATCTACAACCCACATTCCATTCCACAAGGTGTGTTCTCTACTCTCTTTCATTTTTAAGCTTTCATACCTAGGGTTTTTGTCATTTGTAGGGTTTTCTTCTAATTAATATTTTTCTAATCGTAAAAATTTGATTTTTATTGGAGGCTTTTGCTATTGGCCACCCAACGGATGAAAGGCGTCAAGAAAATTTGAGTTTCATCGGTTTTTTGCCTAATTGTCAAAATTTTTCAAATTCGACCTTCCTAATTAAAATTTCTAATTGGATATGCATTGCAGGGTGATTTGGGACCTATGTAATCCTCATGCCCAATGTTTGGGTGAAAAGTGAGGCTTTTTCTCATTTTACATCATTATGCTGTCAAATTTTTTCTAAATTTTCTAACTTGTTTTCTTGTTTTTTTTTTCTTACAGCTATCATGGTTCGCACCAAGGTTCCTCAAGTTCATGACCCACTTCGCTTCAGGTCTGTGGAAGCAGAAGTGTGATACCCTTGGTTTGATCGAAAGAAGGTTGAAGGGGCCCACTTGGCCTTGTTTGATGTGGAGAGGGCATTTGGTGATATGGGCTGGCTTCCAGTGATCCTATACGAGGCTTGCACTCTCCTGGACTTGGTTAAGTAGTTCTACTGTCACCTTCAGGTGGAGGGTGACCTAGATGTAGAGAGGGGAAAAAATCGTTGGATCACCAGCTGGGTGAAAGGGGTTTCGATTTTTTTCAACTGCCAGGAGTTAGCTGATCTCCTAGGTATCTCCAAGATGGGGAGTTGGTTTACTATACACCCAGAGAGCCACAGTTTCTTTCCACACATATGCGTGTAGAGATCGATAGTCAGATTCTTCAGGATGATCGCTGGGAGGTAAAAGCAATCAACCTACGTCCAGAGCCACGTGTCTACTACAAGATTATCCAGCATAATCTGATTCCCTAGGGCAGACATTATGAGATGATCACTCAGCTGACTCGGTACCTGCTGTACTGTATCTATACTAAGCAGTTTGTCTGCCTTCCATACATTATTCTTTGGACTATGCACCGAGCTAATTGCTTGATTCGAGAGGCAACTTGCCCTATGGGCAGCTAATCTCCACCTTGCTCGCTCGTCTACAGGGGGACCTAGTGGATGAGGATCGTTGAGGACACCTTCTCAGCTAACCTTGATTGGGAGGCCATCGACAGGATGGGCATGCGAGAGATACAAGTCAGTGATGATGAGAGTAATGCTATGAGACGTCCTCTCACTCGGGTAGTGGCAGCAGATGTAGAGGCGTTAGCAGCAGCAACTGTAGAGGTAGCAGCAGAGGCACACTAGGGTGGTGATGAGGATGATGATGATAGAATTTACATGGATGTGGATGCCATCCCTCCTCCATCGCCACAGCATTCTACTAGAGCTGGCCCATCTAGGGCTTCCCATTGAGCTGGCCCTTTACGCCCACCACCAGATGACATGATGGGGCTGTTATGTGAGATTAGAGACGCTCAGTGTGTGACTAATTGGAGAGTAGGAGAGCTTCTAGATGCCCAGCGCTCTACAGACCAGTGGGTAATGGATCTAATGGCTAATCTTTGAGGGACTCAGACTCAAGTGGCCTGGCTCGCGAGAGTATATGCTGAGGACTACGATAGAGATCGTGTAAGACCCGTATCAAACTAACTGGTCTTACCACCTTGTACCAGGTCTACCTATCATGGTCGAGCCAAGTGGACTAAGTGTGTGAAGGAAATTATAAGACCAGGGATGAAATTAACCAAAAACAATAAAATTGAGGGTAGGGTCGCATGCCTAAATAGGTAGGGTCAACCCCACCTCAACAGCACCTCAACAGAGTCCAACCCACGACTTTTCAGTCCTAGGGTCAGATGACTTTAGACCCTAGGGTCGACGGGTCCTGCGACCCTAGCATCGACCCTAGGATGACAGACTGAAACCATAATTAGGAAACTTTCCTAATTTCAAGGGGATCCTTTCCTAATCTCGATGGGACTTATTTTGGGAGGTTTTCCTCAATAAATAGGACGTCCCTTAGCCTCTTTCACGCTTTTTGAAACCCTAATTGGAAGTGAGAGAAAGATAAGAGAAGGAGAAGAGAAGGAGAATTGGAGAAAAAGACTAAGGAGAAGAAATTCAGAGAAATCTCTGAATCTCAACAACCCTAAGGTATGAATACATTCTCCATGAATTATGTAAGACCCTAGAATAGTTCATGAATAGCGTAGGGTCTAGGAGAAACCCAAATCATCCATCCATGGATAAATTCCAATGGAATCCATGGAGCAAATCATTGTAAACAAAGTAAAGTGTGTAACTTGGAGTTTTGAGCCATAGAACAATCATAAAATGAACTATAAAAGTAAGCCAAAGGATCCAAACATGAAAGAATGGACTGTAGGATGAAAGGTCAACTCAAACTACGTGTAGTTACACGTAGGGTCGATTGGTAACCGACCCTACCAGACCACAGGATCGACCCCATGCTCTCAGGAAGTCCAAGGAGGCTATGGTCGCACCTAGGGTCGATGGGTACCCAACCCTATGACCGACCCTACACCCTGCGGTCGTAGAAAACTGCTACCCTACCTGCGAACCAACCTGCAAGCCTAGGAATACAGCAAGCTTAAAATTGTTGGAATTAATTCTAATTAAAATCTATCGACTTGTTAGGTTCTCCTAGTGATATAAAAGTGATTCTTAAAGATTGAAAGAGGATCTACGCTCAATCAAAAGTGAGGGAACAAGACCTAAACTAATTGGCTAATAATAAACTATTTTCGTTTATTGAGTCCAATACCATATTTGATTGTAAGACCCGTGTCAATCTAATCCGGTCTTACCACCTTGAACCAGGTTTACCCATCATGGTTGAGTCAAATGGACCAAGGGCGTGAAGGAGATCAAGGTCCCAAGTATCAAATCAACCCAAAAACACTTAATTTGAAGGGAGGGTCGCATACCCAGCTAAGCAGGGTCGGACCTCCCAAAGCAAAAAGTTGGGCCCTCAATTTTGAAAGGAGGATCAGACATCTTGAACCCTAGGGTCGACGGGATCATTGACCCTCCCATCGACCCTCGGTTACCTTAGGAAATAGAATTAGGAAATTTCCTAATTTTCGATTGGGTTTCTTTCCTAATCTCAAAGGGACTTATTTTAGAATGTTCCTACTCTATTTAAAGGACGTCCCTAAGCCACTTTCACTCCTTTCACAACCCTAATTGAATTGAGAGAAAGAGAAGAGAATGAAAAGAAGAAGAAGAGAAACAAGGAAGAGAATTAAGCCAAAAGAGAAGAGTTGCAGAAAAGGATTATTCTTCTTAGGTATGGAAATTAATTCCATGAGTTTCTACAGACCTTAGGTTAGCTATTGATGAGAGTGTGTTCTTCGGGTGACGTCACACACTTGTGTATAAAGGCGGGGTCAATAAACGCGACCTTTGGCTACCTAAACATTTCTATTGCATACTGTAAACTTTAAACCAGACCAAAGATATAAATTGATTGCATGCATATATATTGTTGCATTGTTTTGGCTACTCACTGAGCCGTGATGTGTGCTTTCCCCTCGACGTCGAATATTTTTAGTTGATGATGCAGGTTATACCGTTGAAGATTATATGAATGCGTCTGTGTACGGGAACGTGGCAGCAATGGAAGCTGGAGCTGAAGTGGATAGACACGACTCCTCTTGCGAGTGCAACTCGTGTGTATTTGATTAGATATTTATAGGTTTCTTTATTTGTATTTATTTAGACATGTATTTGGTATTTAAATATTTATGTCTCAGTTGAAACAGAATAAATTGTTATTTAAATTTTAATATCACATAGATTCTCAGTTCTTCTTATTATAAGAATTCCGCTATTGTGTATTTACTCTGATTATGATTACGGATGTGTGTAAGTTTAGATAACACGGGGATATCCTATTTGAGATCCTGACTGAACCGTTGGTTTATTAGCGGTTCATCACATCATTCTGAATAGTGCAGAATTGGGGTGTGACAACTTGGTATCAGAGCATCTCAGGCCTTGTCCACTGAACTAACATACATTCAAGACAAATGTGAACTGAGATAGGATAAAAGTAAAAACAGTAATATTAACACTATAAGCACAAGTAATGGTTGAAACCAAATTTAAAAAGAGAATAATGCATTTATAAAAGGGGAAACAAGTTTACATACAATGAGAGCGAAACAAAATGTATATACACAACTAAAGCAGAGTACAGTCCACAACCCGGACAGTTACTTTGTAGTACAAGGAAAATAAAGTACACTCAGGAAGCTGGAGGCGAAGGAGGAGGCGGGGCCTCATTTTATTATTAACCAAATTAGTTCGGGGTTAAGGTTCCTCACCTTAGCTTGCTAAAAGATATTTTTCCAAGCTTTAGAATCACCGTTATAACTTTATTATATTGCTAGCAAACCTAACAAAGTCGATAGAATTTAATTAGAATTAGTTCGGAATTTAAAACCATTCTGTCAACTGAGGGTCGATGCTAGGGTCGATGCTAGGGTCGATGGGTCTATCGACCCTCCCTCCATTCTGGACTTCCGAATGCTGAGGGTCGATGGTCAGAAACACCTAGGGTCGGATGGTCTATCGACCCTCGGTGCGACCCTCGATGCACTCTGGTCCAATTTCCAATTTTAATTCCACTCTTCGTGTTTGGGGTCCTATGGCTTGCTTCCTACATTCATTCAACAACCATTCCAAGGTGTAGAACCATGTATAATCCATCTAAACAGTTTTTGTGCATCCTCCTATGGTTTTTCATGAAAACCTAACCATGGATGGATGGTTTGGGTTTCTTCGAAATCCTACACTCAACCATTTCTATCCTAAGGTCTGTAGAAACTCATGGAATTAGTATCCATACCTGAGAAGATTACTTTTCTCTGGAATTTCTTCTCCTTTTTGCTAAGCCTTCCTCCTTGTCTCCTTTCTTCCTCTTTTCCTTCTCCTATATTTCTCTCAATTCAATTAGGGTTGTGAAAGGAGTGAAAGTGGCTTAGGGACGTCCTTTAAATAGGTTAGGAATGTCCTATAATAGTCCCATTGAGATTTGGAAGAATCCCAACCAAAAATTAGGAAATTTCCTAATTTCTATATTCGTCAGAAACCGAGGGTCGATGGGAGGGTCGATGATCCCGTCGACGCTAGGGTCTTAAGCTGTTCGACCCTCCCTTCAAATCTGAGGGTCTGACATTCTGTTTTGGGAGGTCCGACCCTACTTGGCTGGGTATGCGACCCTCCCCTAAAATTAAGTGTTTTTGGGTCGATTTTATACCTGGGATCTCGATCTCCATCACGCCCTTGGTCCACTTGACTCGACCATGATGGGTAAACCTGGTTCAAGGTGGTAAGACCGGGTTAGTTTGACACGGGTCTTACAACTCCCCCCAACTTATAAAAATTTCATCCTCAAAATTGTACGTACCTTCTGAATCAAACAAGTGAGGGTATTGCTTTCGCATAGCATTCTCTTCTTCCCATGTAATTTCTTCCATGTCTCTACTTTTCCATGTGACCTTAAGACGTTGGACCTTTCAACTGGTGATTTCTGTTGGTATTACTTTGAATGTCAAATCATCAGTTAATTCAAGCAAATCTACTATCAACACGTGCGTTGGGTCCTTGGCATACTTCTTCAATAGAGAAATGTGAAATACGTCGTGCACACTTGACATAGATGGTGGTAATGCCAACTCATAAGCTACTTTTCCACGCTTAGCTAGAATTTCATATGGTCCGACATACCTTGGACTTAATTTCCCTTTCTGTCCGAATCTCTTCAATCCTCCCATAGGCGATACTTTCAAAAATACTTTATCACCTACGGCGAACTCTAGATCTCTTCGTCGAGTATCTGCATATTGCTTCTGACGGTTCTGAGCTGTTTTCACTCTCTCCTTGATGATGTCGACCACTCGACAAGTCTCTTCAACAAATTCCGGTCCAACAATACTACGTTCTCCAACTTCATTCCAAAACAAGGGAGTTCGACACTTCCTACCATACAGTGCTTCATAAGGTGACATCTGTATAGTAGCCTGATAGCTGTTATTGTAAGCGAACTCGATCAATGGTAACTTTTCGTCCCATGATCCTTTGAAATCAATCACACATGCTCGTAGCATATCTTCTAGAATCTGGATTATACGTTCTGACTGTCCATCGGTCTGTGGGTGGAATGCAGTACTGAACTTCAATGTTGTACCCATAGCCTTTTGCAGTCCTTCCCAAAATTTAGAAGTAAACCGTGGATCTCTATCGGACACAATACTTTCTGGTACACCGTGTAACCGAACAATATTATCCACATACAGCATTCCTGCTCAATGCATCCGCTACCACATTCGCTTTTCCCGGATGATACTGGATATCACAATCATAGTCTTTCAATAGTTCCAGCCATCTTCTTTGTCACATATTCAACTCCTTCTGATTAAATAGATAAGTAAGACTTTTATGGTCCGACTTAATCTGAAATTTCTCTCTTTATAGGTAGTGTCTCCATATCTTGACAGCATGTACTACTGCCGCTAACTCCAAATCGTGAGTGGGGTAATTTTTCTCATGTACTTTCAACTATCTCGATGCATACGCAACTACTTGTTCTCCTTGCATAAGCACACATCCTAGTCCCAATCCCGATGCATCAGTGTATAAGGTAAATGTCTGTCCTGGAACGGGAATGGTCAAAATTGGGGCGGATATCAATCTGGTCTTCAGTGTTTGAAAACTCTTTTCACACTTATCCGTCCATACAAATTTTTTCCCCTTTTTCGGTCAAACTGGTGAGAGGTACGGCAATCCGAGAATAGTCTTCTACGAATCTCCGATAATATCCAGCTAGACCCAGAAAACTTCTAATTTCTGAAACACTCTTTGGTGCTTCCCACTTTACGATAGCCTCGATCTTCTCGGGGTCCACTTTGATTCCTTCAGCTGATACTACATGGCCTAAAAAGGTGACTTCACTTAGCCAAAACTCACACTTCGAAAATTTGGCGTATAACTTCTCTTTTCTTAAACGCTGTAGGGCTGCGTTTAGGTTCTTGACATGGGTTTCCTTGTCCTTGGAATATACCAATATGTCATCAATAAATACGATAACCGACATATCCAACATATCGTGGAAAACCCGGTTCATAAGTTCCATGAATGTTGCCGGTGCATTAGTTAATCCGAATGACATCACTAAGAACTCATAATGTTTGTATCTTGTCCTGAAAGCTGTCTTCGGGATGTCACCTTCTTTAATCTTCAGTTGATGATAGCCTGATCGAAGACCGATATTTGAAAATACCTTCGCTCCTTGTAACTGATCGAACAAGTCATCGATCCTGGGTAGTGGATATCGATTCTTGATTGTCAGCTTATTCAACTCTCTATAGTCGATACATAACCGAACACTACCATCCTTCTTCTTTACGAACAACACCGGTGCTCCCCATGGAGATATACTGGGTCTAATATAACCCATATCTAGCAGTTCTTGTAATTGTACTTTTAATTCCTTCAATTCAGTAGGAGCCATTCTATAAGGTGCTTTTGATACCGGTGCGGCTCCAGGTATCAGGTCTATTACAAACTCCGTAGCCCGGTCGGGTGGTAATCCGGGTAGTTCCTCCAAAAATACATCAGGAAAATCTCGCACAACGTCAATATCTTCCATTCGTGGCAAGTCCTTGGTTAGGTCGACCACTGATACTAGATATCCGACCGCTCCCTTTTCAAGGCACTTCTTAGCCTTCAATGCAGAAAGTATGAGCTTGCGTCTCCGGGGAAGTTTGGTTCCCGAGAAACTGAATTCTGCACCTTCTTTGTCTTTGAACGTTACCTTCTTCTCGGCGCATAACAGATTTGCAGAATGCTGAGCTAACCAGTCCATTCCTAAGATGACATTGAAGTCTGCCATCTCAAGTTGTATTAAAGTTGCATTTAAGGTTTTCTCGCCAATAAGAACTGGACATGGCCCATAACCTTTCTCTAATTCCACTTCCAATCCCATCGGTGACCGTACAAGTAACTTGTAGTCCAATGTTTTGATGGGTAAATTGGTCTTCTTTCCAAACGACACAGATATAAATGAATGCGTAGCTCCTGAGTCAAAGAGTACTCTGGCTGGTACACCATTGATAGGTACAATACCTGTGATCCGTTTTACTTAGTCTACATGCTCAATCAATGAAATTATAATCTTAAAAGTTTAGGTCATACCTGTGACCACATCGGGCGTTGTGGCTGCATCCTCTGATGTAACAGCACATACCCGTCCTTGATGTAACTACTGCTTGGGTTTTGGGTACTCTCTTTCCATATGCCCTGGTTGGTTGCAGTTATAACACTTCGGGGCTTCAGAATTTGGCTTTTGCTGTGGTTGAGCCGCGGAAGTAGACTTTGGTGCAGTGGCAAAATTCTGAGGACGAAAAGGTTTATACGTCCTATTGTTGCCTCCGTTGTAGGAGTTTCCGGCTGGTCTCTTGATGCCTCTGTTCGGGAGAAATAACTCTCCTTCTGGCTCGATTCGATCACTCGAGCAATCTGGACAGCTTCGTTGTAGATTTTCTTCTCTAAGCCCAGAACATTTTCTCTTATGCTTCCTCTTAGTCCCGCGACAAACCAACGGGTTTTTGTATATTCTTCTTGCATGCTAGCCGGTGCGAAGAAAAATAGTTCTTCGTAACGCTGTTGATACGAGTCTACGAACATCTGCCCCTGGTACAGACTCAAGAACTCTTTCTCCATTGAATCTCTGAAGCTTCTTGGGAAATACTTCTCGAAGAATGCTTCTTTATATATAGCCCATGTCAGTAGGGCGTGCTTGGTCAATAAGTATGTCTTTGTAGATTTCCACCAATGGTGTGCGTCGCCTTTGAGCATGAAGGTGGCACATAGTACTTTCTCTTCCTCGGTAATAGTCATCATAAGGAAGTTCCTTTCCATTTCGTCTATCCAGTGTGCTGGCCAAAGTGGATCAAACGGCTTGCCATTGAATTCTCTCGGTTTCATTTTCAAAAATCTCTCCACTAGCCGAGAGTGATCCAGTTGATTTTGGTATGCCCCAAACATAGGGGGTGGATACTGATAGTTCCCTTGGGCTGCTTCTGGGACTTGCACTGGAATTGGTGCAGCCGATTGTTGAGGTGTCTGTTGAGCTGGGTGGTTACCCACTGGTGCTGCACTAGCTTGCCCAGTGTGCATGGTTGCAGCCTGAGTGGCTTGAAACATAACTCCCATCGCAACCTGCATTTGAGCTTGTGCGTGTTGCATTTGCTGTAGCTGTTGTGCCATATTCATAACCACAGTTGCTATCTCCGGTGGTGGAGGTGGCAAATTTGAAGGGCCTGCTGGTTCTGGATTACCCTGTGCATGGTTATTCTCTTGGCTAGTCTCCTCCACTGGTGGTGGTGGTGGGATCTGTATTTCGGGACTGTCGGGTAACTATACGTCCAGACATATTTCTTTTGAGATGGGTGGTGCCTGAAAATCATCAAAATCCATGAGAAATCATTTATACTTCATGTAGGCACGCTAACTGATATAAAATTCAAAATCTCCAATTCATTCTGAAATAAATACTGTCTTTTCTATGTAGGGTCGTTGGTATATCCGACCCTGGGTATTCGACCCTGGGAATGACCTGTTCTTCCCGAGAGCTGAGGGTCGATGGGTGTCCGACCCTCAGTCCGACCCTCGATTTTCTGTCAGATTCCCGAGAGCCGAGGGTCGATGGGAGGGTCGATCCGAGGGTCGATGATGTCAGTCGAATTGTCTGACCCTCGGACCAAAAATCAGATTTTTAAGATCCGATTTTGGGTCATTTCTCACTATTCCTCCTCCGTTTCGACTCGCCTCTTCTCTCCGAGTTGCTACAGTGCTACTTCCCAGTTGTGGAACATTCTTAGTCCGAGTTTCGACATCCACATCACCTCTATAGGTATACTTTCCCAACTTTACCTGTTTTTAGGTTTTTATTTCTAGGTTTTTGCTCATTTAACTCGTATTTTCTAAATCAAACTTTTTCCAATCGTAAAAATTCGATTTTTATTGGGGGCATTTGTTATTGGGGTCTTGAGGAACGAAAGCCCTCAAAAATTTTTGAGTTTCATCGGTTGGTTATCGAGAAACTTAGAATTTTCTCTTTTTGCCCTAATTTATCAAAAAAATTTATTTTTCTTAAATTTCTTCAAATTGAACTTCGTCAGTTAAAATTTCCTACTGTATGTGGGTCGTAGGACATATTTTAACCTACGTAAGTTCTCAAGCCCACTTATATGGTGAGAAATGGGGCTCTATTTTAATTTTTCGGACTTTTATCCTATTAACTCCTTGTTTATTTTCTCCTTCTTATTTTTGCAGATACTATGGCCCGTACCAAAGTGCCAAGATTACGTGATCCACTTCGCTTCCGTTCGAATGAAGCCGAGGCACAGTATGCTGACTATGCCCGTAAGAAAGTGGAAGGGGGTCGCATGGTGAACTTGGCTGAGCTAGCCTTGTTCAATGTAGAGGGAGCATTTGGTGATATGGGGTGGCTCCTTGTCATCACATACGATGCATGCACTTTTCCGGATTCGATGCGTCAGTTCTATTGTAATCTCCAGGTGGTGGGGAATTACAATGATGTTGAACACGGTCAGGAGTTGCGCATCACTAGCTACGTCAAGGGGGTGCACATCTCCTTTGATTATCGGCAGCTGGCCGATCTGTTGGGCATTGCCTATGATGGGCCTATGGTGTATTGTACATCGGGAGAGCCACAGTTTGTTGAGATGGAGATGAGGGCAGAGATCGACAACCAGTTGCTCCGTCCCGATAGATGGTAGATGAGGGCTTGCTACTTGCGTCCAGCTCCATGGGTTTTCTGCAAGATTATCCAGCATAATCTGATCCTGCAGAGTGGGCAATATGAGAGGGTGTTTCAGCTTACCAAGTTCTTGATCTACTGCATCTGCACTCGCCAGCCGGTCTGCCTTCCTTACATCATCATGCGGACGATGGTTAGTGCCACATTGTCCGGTCATAGGGGTAACCTACCCTATGGACGCATGATTACAGTGCTACTGACCCGTCTGGGGGTGGATCTGGTAGATGAGAAGATCCAGGAGAAGACCTTCTCGTCGCCTCTAGATTGGGAGGCTATCTGCAAGATGGGACTGCGAGATGCAGAGGTTAGTGATGAGGAGAGGAACGCGATGGTGCGCCCTCACACTCGGGTTGAGATGGCTGATGTTGAGGCTGCTTCTAGGGCTCGTGGGGATCCGGTTGACGATGATGATCGCTTGTATATGGATGTCGATGCGATACCACCGCCATCACCCACGCATGCGGATAGGGCTGGTACTTCTGCTGCGGCGGCTTCGGTACCGGAGACCAGTCCTTCTCAAGGTGCTGGTCCTTCACGCCCACCAGGTGATGACGTGCTGAGTATGTTTCACAAAATTAGAGAGGCTCAGCGCGCATCGGATCTGAGGATAGGGGAGCTCCTAGACGCCCAGCGCCGGACTGATCAGAGGGTAGCTGATCTCACAGCTAGTCTGCAGGTGACTCAGACCCAGGTGGCATGGTTGACTAGGGTCTATGCCGAGGACTATGACAGAGACCGTGAGGCACCGCCTCCTCCTTCGCCTCCAGCTTCTTGATTTATACTTTACTTTTCTTGTACTACAGAGTAACTGTCCGGGTTGTGGACTGTACTCTGCCTTAGCGATGTATATACGTTTTGTTTCTTTTACTCATTGTATATAACTGTTTTTCCCTTTTAATAGATGCATTATTCTCTTCTAAATTCGGTTTCAATCATCACTTGTGCTTACAGTGTGTTTGTATTAAAGCTTTTAATTTATCCTATCTCAGTTCACAATGGTCTTGAATGCGTGTAAGTTCGGCGGGCAAAGCCTGAGAAGCTCTGATACCAAGTTGTCACACCCCAATTCCACACTGTTCAGAATGGTGTGATGAACCGCTAAATAACCAACGGTTCAACCAGGATCTCTAATAGACCATCCCCGCGTTATCCAAACTTTACACACATCCACAATCGTAATCAGAGTAATACACAATAGCAGAAATCTTGTAAATAAATGAACTGAGAACTAGAATGATATCCATAAATAATAGCAAATTATTCTGTTTTTAACTGAGACATAAATATTTAAGTACCAAATACATGTCTTATAAATCCAATAAAGAAATCAATAAAATATCTAATCGAATACACACAAGTTGCACTCGCAAGAGGAGTCGTGTGTATCATCTTCAGCTCCAGAGTCCATGGCTGCTACATTCCCGTATGTAGACGCGTTCATATAACCTTCGACTGTATAACCTGCATCATCAAATAAAAATATTCGACGTCGAGGGGTGAGCACACAACACGGCTCAGTGAGTAGCCAAAACAATGCAACAATACATATGCATGCAAAAAGTCAATTTATATCTTTGGTCTGGTTTATAGTTTGCAATGTGCAATAGAAATGTTGGGTGGTCAAAGGTTAACGTTTATTGACACCGCCTCAATACATAGGGTGTGGAAGCCCGCCCGAAGGTTAACGTTTATCGTCGTCCCCATCCACCCTACCATAACATTATACAACAAAGGTTAACGTTTATTGCTATGTAATGCTATACCAACACGTAAGCCCCTGTTAGCGAGGGCTTGCAAACTGGGCTCGCTGCTAACCAATCCTAATGCCAAACAGTGTATCCAAGGCCTCACCCCAGCATCCCTCAGAATGCCCATAGAGATAGAGCTAAGGCCCCCCGGTAGAGTCAGAGACTACAAGGACCGAGACCACCTCCCCTGATACTCTACGACATAATATTTCCGCAAAGGTAATGGCGATACGACGATGTCAATGCACAAGACTTGAGTTAGAGATAGAGCTAAAGTGCTAAGATCTGCCAAAGGTTAACGTTTATTGACGTTCTCATCACACCTCCCCTGATACTCGCTCGCATCAAGCACATCAACCACACACATACAAGCACATGCCTATTCCTATCATCATCATCATCTTCATGTTATAAACAATAAAGTAAATATGCATGAACAAGTAATAGAAATATTGGATGGCATGCTGTATGCACATTACAACATATTCACATAGAATCAACATGGCATAGGACTCAAGAATAGAAAACAGTTTATTATTAACCAATTTAGTTTGGGGTTAAGGTTCCTCACCTTAGCTTGCTAAAAGATATTTTTCCAAGCTTTAGAATCACCATTATAACTTTATTATATTGCTAGCAAACCTAACAAAGTCGATAGAATTTAATTAGAATTAATTCAGAATTTAAAACCATTCTGTCAACTGAGGGTCGATGCTAGGGTCGATGCTAGGGTCGATGGGTCTATCGACCCTCCCTCCATTCTAGACTTCCCGAATGCTGAGGGTCGATGGTCAGAACACCTAGGGTCGGATGGTCTATCGACCCTCGGTGCGACCCTCGATGCACTCTGGTCCAATTTCCACTTTTAATTCCACTCTTCGTGTTTGGGGTCGTATGGCTTGCTTCCTACATTCATTCAACAGCCATTCCATGGTCTAGAACCATGTATAATCCATTTAAACAGTTTTCGCGCATCCTCCTATAGTTTTCCATGAAAACCTAACCATGGATGGATGGTTTGGGTTTCTCCGAAATCCTACACTCAACCATATCTATCCTAAGGTTTGTAGAAACTCATGGAATTAGTATCCATACCTGAGAAGATTACTTTTCTCAGGAATTTTTTCTCCTTTTTGCTAAGCCTTCCTCCTTGTCTCCTTTCTTCCTCTTTTCCTTCTCCTCTCTTTCTCTCAATTCAATTAGGGTTGTGAAAGGAGTGAAAGTGGCTTAGGGACGTCCTTTAAATAGGGTAGGAATGTCCTATAATAGTCGCATTGAGATTTGGAAACAATCCCAACCGAAAATTAGGAAATTTCCTAATTTCTATATTCGTCAGAAACCGAGGGTCGATGGGAGGGTCGATGATCCCGTCGACCCTAGGGTCTTAAGCTGTCTGACCCTCCCTTCAAATCTGAGGGTCTGACATTCTGTTTTGGGAGGTCCGACCCTACTTGGCTGGGTATGCGACCCTCCCCTAAAATTAAGTGTTTTTGGGTCGATTTTATACCTGGGATCTCGATCTCCATCACGCCCTTGGTCCACTTGACTCGACCATGATGGGTAAACCTGGTTCAAGGTGGTAAGACCGGGTTAGTTTGACACGGGTCTTACAATCTATCTGTGGGACTTTTGCACTCAATATATGCGAAGAGTCATGAACGTACTTCTGAGGGAGGAAAATGTAGAAGATGCCTTGGACCTTAGACAGTGCTGGGGGCAAGGCTAGCTGGTTGGCCACTTTCCCGCTCCTCTTCAAGATCTCATATGGGCAGCTTTTCTTTCTTAACAAAGCAACGTATGACTTGATATGGTGACACTTTCGAGAAAACTATCCCCAACTTGGAACTCGAGGTCCTTACACCACACATCAAAGTAACTCTTCTATCTGCTCTAAGTTGCCTTTATTCTTTCTCTGATCAAATCCACCTTGTCACATGTGTCTTGTATAATATCTGGATCAAGTATTCTTCTTCGCCCCTGTCACACCCCATTTCCGCACTATTCAGAACGGTGTGATGAACCGCTAATAAACCAACGGTTCAACCTAGATCTCTAATAGGCTGTGTCCTTTTAAATTAAACCATACACATCCACAACCATAATCAGAATAAATACACAATAGCAGAAGTCTTAATATTAAATGAACAGAGGATCTAACTATGATAATCATAAATAAAAAATCAAATTATGTTGTATCAACCGAGACATAAGTAAATAAAATATCAAATTACATTTCCTTAATAATTCAACTAAAAATCTAATCGAAAACGCATGAGTTGCACTCGCAGGAGGAGTCATGCGTCTCCACTATATCTTCAGCCTCCATTACAGCCATGTGCCCGTACACAGAAGCATTTATATAATCTTCCACACTGGTACCTACATCATCAACTAAAAGTATTCGATGTTGAAAGGGTGAGCACACATCACGGATCAGTGAGCAAACAAAACAATGCAACAAACATATGCATGCATTCAATTCATATCTGTGGTCTGGTATATAAGTTTGCAATGTGCTATAGAAAGGTTCGGTGGCCGCCTCACCTCTATACACGAGTGTATGAAGCCGCCCAAAGATTAACGTTTATTGTCGTCCTGCATGCACCCACCATGGAATTGAGATAGAGCTAAAGTGCTTAGGACCACACCGCATCACACTTCCCCTGATACTCTACCCATACCAATACGTAAGCCCCTGTTGGCGAGGGCTTACAAATTGGGCTCGCAACTAACCAATCCTAATGTCAAACAGTGTACCCAAGGCCTCACCCCAGCATCCCTCAATACGTCCATAGAGATAGAGCTAAGGCCCCCTGGCAGAGTCGAAGACTACACGGTCTGAGACCACCTCCCCTGATACCCTACGACGTAATAGTTCTGCTAAGGTAATGGCGATACGACGATATTAGTAGATAAGACTTGAGTAGAGATAGAGCTAGAGTCTGGTGACCAGGCTGAACCACAATGTCACGTCCTCCCCCTGATGCTCCACTCTCATCAGCACACTAACCACACACATACATTCACATGCCTATTCCTAGCATCATCATCATCATGTTATAAATAAAATAGAATTAAATATGCATGAACATTAATGGTAGGAATATTAGAGGACATGTTGAATGCACATTATGTCACACCCTAATTCTGTACCATTCGGAATGGTGTGATGAACCGTTAATAAACCAACGGTTCAACCAGGATCTCGAATAGGCTATCCCACATATGATAAACCAAAACACATTCCACATTAATCAGAGATAATAAAGTAACTAGCGGAGGTCTTACAGATAATGAACTAAGGTCTAGTCATGATAAATAATTAATATTCCATTTATTTCCAAATAACCAAAATATAACTTAATACATATTACAATATCTAAATACGAAGTCTAAACACTAAACGTATCCACAGTTGAAACGCTCTCTTAACGAACCATGTTCGTTCTCCACAGCTTGCTCATTCATAGCCTCCACCCGTTCATATGTTGACGTGTCGACATAATCTTCAATCGTAATACCTGCAACATCAGAAACTAAAAATAATTGCACGTGCGAGGGTCAGCTCTCCAACTTGAGCTCAGTGAGAAAACAAAACATTGCAATAAACATATGCATGCATTCATTCATTCATATCTTTGGTCTGGTATATAAGTTTGTAATGCGCTATAGAAAGGTTCGGTGGCCGCCTCGCCTCTATGCACAGGGAGTGAAGGCCCGCCCAAAGGTTAACATTTATTGTCGTCCCCATCCACCCTACCATGGAATAGAGATAGAGCTAAAGTGCTGAGGCCCGAAGGCCCGACCTATGACACTTCCCCTGATACTCTACCCATACCAACACATAAGCCCCTATTGGCGAGGGCTTGCAAACTGGGCTCACAACTAACCAATCCTAATGTCAAACAGTGTCCAAGGCCTCACCCCAGCATCCCTCAATACGTAGAGCTAAGGCCCCCCGGCAGAGTCAGAGACTACACGGTCCGAGACCACCTCCCTTGATACTCTACGATGTAATAGTTCTGCTAAGGTAATGGCGATACGACGATGTATAGTCTATGAAACAATACATCGTTATAGGACTTTCTTCATCTTTGGAATAAACCAATATGTAGTCTATGAAACTATGACCGACATGTCCAACATATCATGAAACACCTGGTTCATAATCTCCATAAAATAAGCTGGAGCACTGTTTAATCCCAATGATATACCTAGGAACTCATAATGCTCATTCATGGTTTTAAAAACAATCTTCGGAACATCGTTGTCCAAATTCTTCAGCTGATGATATCTTGATCGAAGATCAATCTTAGAAAATACCTTTGCTCCTTACAACTGTTTAAACAAGTCATTGATCTGAGGTAGTAGATATCGATTCCTGGTCATGAGCTTGTTTAGTTCTCGATAATCTATACATAATCTGACACTACCGTCCTTCTTATTCACGAATTGCATTAGCACTCCCCGTGATGCAATACTTAGCCTATTAGAACCTTAGTCTAATAACTCTTGTAGTTGAGTTTTCAGTTCCTTCAATTCTATAAGAGCTATTCTATAGGGTGCCTATGATACATGTGTTGTCCCTGGTAACAAGTCGATAACAAACTTGGTTGCACAATCAGGTAACAACCCAAGTAAGTCTCCTGGAAAAACATCAGGGAATTTATGCATCACATCAATACCTTCCTTTTGTGGTGCTTATTTAGTAAATTCCACCACAAATACCATATATCCAACTCTTTTCTTTTCAAGGCATCTCTTTGCCTTTAGTGCAAAGAGGATAAGCTTCTCCTTCCTAGGAAATTATCTACGGTCTTTGTTCTTAAATGACAACCTCTTCTATGCACAGAATAGCTTTGTAGACTGTTGAGACAACCAGTCTATTCCCAAGATGACATCAAAGTCTACCATCTCAAGTCGATTTAGGTTGCATCTAAATTCTATCCATCCATATGATTCGAACAGTTTTCATAACACTTATCTAATGCAATATTTAGTCCAAAAGGGTTTGAACTAGCAAAATCTGGTTTAAAGGTCTTAAGAGCTTGTCTAGTACCTTCATCTCTTAGTTTTTCAATGACTATCGTTTAAAATCTCATATATTGAAAAAACTCATTAGCTTATATTTCTTTTATCCTTGCTGTTCTACCCTGATCTCTCTTTCATATACCTCAAAAAATATTTTATGATTGTTACTTCATATCCCAAGTCTACCTCTAAGAATTAGGGTATATGCTTATAAATTCATTAATTCAGCCAAACTTTTTTGGTCTTTTCTTAATCATCTCACACGACAATGGACATAATTCAGTATTACTTCTACTAATCTGAATACTATCAATGCCATGATTTTTGACTTTATCCTATCCACTCTTAGATTTGCCTTTAGAAATCTTCTGCCTTATCAAAATTCATATCGATATAGCCATCTTTAACTCTACTTGAGTACTATCTATTTCTTTACTAGCTACTCTTGATAGTTCTCACTATTTGCTTATACACACTTTTATAGACATGACTCATATCCATGCAT
Source organism: Protea cynaroides (assembly GCA_028583415.1). Lineage (NCBI taxonomy): Eukaryota > Viridiplantae > Streptophyta > Magnoliopsida > Proteales > Proteaceae > Protea > Protea cynaroides. The sequence goes on along the minus strand of CM053273.1, from coordinate 52,289,250 downwards.
TCAACAATTTCGAAACAGATCCTCCATTACTTCATCTGAGGTTCCTTGGCTATAAAATGTCACACCCCAATTCCACACTATTCATAATGGTGTGATGAACCGCTAAATAACCAACGGTTCAACCAGGATCTCTAATAGACCATCCCCGAGTTATCCAAACTTTACACACATCCACAATCATAATCAAAGTAAATACACAATAGCGGAATCTTGTAAATAAATGAACTGAGAACTAAAATGATATCCATAAATAATAGCAAATTATTCTATGTTTAACTGAGACATAAATATTTAAGTACCAAATACATGTCTTATAAATCCAATAAAGAAACCTATAAAATATCTAGTCAAATACATACGAGTTGCACTCGCAAGAGGAGTCGTGTGTATCATCTTCAGCTCCAGCGTCCATGGCTGCTACATTCCCGTATGTAGACGCGTTCATATAATCTTCGACTGTATAACCTGCATCATCAACTAAAAATATTCGACGTCGAGGGGTGAGCACACAACACGGCTCAGTGAGTAGCCAAAATAATGCAACAATACATATGCATGCAAAAAGTCAATTTATATCTTTGGTCCGGTTTATAGTTTGCAATGTGCAATAGAAAGGTTGGGTGGTCAAAGGTTAACCTTTATTGACACCGCCTCAATACATAGGGTGTGGAAGCCCGCCCGAAGGTTAACGTTTATCGTCGTCCCCATCCACCCTACCATAACATTATACAACAAAGGTTAACGTTTATTGCTATGTAATGCTATACCAACACGTAAGCCCCCCGTTAGCGAGGGCTTGCAAACCGGGCTCACTGCTAACCAATCCTAATGCCAAACAGTGTATCTAAGGCCTCACCCCAGCATCCCTCAGAATGCCCATAGAGATAGAGCTAAGGACCCCTGGTAGAGTCAGAGACTACAAGGACCGAGACCATCTCCCCTGATACTCTAAGACATAATAGTTCTGCTAAAGTAATGGCGATACGACGATGCTAATGCACAAGACTTGAGTTAGAGATAGAGCTAAAGTTCTAAGACCCGCCAAAGGTTAACGTTTATTGACGTTCTCATCACACCTCCCCTGATACTCGCTCGCATCAAGCACATCAACCACACACATACAAGCACATGTCTATTCCTATCATCATCATCATCATCATGTTATAAACAATAAAGTAAATATGCATGAACAAGTAATAGAAATATTGGATGGCATGCTGTATGCACATTACAAGCATATTCGCATAGAATCAAGCATAGCATAGGACTCATGAAAAAGAAAAACAGCTTATTATTAACCAATTTAGTTTGGGGTTAAGGTTCCTCACCTTAGCTTGCTAAAAGATACTTTTCCAAGCTTTAGAATCACCGTTATAACGTTATTATATTGCTAGCAAACCTAACCAAGTCGATAGAATTTAATTAGAATTAATTCAGAATTTAAAACCATTTTGTCAACTGAGGGTCGATGCTAGGGTCGATGGGTCTATCGACCCTCCCCTCATTCTGAACTTCCCGAATGCTGAGGGTCGATGGTCAGAAACACCTAGGGTCGGATGGTCTATCGACCCTCGGTGCGACCCTCGATGCACTCTGGTCCAATTTCCACTTTTAAATCCACTCTTCATGTTTGGGGTCCTATGGCTTGCTTCCTACATTCATTCAACAGTCATTCCATGGTCTAGAACCATGTATAATCCATCTAAATAGTTTTCGTGCATCATCCTATGGTTTTCCATGAAAACCTAACCATGGATGGATGGTTTGGGTTTCTCTGAAATCCTACACTCAACCATATCTAACCTAAGGTCTGTAGAAACTCATGGGATTAGTACCCATACCTGAGAAGATTACTTTTCTCTGGAATTTCTTCTCCTTTTTGCTAAGCCTTCCTCCTTGTCTCCTTTCTTCCTCTTTTCCTTCTTCTCTCTTTCTCTCAATTCAATTAGGGTTGTGAAAGGAGTGAAAGTGGCTTAGGGACGTCCTTTAAATAGAGTAGGAATGTCCTATTAGGAATGTCCTATAATAGTCCCATTGAGATTTGGAAACAATCCCAACCGAAAATTAGGAAATTTCCTAATTTCTATATTCGTCAGAAACCGAGGGTCGATGGGAGGGTCGATGATCCCGTCGACCCTAGGGTATTAAGCTGTCCGACCCTCCCTTCAAATCTGAGGGTCTGACATTCTGTTTTGGGAGGTCCGACCCTACTTGGCTGGGTATGCGACCCTCCCCTAAAATTAAGTGTTTTTGGGTCAATTTTATACTTGGGATCTCGATCTCCATCACGCCCTTGGTCCACTTGACTCGACCATGATGGGTAAACCTGGTTCAAGGTGGTAAGACGGGGTTAGTTTGACACGGGTCTTCATAAAATCTAATATGAATTTATTCATCTTACTTCCCATAATTCCTTATTAACTAAACATCTTATCAATGGTTGTCAAGAAATGTAAGAATCAGAATGTTTATCCAAAAGCAATTCATTTCCTTCTTTCAATTTAGTATAATGATGAACACTTGCTTTATCTAGTGAACTTAGGTTTAAAGGATTAGGAGTAAATCTATGGTAATCCAACCATCATCCAAAGGTCGTTAAGCTGCATGGTGGTCTGAATACATGGAAATAGAGGTTCTACAACTCTTAACCTCATGGTTATATATTCTATCGAGTTTATAATGCCATTGGTCGAGGCACTACAGGCGTAAATCTGAAGAATGTTTTGGTACATCAATAAATCAGGTATAAATCGAAAAGATGTACGCTCAACATGATTAAACATTTAACTATTCTTCAGTTCATATATCAATTCATGTTATCGATTATGAGAGTAGCTTAGATTGGTATAATCAGGACTAATACTAAAGAAACAATATCTATAACTCCAATTGACAAGTTGAATCAAGAAGGTATTCTATCAAGTTACGAGAATTAGAATCAAGTATGTGCATCCTCTAAAATCATAAGAGTAAGTCAATAATGCACCGCATCATATATAAACCTATCTAGTTATATTACCACAATAGATTTGATCCTTTGCTGAAAACGTTTGAGGTTTCATCTTTAAAAAATATTCCTCAACCCTTGTTGGATCATTTTGCCATGATGCAGCTATCCCATACATCGATGGTTGATAAGGGTAACCACCTTGATACACTGCTTGTTGTGCACCAAGCTTCTGCACTGGGGTGTGTATTATTGGGACTTGCTATATGATAGGCACTGTGTTATAGCTAACAGGTGTTGTGGGTACAGTATTGCTACCAATCGATACTGTACTTGGTTTGACCCAGAGGTGTTGATGTAGCATTGGCAACTTGGATAGTGATTTTCATGCCAACTTACATAGCCAGTATCATCTGTTGTTGTTTTTGCATTTTGTCAGGCCAAGTTTATTACAATCGTGGCCAAGGCACTTGGTAGTCCAGGTAGATTGGCTGGAGTGGCCTGGTTGTTTACCTGATTTGATTTGTTTCAATCTGATTATCATTATTTAGCATCTACTCAGATGATTTTTCACTACTCGTTCTCGACCCAGATAATGGTGGGATCAAGTTGCAACATCTTCTTAATGCTTAACAGACAATGGATCAGCATATGGTGGATCTCACTCCGAGTCTCTACGTCACCCAGGAATATAGCTTTATCTTCTTTTATAGTTACTCTAATTTTTGTGTATGGCCATTGTTTTCCTATCTCTGTTGGATTTAGCCCGAGATCTTTCCATTTGCCTCTACAGGGATTTGGTCATTACTAGCCATTTTTCTTCTTCCTCTATCATACATCGAGTTCCACATCTTCTGAGTACCAACTCAGTATTCTAATTTTTTACTTTATAGATGCCCCCTTCTTGCTACTGTACTATATCCTTCGTACTTAAACAACTGCCCAACTTATAGATCATACCCAATATTATTTGTTTATCATGATACATTTAGATTTTCTTTTATTGTCTGTCTATACATATGGTACCACCTTTTATATGTACATTATTGTCTTGTTTAACTAGTTTCTCAAGCAACACAAGTGCTTATGGTGTGTTTGTATTAAAGCTTTTAATTTATCCTAATTCAGTTCATGGACTCTAGTGGAAGTATTTAAATTTGTAGAGCAAGGCCTGAGAGCTCTGATACCAAGTTGTCACACCCCAATTTTGGACTAATCAGAATGGTGTGATGAACTTTCAATAAACCAATAGTTCAACCAGGATCTCATATAGGCTATGCCAACTATGTTAAACCAAACACATTCCACATTAATCAGAGATATTAAAGTAAATAGTGGAAGTCTTATTAATAATGAACTGAGATCTAATCATGATAAATAACTAATATTCCAATTATCTCCAAGTAACCAAAACATAATTTAATACATATTAAAAATATCTAAATACGAAAGTTAAATACTAAGCGCATCCATAGTTAAAACGCTCACTTAACGAATCATAATAGTCTTCTACAGCTTGCTTATCCATAGGCGCCACCTATTCATATGTTGGCGTGACGACATAATCTTCAACCGTAATACCTGTAACATCAGAAACTAAAAAGAATTGCGCGCGCGAGGGTCAGCTGTCCAACTTAAGTTCAGTGAGAAAATAAAACAATGCAACAAATATATGCATGCATTTAATTCATATCATTGGTCTGGTTTATAAGTTTTCAATGTGCAATAGAATGGATTGGTGGCCGCCGCACCTCTATACACGAGTGTGTGAAGCTGTCCAATGGATCAAACACCATTACTGTCCCACATGCACCCATCATGGAATAGAGTTAGAGTTAAAGTGTTCGGATCAAACACCGCATAACACTTCCCCTGATGCCTTACCCATACCAACACGTAAGCCCATATTGGCGAGGGCTAACAAACTGGGCTCGCAACTAACCAATCTTAATTTCAAACAGTGTATCCAAGGCCTCACACCAGCATCCCTCAATAAGTCCATAGAGATAGAGCTAAGGCTGTCACACCCCAATTTTTGGTCTAACCAGAATGGTGTGATGAACCGCTAACAAACCAACGGTTCAACCAGGATCTCAAATAGGCTATCCCCGCGTTATCCAAACATACACGCATCCACAATCATAATCAGAGTAAATACACAATAGCGGAAATCTTATAAATAAATGAACTGAGAACTAAAATGATATTAATAATTTAATAGAAAATTATTCTGTATCAACCGGGACATAAGTAAATATCAATACAAATCTTTAATAAATCCAGAATAAGAAACCTATAAAATTATCTAATCGAATACACACGAGTTGCACTCGCAAAAGGAGTCGTGTGTATCGTCTTCAGCTCCAACTTCCATAGCTGATACAGTTCCATACGCCGACGCGTTCATATAATCTTCAACTGTATAACCTGCATCATCAACTAAAAATATTCGACGTCGAGGGGTGAGCACACAACACGGCTCAGTGAGTAGCCAAAACAATGCAACATTACGTATGCATGCAAAAAGCAATTTATATCTTTGGTCTTGGTTTATAGTTTGCAATGTGCAATAGAAAGGTTGGGTGGTCAAAGGTTAACGTTTATTGACACCGCCTCTATAAACAGGGTGTGGAAGCCCGCCTGAAGGTTAACGTTTATCGTCGTCCCCATCCACCCTACCATAACATTATACAACAAAGGTTAACGTTTATTGCTATATAATGCTATACCAACACGTAAGCCCCTGTTAGCGAGGGCTTGCAAACTGGGCTCGCTGCTAACCAATCCTAATGCCAAACAGTGTATCCAAGGCCTCACCCCAGCATCCCTCAAAACATCCATAGAGATAGAGCTAAGGCCCCCCGGTAGAGTCAGAGACCACAAGGACCGAGACCACCTCCCCTGATACTCTACGACATAATAGTTCTGCTAAGGTAATGGCGATACGACGATGCCAATGCACAAGACTTGAGTTAGAGATAGAGCTAAAGTGCTGGGACCCGCCAAAGGTTAACGTTTATTGACGTTCTCATCACACCTCCCCTGATACTCACTCGCATCAAGTACATCAACCACACACATACAAGCACATGCCTATTCCTATCATCATCATCATCATCATGTTATAAACAATAAAGTAAATATGCATGAACAAGTAATAGAAATATTAGATGGCATGATGTATGCACATTACAAACATATTCGCATAGAATCAAACATGGCATAGGACACAAGAAATAGAAAACAGTTTATTATGAACCAATTTAGTTTGGGGTTAAGGTTCCTCACCTTAGCTTGCTAATAGATATTTCCCAAGCTTTAGAATCACCTTTATAATGTTATTATTTTGCTAGCAAACCTAACAAAGTCGATAAAATTCAATTAGAATTAATTCAGAAATTAAAAACCATTCTGTCAACTGAAGGTCGATGCTAGGGTCGAAGCTAGGGTCGATGGGTCTATCGACCCTCCCTCCATTCTGAACTTCCCGAATGTTGAGGGTCGATGGTCAGAAACACCTAGGGTCGGATGGTGTATAGACCCTCGGTGCGACCCTTGGTGCACTCTGGTCCAATTTCCACTTTTAACCCATTCTTCGTGTTTGGGGTCCAATGGCTTGCTTCCTACATTCATTCAACAGTCAATCCATGGTCTAGAACCATGTATAATCCATCTAGATAGCTTTCGTGCATCCTCCTATGGTTTTCCATGAAAACCTAACCATGGATGGATGGTTTGGGTTTCTCCGAAATCCTACACTCAACCATATCTAACCTAAGGTCTGTAGAAACTCATGGAATTAATATCCATACCTGAGAAGATTACTTTTCTCTGCAAATTCTTCTCCTTTTTGCTAAGCCTTCTTCCTAGCCTCCTTTCTTCCTCTTTTCCTTCTTCTCTCTTTCTCTCAATTCAATTAGGGTTGTGAAAGGAGTGAATGTGGCTTAGGGACGTCCTTTAAATAGACTAGGAATGTCCTATAATAATCCCATTGAGATTTGGAATGAATCCCAACCAAAAATTAGGAAATTTCCTAATTTTAGTTTCGTCAGAAACCGAGGGTCGATGGGAGGGTCGATGATCCCGTCGACCCTAGGGTCTTAAGCTGTCCGACCCTCCCTTCAAAACCGAGGGTCCGACTTTCCGTTTTGGGAGGTCCAACCCCGCTTAGCCGGGTGTGCGACCCTTCCCTAAAATTAAGTGTTTTTGGGTCGATTTTATACACGGGATCTCGATCTCCTTCATGCCCTTGGTCCATTTGACTCGACCATGATGGGTAAAGCCCGGTTCAAGGTGGTAAGACCGGGTTAGTTTGACATGGGTCTTACAACTCCCCCCAACTTATAAAAATTTCATCCTCGAAATTGTACGTACCTTCTGAATCAAACAAGTCAGGGTATTGCTTTCTCATGGCACTTTCTTCTTCCCACGTAACCTCTTCCATGTCTCTACTTTTCCATGTGACCTTAACATAGTAAATATCTCTGTTACGTAGACGTTGAACCTTTCGACTAGTGATTTCTGTTGGTATTACTTCAAAAGTCAAATCATCAGTCAATTCCGGTAAATCTACTGTCAACACATGTGTTGAGTCTTTGACATACTTCTTCAATAAGGATATGTGAAATACGTCATGCACACTTGACATAGATGGTGGTAGTGCTAACTGATAAGCTACTTTCCCACGCTTAGCCAGAATCTCATATGGTCTGACGTAACTTGGACTTAGTTTTCCTTTCTGTCTGAACCTCTTCAATCCTCGCATAGGCGATACTTTCAAAAATACTTTATCACCTACGGCGAACTCTAGCTCTCTTCGTTGAGTATCTGCATATTGCTTCTGACGGTTCTGAGCTACTCTTACTCTTTCCTTGATTATGTCGACCACTCGAAAAGTCTCTTGAACAAATTTTGGTCCAACAATACTACGTTCTCCAACTTCATTCCAAAACAGGGGAGTTCGACACTTCCTGCCATACAATGCTTCATAAGGTGACATCTGTATAGTAGCCTGATAGCTGTTATTGTAAGCGAACTCGATCAATGGTAACTTTTCGTCCCATGATCCCTTGAAATCAATCACACATGCTCGTAGCATATCTTCTAAAATCTGGATTGTACACTCTGACTGTCCATCTGTCTGTGGGTGGAATGCAGTACTGAACTTCAATGTTGTACCCATGGCTTTTGCCATCCTTCCCAAAATTTGGAAGTAAATCGTGGATCTCTATCGGACACAATGCTTTCTGGAATACCATGTAGCCGAACAATATTATCCGCATACAGCTTTGCTAACCCTTCCAGTGTATACTGGGGTCGTATCGGTATGAAGCGAGTTGTTTTAGTCAGACGGTCTACAATCACCCAAACTGCGTCAACTACTCGAGGAGTCAATGGTAGTCCTGTGACGAAGTCCATAGTGATGCAGTCCCATTTCCATGCTGGTTCCGGTAATGGCTGTAACAGTCCTGCGGGTCTTTGTCGTTCCGCCTTTACCTTCTGACAATTTAAGCATTGAGACACGAACTTGGCTATATCTGCCTTAATTCCCCTCCACCAATACAGTTTCTTTAGATCATGATACATTTTTGTGCTTCCAGGATGTATCGAGTAGATGGTGGTATGGGCTTCCTTCATCAGTCGGTGTCTAATGTCCATATTTTCTGTTTCAGGTACACATATTCTCCCTTTATATTTCAGTACCTTCTCGTCATCCAAGGTGAACTCAGGGTTAGTCCTACCTTTCTCAATATCTTCTTGTACCGTTCTCAGATAAGGATCTGCTTTGATAGCTATCTTCACTTCGTCCACTATATCCGGTATAATCTTCAATGTCGCGAACATATTCGAAAACCGATGAATAAACCCTTGGCTAGCTGACTCATCCGTTGTATCTATCGCATATTGTTCGTTGCCGTGATTAAACACCATTCCGTTGGTATACATTGCTGCAGTCGTGCTAACTTCTCCTTGAGATTTTATCATTGATTTTCTACTCAATGCATCCCCTACCACATTCGCTTTTCCCGGATGATACTGGATATCACAATCATAGTCTTTTAATAGTTCCAGCCATCTTCTTTGTCTCATATTCAACTCCTTCTGATTAAATAGATAAGTAAGACTTTTATGGTCCGACTTAATCTGAAATTTCTCTCCGTATAGGTAGTGTCTCCATATCTTGACAGCATGTACTACTGCCGCTAACTCCAAATCATGAGTGGGATAATTCTTCTCATGTACCTTTAACTGTCTCGATGCATACGCAACCACTTGCTCTCCTTGCATAAGCACACATCCTAATCCCAATCCCGATGCATCGGTGTATAAGGTAAATGTCTGTCCTGGAACGGGAATGGTCAAAATTGGAGCGGATATCAATCTGGTCTTCAGTGTTTGAAAACTCTTTTCACACTTATCCGTCCATACGAACTTTTCTCCTTTCTCGGTCAAACTGGTGAGAGGTACGGCAATCCGAGAATAGTCTTCAACGAATCTCCGGTAATAACCAGCTAGACCCAGAAAACTTCTAATTTCTAAAACACTCTTTGGTGCTTCCCACTTCACTATAGCCTCGATCTTACTGGGGTCCACTTTGATTCCTTCTGCGGATACTACATGGCCTAGAAAGGTGACTTCACTTAGCCAAAACTCACACTTCGAAAATTTGGTGTTTAACTTCTCTTTCCTTAAACACTGTAGGGTTGCGTTTAGGTTCTTGACATGGGTTTCCTTGTCCTTGGAATACACCAATATGTCATCAATAAATACTATGACCGACGTATCCAACATATCGTGGAAAACCCGGTTCATAAGTTCCATGAATGTTGCCAGTGCATTAGTTAGTCCGACGGACATCACTAGGAACTCATAATGTCCGTATCTTGTCCTGAAAGCTGTCTTCGGAATGTCACCTTCTTTAATTTTCAGTTGATGATAGCCTGATCGAAGGTCGATCTTTGAGAATACCTTCGCTCCTTGTAACTGATCGAACAAGTCATCGATCCTGGGTAGTGGATATCGATTCTTGATTGTCAGCTTATTCAACTCTCCATAGTAGGTACATAACGAACGCTACCATCCTTTTTCTTCACGAACAACACCGGTGCTCCCCATGGAGATATACTGGGTCTAATATAACCCTTATCCAGCAGTTCTTGTAATTGCATTTTTAATTCCTTCAGTTCAGTAGGAGCCATTCTATAAGGTGCTTTTGATACTGGTGCGGCTCCAGGTATAAGGTTTATTACAAACTCCGTGGCTCGGTCGGGTGGTAATCCGGGTTGTTCCTCTGGAAATACATCAGGAAAATCTCGCACGACATCAATATCTTCCATTCGTGGCACGTCCTTGGTTAGGTCGACCACTGATACTAGATATCCGACGGCTCCTTTCTCAAGGCACTTCTTAGCCTTTAATGCTGAGAGTATGAGCTTGCGTCTTCTGGGAAGTTTGGTTCCCGAGAAACTGAATTCTGCTCCTTCTTTGTCTTTGAACGTTAGCTTCTTCTCGGCGCATAGCAGATTTGCAGAGTGCCGAGCTAACCAGTCCATTCCCAAGATGACGTCAAAGTCTGCCATCTCAAGTTGTATTAAGGTTGCATCCAAGGTCTGCCTTCCAATGAGAACTGGACATGGTCCATAACCTTTCTCTAATTCCACTTCTAATCCCATCGGTGACCGTACAAGTAATTTGTTGTCTAATGTTTTGATGGGCAGATTGGTCTTCTTTCCAACCGCCACAGATATAAATGAATGAGTAGCTCCCGAATCAAAGAGTACTATGGCGGGTACGCCATTGATAGGTACGATACCTGTGATTTGTTTTTACTTAGTCTACATGCTCAATCAATTCTAATTATAGCCTTACTAGTTTCGGTCATACCTGTGACCACATCGGGCGATGCCGCAGCATCCTCTGATGTAACAGCATATACCCGCCCTTGATGTAGTTGCTTCTTGGGTTTTGGGCACTCTCTTGCCATATGCCCTGGTTGGTTGCAGTTATAGCACTTCGGGGCTTCAACATTTGACTTTGGCTGTGGTTGAGCTGCTGCAGTAGACTTTGGTACAGTTGCAAAATTCTGAGGACGAAAAGGTTTATACGTCCTGTTATTGCCTCCGTTATACGAATTTCCAGCTGGTCTCTTGATTCCTTTGTTTTGAGTGAAATAACTCTCTTTCTGGCTCGATTCAATCACTCGAGCGATCTGGACAGCTTCATTATATATGATCTTTTCTAATCCCATAACATGTTCCCTGATGCTTCCTCTCAGTCCCGCGACGAATCTACGGGTTTTTGTATCTTATTCTTGCATACTAGCCGGTGCAAAGAAAAACAGCTCTTCGTAGCGCTGTTGATATGCGTCTACGGTCATCTGTCCCTGGTACAAACTCAGGAACTCTTTCTCCATTGAATCTCTGAAGCTTCTTGGGAAGTACTTCTCGAAGAATGCTTCTTTATATATAGCCCATGTCAGTAGGGCGTGCTTGGTTAATAAGTATGTCTTTGTAGATTTCCACCAATGGTGTGCGTCGCCTTTGAGCATGAAGGTGGCGCATAACACTTTTTCTTCCTCAGTGATAGTCATCATAAGGAAGTTCCTTTCCATCTCGTCTATCCAGTGTGCTGGCCACAATGGATCAGACGGCTTGCCATTGAATTCTCTTGGTTTCATCTTCAAAAATCTCTCTACTAGTCGGGAGTGATCCAGTTGATTTTGGTATGCCCCAAACATAGGGGGTGGATACTGATAGTTCCCTTGGGCTGCTTCTGGAACTTGCACTGGAATTGGTGCAGCCGGTTGTGGAGGTGTCTGTTGAGCTGGGTGGTTACCCACTGGTGCTGCACTAGCTTGCCCAGTGTGCATGGCTGCAGCCTGAGTGGCTTGAAACATAACTCCAATCGCAACCTGGATTTGAGCTTGTGCATGTTGCATTTGTTGTAGCTGTTGTGCCAGATTCATCACCACTGTTGTTAGCTCAGGTGGTGGTGGTGGCAAATTTGTAGGGTTTGCCGGCTCGAGATTACCCTGTGCGTAATTGTTCTCTTGACTAGTCTCATCCGCCGGTGGTGGTGGTGGGACTGTGTTTCGGGTCTGTCGGGTCACTCTACGGCCTAACATATTTACTTTCGAGATGGATGGTGCCTGAAAATCATCAAAATCAGTTAGAAATCATTAATACTTCATGTAGGGATGCTACCCGATATAAAATTCCAAATCTCCAATTCATTCTGAAATAAATACTGTCTTTCCTATGTAGGGTCGATGGTGAGGGTCGCTGGTGTGTCCGACCCTTGGTATCCGACCCTGGGAATGACCTGTTCTTCCCGAGAGCTGAGGGTCGATGCGAGGGTCGATGGGTATCCGACCCACAGTCCGACCCTCGATTTTCTGTCAGATTCCCGAGAGCCGAGGGTCGATTGGAGGGTCAATCCGTGGGTCGATGGTGTCAGTCGAATTGTCTGACCCTCGGACCAAAAATCAGATTTTTAAGATCCGATTTTGGGTCAATTCTCACTATTCCTCCTCCGTTTCGACTCGTACAGTGCTACTTCACTATTGTGGATCGTTCTTAGTCCGAGTTTCGACACCCACATCACCTCTACAGGTAAAATTTCCCAACTTTCCCTGTTTTTAGGTTTTTATTTCTAGGTTTTTGCTCATTTAGCTCGTATTTTCCAAATTAAACTTTTTCCAACCGTAAAAAATTCTATTTTTATTGGGGGCTTTTGTTATTGGGGTCTTGAGGAACGAAAGCTCTCAAAAAATTTTCAGTTTCATCGGTTGGTTATCGAGAAAATTAAATTTTTCTCTTTTGCCCTAATTTATCGAAATTTTTTATTTTTCTTCAATTTCTTCAAATTGGACCTTATCCGTTAAAATTTTCTACTGCATGTAGATTGTAGGATGTATTTTAACCTACGTAAGTTCTTACGCCCACTTGTATGGTGAGAAATGGGACTTTATGGTCAACTTACGTCGTTATTAAGTCAATTTTTGGATTTTATCCTAGTAACTCCTGGTTCATTTTCTCTTTCTTATTTTTGCAGATACTATGGCCTGTACCAAAGTGCCAAGATTGCGTGATCCACTCCGCTTCCGTTCGAATGAAGCTGAGGCACAGTATGCTGACTATGCCCGTAAGAAAGTGGAAGGGGGTCGCATGGTGAACTTGGCTGAGCTAGCCTTGTTCAATGTGGAGGGAGCATTCGGTGATATGGGGTGGCTCCCTATCATCACATACGACGCGTGCACCTGTCCAGACTTGGTGCGCCAGTTCTATTGTAATCTCCAGGTGGTGGGGAATTACAATGATGTTGAGCACGGTCAGGAGTTGCGCATCACCAGCTACGTCAAGGGGGTGCACATCTCCTTTGATTATCGGCAGCTGGCCGATCTGTTGGGCATTGCCTATGATGGCCCTATGGTGTACTGTGTGCCGGGAGAGCCACAGTTTGTTGAGATGGAGATGAGAGCTGAGATCGACAACCAGTTGCTCCGTCCCGATAGATGGCAGATGAGAGCTTGCTACTTGCGTCCGACTCCACGGGTCTTCTGCAAGATTATCCAGCATAATCTGATCCCTCAGAGTGGGAATTATGAGAGGGTTTCTCAGCTGACTCAATTCTTGATCTACTACATCTGCACTCGTCAACCGGTCTGCCTTCCTTACATCATCATGCGGACGATGATTAGTGCTACATTGTCCGGTCATAGGGGTAATCTACCCTATGGACGTATGATTACAGTGTTACTGACCCGTCTGGGGGTGGATCTGGTAGATGAGAAGATCCAGGAGAAGACCTTCTCGTCGCCTCTAGATTGGGAGGCTATCTACAAGATGGGGCTGCGAGATGCGGAGGTGAGTGATGAGGAGAGGAAGGCGATGGTGCGCCCTCACACTCGGGTTGAGATGGCTGATGCTGAGGCTGCTGCTAGGGCTCATGGGGATCCAGTCGACGATGATCGCTTATATATGGATGTCGATGCGATACCACTGCCATCACCCACGCATGCGGCTAGGGCTGGTACTTCTGCTGCTGCGGCTTCGGTACCCGAGACCAGTCCTTCTCATGATGCTGGTCCTTCACGCCCACCTTCTGATCTGATGGAGATGCTGCAGGAGATCAGGGATGCTCAACGCAGATCTGATCTGAGGATGGATGAGTTGTTGGCTGCTTAGCACGCATCAGACGCGCGGATGGGAGAGCTCCTAGAGGTGCAGCGTGCGATTGATCAGAGGATAGCCGGTCTCACAGCTAGTCTCCAGACGACCCAGACCCAGGTGGCTTGGTTGACTAGGGTCTATGCTGAGGACTACGACAGAGATCGTGAGGCACCGCCTCCTCCTTCGCCTCCAGCTTCCTGATTGTACTTTACTTTTCTTGTACTACAGAGTATCGATCCGGGTTGTGGACTGTACTCTGCTTTAGTGATGTATATACGTTTTATTTCTCTCACTCCTTGTATTTAACTGGTTTCCCCTTCAATAGATTCATTATTCTCTTTTTAATTTGGTTTCAATCATCACTTGTGCTTACAGTGTGTTTGTATTAAAGCTTTTAATTTATCCTATCTCAGTTCACAATGGTCTGGAAAGTGTGTCAGTTCGGCGGGCAAGGCCTGAGATGCTCTGATACCAAGTTGTCACACCCCAATTTTTGGTCTAACCAGAATGGTGTGATGAACCGCTAACAAACCAACGGTTCAACCAGGATCTCAAATAGGCTATCCCCGCGTTATCCAAACTTACACGCATCCACAATCATAATCAGAGTAAATACACAATAGCGGAAACCTTATAAATAAATGAACTGAGAACTAAAATGATATTAATAATTTAATAGAAAATTATTCTATATCAACAGGGACATAAGTAAATATCAATACAAATATTTAATAAATCCAGAATAAGAAACCTATAAAAATATCTAATCGAATACACACGAGTTGCACTCGCAAAAGGAGTCGTGTGTATTGTCTTCTGCTCCAACTTCCATAGCTGCTACAGTTCCGTACGCCGACGCGTTCATATAATCTTCAACTATATAACCTGCATCATCAACTAAAAATATTCGACGTCGAGGGGTGAGCACACAACACGGCTCAGTGAGTAGCCAAAACAATGCAACATTACATATGCATGCAAAAATCAATTTATATCTTTGGTCTTGGTTTATAGTTTGCAATGTGCAATAGAAAGGTTGGGTGGTCAAAGGTTAACATTTATTGACACCGCCTCTATACACAGGGTGTGGAAGCCCGCCCGAAGGTTAACGTTTATCGTCATCCCCATCCACCCTACCATAACATTATACAACAAAGGTTAACGTTTATTGCTATATAATGCTATACCAACACGTAAGCCCCTGTTAACGAGGGCTTGCAAACTGGGCTCGCTGCTAATCAATCCTAATGTCAAACAGTGTATCCAAGGCCTCACCCCAGCATCCCTCAGAACATCCAAAGAGATAGAGCTAAGGGCCCCCGGTAGAGTCAGAGACCACAAGGATCGAGACCACCTCCCCTGATACTCTACGACATAATAGTTCTGCTAAGGTAATGGCGATACGACGATGCCAATGCACAAGACTTGAGTTAGAGATAGAGCTAAAGTGCTGAGACCCGCCAAAGGTTAACGTTTATTGACGTTCTCATCACACCTCCCCTGATACTCGCTCGCATCAAGTACATCAACCACACACATACAAGCACATGCTTATTCCTATCATCATCATCATCATCATGTTATAAACAATAAAGTAAATACGCATGAACATGTAATATAAATATTGGATGGCATGCTGTATGCACATTACAAACATATTCGCATAGAATCAAACATGGCATAGGACTCAAGAAATAGAAAATAGTTTATTATTAACCAATTTAGTTTGGGGTTAAGGTTCCTCACCTTAGCTTGCTAATAGATATTTCCCAAGCTTTAGAATCAGCTTTATAATGTTATTATTTTGCTAGCAAACCTAACAAAGTCGATAGAATTCAATTAGAATTAATTCAAAAATTAAAAACCATTCTGTCAACTGAGGGTCGATGCTAGGGTCGATGCTAGGGTCGATGGGTCTATGGACCCTCCCTCCATTCTGAACTTCCCGAATGTTGAGGGTCGATGGTCAGAAACACCTAGGGTCGGATGGTGTATCGACCCTCGGTGCGACCCTTGGTGCACTCTGGTCCAATTTCCACTTTTAACCCATTCTTCGTGTTTGGGGTCCTATGGCTTGCTTCCTACATTCATTCAACAGTCAATCCATGGTCTAGAACCATGTATAATCCATCTAGATAGCTTTCGTGCATCCTCCTATGGTTTTCCATGAAAACCTAACCATGGATGGATGGTTTGGGTTTCTCCGAAATCCTATACTCAACCATATCTAACCTAAGGTCTGTAGAAACTCATGGAATTAATATCCATACCTGAGAAGATTATTTTTCTCTGCAAATTCTTCTACTTTTTGCTAAGCCTTCTTCCTAGCCTCATTTCTTCCTCTTTTCCTTCTTCTCTCTTTCTCTCAATTCAATTAGGGTTGTGAAAGGAGTGAATGTGGCTTAGGGACGTCCTTTAAATAGACTAGGAATGTCCTATAATAATCCCATTGAGATTTGGAAAGAATCCCAACCGAAAATTAGGAAATTTCCTAATTTCAGTTTCGTCAGAAATTGTGGGTCGATGGGAGGGTCGATGATCCCGTCGACCCTAGGGTCTTAAGCTGTCCGACCCTCCCTTCAAAACTGAGGGTCTGACTTTCTGTTTTGGGAGGTCCGACCCTGCTTAGCTGGGTGTGCGACCCTTCCCTAAAATTAAGTGTTTTTGGGTCGATTTTATACCTGGGATCTCGATCTCCTTCTTGCCCTTGGTCCATTTGACTCGACCATGATGGGTAAACCTGGTTCAAGGTGGTAAGACCAGGTTAGTTTGACACGGGTCTTACAAAGGCCCCCCGACAGATTCAGAGACTACACGGACCGAGACCACTTCCCCTGATGCCCTATGACGTAATAGTTCTGCTAAGGTAATGGCGATACGACGATGTTAGTGGGCAAGACTTGAGTAGAGATAGAGCTAAAGTCTGGTGACCAGGATGAACCACAATGTAACATCTTCCCCCTGATGCTCCACTTGCATCAAACACACTAACCATACACATACATTCACATGCCTATTCCTAGCATCATCATCATCATCATGTTATAAATAAATAAAATTAAAAATACATGAGCAGTAATAACAAAAATATTGGATGACATGTGAAATGCACTTTACAAGCATACAAGCATAGAATTAATCATGGAATTGAACTCAATAAGTAAAACAGCTTGTTATTAGCCAATTAGTTTAGGTCTTGTTCCCTCACCTTTGCTCGATGTTTGTTCCTCTTTCATGCTTTGGAAGTCACTTTGAATCTATTAGGAACCTCAACAATTAATGTATTTAAGTTAGGGTTCGAGTTTACCAAGTGACAGTAGTCAAAAACCTTGTTTGGTCTCAAAATATGCTTGTTGTTATCGTGTGGTCGCACGTGTGGTCGATCCTGTGATCGCAATATATGAAACTACACAGTGTGTGGTGGAACCCTGTGGTTGCATTTTATGCGACCACACCTTTCCTGGGAACTTCCCGAATAGTTGTGGTCGACCCTCTGGCCACCCTGTGGTCGACCACAGACTGCAACCACATGATGTTTGGTCACTTTTTCATCATCAATCCGAATTCTTCCTGAGTCGATTTCTCGGCTCATCACTTGGGTTCATCCTATGATTATTCTATGGCCATTATTTACAGTTTCTCATTAACCACTATCCCTAATCTATTTTCTCATGGCTTTTCTTAGAAATTCTATAACCGAAATCGATGCATTAGATTCAACACATCAACTTGGTAGAAGGAACCTATCCTATCAGATCTAGCCTTCAGAGTCAAGTCCATACCTTAAGCTTGCTGTAGGGAGATAGAACTTTTCTCTTTAAAACTTTCTTCTCCAAGCTTCTTCTCCAAATCTCCTTCTTCCCATTCTCTTCCTTTCTCTTTCTCCCTTAGGTTTAGGGTTTCAATTTGAGTTCTAAAAGAGTAAGAGAAGCTAAGGAACGTCCCTTATATAGAGGAAAACCTCCATATATAGTCCCACTTTAATTAGGAAAGAATCCTCCAAAAATTAGGAAAATTTCCTAAACTCGGAGTCTGTTCAGCATCATGTGGTCGCACGTGGGGTCGCAAAATCCATTGACCACACGTCAAAAATATGTGACCACACGTCGTGTGGTCTCATGTATGGTCGACCACACCATCGACCACACCCCTCAAAACTGCTACCACACGACCAAAATTTTTGGTTTTTAGTTTTTAACTGGTTATTTCCACACGATCTTAAACAGTCAACCACACCAACTAAATTTGACTCGTTGCTTATCTTATCTTATGGTTTCTTCATACAATTGGTTCACTTGAGCCGGTTATGATGGGAAGACCGGTCACGACACGAGAATGTATGGTTAGACTGGGTTCGTGGCCTGCGGGTCTTACACACAAGGCATAGTATCACTCGCATTACATTTCGTATTTTCTCGAGATTTGTTTACCATTAATAAACATTTTACACTTACTCTCTAGAGTTTTAAATACATGAAATTCCTAAATAGTAAGCATAAGAAATATAAACATTAGTTTTTAAAACGAAACGATGGAACACACCTATGCAGACATATATATCTAGGCATATGAATAAATAGGCATGTTCATAAAATTTCCAAGACGATGGTATCCGAAACTGACCTTCATCTGGGGTCGATTCATTGTGCGACAAGTGACCTACAGCACGGTCACTGGCCATAGGCGTATGGCATGTAATTGACAGAAACGTTGTCAGATCATACCAAAACTTCACTAGTGGGTTTCTAAAATTTTATTAGGCTTAAACAACGAGTTTGGGCTTGAAATTCCCATTCTAACTCATGCTAATGGTTTTGATTCCATTTTACACCTTACAGATATTGCTAGATCTGATTTCTATTCTTTAGATCCTTTTCCAACAATACCATGATGTTTCCCTGGGTTTTTAATCCACCATAGAATCATTCAGATGAATCCTCGGTTTTTAATCCACCATAGAATCATTCATATGAATCCTCATGGTTTAGGGTCCTTCGATCCATTCAATAATCATTTAGATTTATTTTTCCATTATCGGTTGAATCCTAGTTTTCACCTATCCAGATCCATGCTTTTGTTGAATCCTTGAATGAGTTTCAGTACTAGTTACGAGTGACATTTGGTCTGCAAAACATGAATCAGAGGATCCCTTCGTGATTCCTACATGTTTATTAACTCAAAGAAAATAAGGAGATCGGGAACTCGATACCAGTTATAGATCTCTAGTATCGGCACTATCTAATGGTGGTTTCCGTTAGTGGCAGAGGTTCCTCCCTCTTTCTCCCTTCTTCTCTAGGAGTGGCAAAGCTCCTCTCTTTTCTCTTTTTGGTTTGCAAAGAATGAAGAAGAGAAGGGTGGAGTATGGCCAAATCCCATACTCCATTCACGTTGGAATAGATATGGGATCCAATCAAGGTGGATTGGATGATTCCCTCCTTTCTACTCAATTTGAATTTAATAGTGAACTTGGACATTCATTTGGAAGTGTCCAAGACAAGACCAAGATGGACTTGTGGTCCAATTAGATTGGATTCAAATCTAGTCGCGAACCAGGAGGTGCGGCACTATGGTGTGGTACGTGACCGACTACACCTAGGTGGTGTCGTACTAGACCCCTTAGTTAGATCCTGATTGTTTAAGTTAAGTACCAGGGTTCAACTAGACTACCTTTATTGGGTTTTCATTGGTCTAGTCCAACTTGGTCTGAATCGTTCGTCATCGTAAGACTTGTTACGAAGTTAAAATTTCAAATTAGGATCAAAATTTTGGGTGCGGGTCTTACACAACAAAGTACAGGAAAGGTAAGTGAAAATAAGGAAAGTATAGGGGAGGTGAGTGAAATTCTCCTAAATCTATCGATGGATCAGTCCCTACATGATCCTCATAATGTTCAGAGCCAAACCGAAGTGATCTAGGTATACAGATGTCTAGGTGAACACATGTGGTGAGGTTGTGGATCCTAATTCAAAGTTTGATTTTTAAGTGGCAACTTTGAGGCTATTTTTTACAAAACCAGTAGTAAGATCATGGGCTACAACCTATATGGATGCTTAAGTCATGGAATTATCTACGAAATGAGACCTGAATCGCTCAATTCCAATGTCAAATGAAGAAGATATTGCAATGTTAGTCCGAAAATAAGTGATTGGGGATTTTATAAAAAGTGCATTAAATATTCAAGGGCTTTTTATAAATCAAAAATTAAGGATTTCTTGATTAAATTATCCTAAATTGGATCGATCGATCTTCATTTCATCATATCTTGATCATCCTACATCCAAATTAGGTGATTCAGGCGTCAATATTGTAAGACCTGCACCCAGAATGCTCTACTTACTCGGATTCTTCCTATGCCAGGTCTTTACCCGACAACTGATGGGGCATCCAGTGGGGATCTAATGGAGAAATCCAAACCATTGGTAAGCTTCAATACTCAAACCTTTTAAGGTTAGGTGTCATAGTGGACCCTAGGTGGTATTGGTGCGCATCCCTACTCATCTAGGCCAACTGGCTGAGTTAAAAGCCATATTTTGGCCTAACCAGATGCTCTACGGGATGATGCACCACTTGGTTGATAGCATCCAATTGAACATGGGTTAGTGTCACTCTCTCTCCTCGATTTCTATAAAAAGGGGACCAACCCTCCTTTATTCACTCTTGGCTATTTGAGAGAGTGAGTGGGAGAAGAAGAGAAGAAATATGGAGCTCAAAGGAAGGAGCTCAACCATAGTTCATTCCTTTAGAGGTAAGTCCCTACCTCTCTCTTTACTTTATCCATGGTCAATGAATGTAAGTCCAAGTGGTGGTTCATTATCAATGGTCTTCTTTAATGGAGACTACTATTAATGACTTTGAAAGTTAGGTTTCTCCACCCAACTCCATGAACTCCATAAATGGAGTTAATGGAACCAAAAATGGTTCCCATTGTACTTAACAATTATGGGAAGATTATTCCCACCAACTAAATGTAAAGCCATGTAGTGGGGGAATAAATCCCCAACACTTGGAGACCAACAAAGTTCATAACCTACTTTCTATTTACGAACCAGCGACACCAATTGGAGACCTGGTTATGACCATCCCTTCAGATGACTTAGATCAAGCCTCTGCCAAGGCAAATGCCTTGGCTGATGACCAAGAAACAATTGGAGGCTCCTTACTAGAGGACTCTCACGGAGGCATCCCTCCGATTATTCTCCCCCTGCTACTTGATGGGTCCAATTGATTTGGATAATCTGATTAGGTTTAATACTAAGCGGAGGCAGTGTCGGATGATTCACCACCCGAAAAAGCCTCCAAATGTCCTATTGGAACCCCCACTATTATGGCAATTTACATATCTGGATGGTCTGCTGGATGCTTGACCATCTGAGTATCTCTTCAGTTCCTCTTACTTAGAAAATATTTTATGTGTTAACCTGATGACATTTCCAAAGGATACATCAATTGGTTACATCCTCTGGTTCAGTCTGTTTTGACCAGCATGCCTAGTAATGATTAGGATGACCAACCGTTGGGTTCTTGGCTTGTCTTAGGACCGGTGTATGGACATGTAAGGCTTGTCAATGCTGGTTAATCGCTATACAACTAACTAATTAAACTTATATACTTAAATAGGTATCAGATATGGGCAAGGTTGAAGCTTTCAAACAATTCGTATTACTGCTGCACTTGTAGTACAATCAGGTGAGTGGTCCAGTCCGTAGACTATCATTCATAACATGTCTACTTTCACTTTGTAACATGTTTAGGTTATACTTAATGATATTGTAAGATCCGTGTCAAACTAACCCGGTCTTACCACCTTGAACCAGGTCTACCCATCATGGTCGAGTTAAATGGACCAAGGGCGGGAAGGAGAACGAGATCCCAGGTATTAAATCGACCCAAAAACACTTAAAATAGAGGAAGGGTCGCATACCCAGCTAAACAGGGTCGACCCTCCCAAATCAGAAACTCAGACCCTTAAAATTTGGGAGAGGGTCGGACAGTGTCAGACCACAGGGTCGACGGGATCATCGACCCTCACTTACTGCCAAAATTGTAATTAGGAAACTTCTTAATTTTCGATTGGGATTCTTTCCAAATCTCAATGGGACTATTATAGGACATTCCAACTCTATTTAAAGGACGTCCCTAAGCCACTTTCACTCCTTTCACAACCCTAATTGAATTGAGAGAAAGAGAGAAGAAGGAAAAGAGAAAGAAAGGAGGCAAGGAAGAAGACTTAGCAAAAAGGAGAAGAATTTCTAGAGAAAAGTAATCTTCTCAGGTATGGATACTAATTCCACGAGTTTCTATAGACCTTAGGTTAGATATGGTTGAGTATAGGATTTCGGATAAACCCAAACCATCCATTCATGGTGAGCTTTTCATGGAAAACCCAAGGATAATGTATGGAAGCCATCTAGGAGGATGAATAATGGTTTCAGACCATGGAATGAGTGTTTAATGGAATGTGGAAGCAAGCCATAGGACCCCAAACACGAAGAATGATGTAAAAGTGGAAATTGGACCAGAGTGCACCGAGGGTCGCACACAGGGTCGATAGACCCATCGGCCTTAGTCACCCTGACCATCGACCTTTAGCATTCGTGAAGTTCAGACAGAGGGTAGGTTCGATAGACCCATCGACCCTTTGTATCCTGAGCATCGACCCTCTGATCGACCCTCAGTTAACAGTATGGTTTTTAAATTCAGAATTAATTCTAATTAAATTCT
This sequence comes from Protea cynaroides, assembly GCA_028583415.1. Lineage (NCBI taxonomy): Eukaryota > Viridiplantae > Streptophyta > Magnoliopsida > Proteales > Proteaceae > Protea > Protea cynaroides. The sequence goes on along the minus strand of CM053273.1, from coordinate 52,266,411 downwards.
ATCGACTTTGTTTGGTTTGCTAGCACTATAATAACACTGTAGAGGTGATTTTAAAGCTTGGAAAAGTATCTTATAGCAAACTAAGGTGAGGAACCTTAACTCCAAACTAAATCGGTTAGTAATAAAATGTTTTCTAATTCTTGAGTCCTATGCCATGTTTGATTCTATGCAAATATGTTTGTAATGTGCATACAGCATGCCATCCAATATTTCTATTACTTGTTCATGCATATTTACTTTATTGTTTATAACATGATAATGATGATGATGATAGGAATAGGCATGTGCTTGTATGTGTGTGGTTGATGTACTTGATGCGAGCGAGTATCAGGGGAGGAGTGATGAGAACGTCAATAAACGTTAACCTTTGGCGGGTCTCAGCACTTTAGCTCTATCTCTAACTCAAGTCTTGTGCATTGACATCGTCATATCGCCATTACCTTAGTAGAACTATTGTGTCGTAGGGTATCAGGGGAGGTGGTCTTGGTCCTTGTAGTCTCTGACTCTACCGGGGGGCCTTAGCTCTGTCTCTATGGACATTCTGAGGGATGCTGGGGTGAGGCCTTGGATACACTGTTTGGCATTAGGATTGGTTAGTAGCGAGCCCAGTTTGTAAGCCCTCGCTAACAGGGGCTTACGTGTTGGTATAGCATTATTTAGCAATAAACGTTAACCTTTGTTGTATAATGGTATGTTAGGGTAGATGGGGACGACGATAAACGTTAACCTTCGGGCGGACTTCTACACCCTGTGTATAGAGGCGGTGTCAATAAACGTTAACCTTTGACCGCCCAACATTTCTATTGCGCATTGCAAACTACAAACCAGACCAAAGAGATAAATGAATGTGCATGCATATGTAATGTTGCATTGTTTTGGCTACTTACTGAGTCGTGTTGTGTGCTCACCCCTCGACGTCGAATATTTTTAGTTGATGATGCAGGTTACACAGTTGAAGATTATATGAATGCACCTATGTACGGGAACGTATCAGCAATGGACGCTGGAGCTGAAGATGATATACACGACTCCTCTTGCGAGTGCAACTCGTGTGTATTTGACTAGATATTTTTATAGGTTTCTTTATTGGATTTATAAGACATGTATTTGGTATTTAAATATTTATGTCTCAGTTAAACACAGAATAATTTGCTATTATTTATAAATATCATTTTAGTTCTCAGTTCATTTATTTATAAGACTTCCGCTATTGTGTATTTACTCTGATTATGATGGTGAGTGTATGAAGGTTCACGGGGATAGCCTATTTGAGATCAGGGTTGAACCGTGGTTATTTAGAGATCCACAGGGGGGGGGCTGAGTATGAGCATCCGGGCCTTGGATTATACATTCACAGTAATAGTGAACTGAGATAGGATAAAATAAAAATAGTAATATTAACACATTATAAGAACAAGTGATGTTGAGACCAAATTTAAAAAAAGAATAATACATCTATTAAAAGGAGAAACAAGTTGACATACAATAAGAGCGAAACAAAGTGTAAATATATATCTAAAGTAGAGTACAGTCCACAACCCAGACAGTTACTCTGAAGTACAGGAAAAACAAAAAGTACAATCAGGAAGCGGGAGGCGAACGAGGAGGTGGAGCCTCACGATCTCTGTCGTAGTCCTCAGCATAGACTCTAGTCAACCAGGCTATCTGAGTCTGGGTCGATCAGAGACTAGCCGGTGAGATCGGCTACTCTCCGTCGGTCGCGCACCGGATCTCCATGAGCTCACCTATCCGAGCGTCGTGATGTGTGCGAAAGGGGCCAACAGCTCATCCACTCTCATGCGCTGAGCATCTAGCAACTCCCCCTTCCTCAGGTCCGATCTACGCTGAGTCTCTCTGATCTCGCGCAACATCTCCATCATATCAGAAGATGGATGCGAAGGACCAGCCTCATGAGAAGGATCAGTCTCAGGTACAGAATCCGCCACATGCGAAGTACCAACTCCAGCAGCATGTGTAGGTGAAGGCGGGGGTATCGCGTCGACGTCCATGTACATACGATCATCATCGTCGACGGGATCCACATGAGCTCTAGCAGCAGCAGCAGCAGCCTCAGCATCAGCCACCTCAACCCGAGTGTGAGGGCGCACCATCGCGTTCCTCTCATCATCGCTAACCTGAGCGTCTCGAAGTCCCATCTTGCATATAGCCTCCCAATCTAGAGGCAACGAAAAGGTCTTCTCCTGAATCTTCTCATCAACTAGGTCAACCCCCAGACGAATCAACAGTATGGTGATCATACGTCCATAGGGTAGATTACCCCTATGATCGGACAATGTAGCACTGATCATCGTCCGCATGATGATGTAAGGAAGACAGACGGGCTGATGAGTGCATATACTGTAGATAAAAAACTGGGTCAGCTGAGACACCCTCTCATAATGCCCACTCTGCGGGATCACGTTATGCTGAATGATCCTACAAAACACCTGTGGAGCCGGACGCAAGTAGCACGCCCTCATCCGCGCCGATCGGGCTGTAGTAACTGACTATCAATCTCGGCCTGCAACCACGTCTCAATAAAGTCGTGCTCACCAGGTGCACATTACACCATAGGACCATCATAAGGAATGCCCAACAGGTCGGCCAGCTGCCGATAATCAAAGGAAATCTGCACCCCTTGACGTAGCTAGTGATGCGCAACTCCTGACCAAGCTCCACATCGTTGTGGTTTCCCACAATCTGAAGGTTACAGTAGAACAGACGCACTAACTCTGGATGTGTGCACGCATCGTATGTGATGACAGGGAGCCACCCTATATCACCAAAAGCTCTCTCTACATTGAACATGGCTAGCTCAGCCAGGTTCACCATACGACCCCCTTCCACTTTCTTGCCTGTATAGTAGGCATACTGTGCCTCGGCTTCATTGGAGCGGAAGCGAAGCGGATCACGAACTCTGGGTACTTTGGTACGAACCATAGTATCTGCAGATAAGAAAGAAAAAGGAAAACAAGGAGTTAATAGGGTAAAAATTTAAAAATTGGGCATTATAACGACGTAAGTTGGTCAAAAGCCTCACTTTTCACCCATACAAGTGGGCAGGAGGACCTACGTAAGTTTCAACACATCATACAATAGTTAAACAGAAAGAAATTTTAACTGACAAGGTCCAATTTGAAGGAATTGCAAGAAATCGAAAAATTTCGACAAATTAGGGCAAAAAGAGAAAAATCTAAGTTTCTCGATAACCAACTGATGAAACTCAAAAATTTTTGAGGGCTTTCGTTCCTCAAGACACCAACAACAAAAGCCCCCAATAAAAATCGAATTTTAAGGTTGGAAAAAGTTTAATTTGAAAAATACAAGTTAAATGGGCAAAAACCTAGGAATGGAAACCTAAAAACAGGTAAAAATGGGAAAGCATACCTGTAGGGATGAAGTGGATGTCGAAACTCAGACTAAAATCGATCCACAACAGTGAAGTGGCACTGTAGCAACTTGGAGAGAATAGGCGAGTCGAAACGGGAGGGAAATAATAGAAAATGACCCAAAATCAGACTTTAAAAATCTGATTTTTGGTCAGAGGGTCGGACAACTCGACCAGAGCCATCGACCCTCTGATCGACCCTCTAATCGACCCTCAGCTCTCGAGAATCTGACAGAAAAACACAGGGTCGGACATTAAGGGTCTGACATACCATCGACCCTCACCATCGACCCTGTATAGAAAAGACAGTATTTTGTTTATAAAATGAGCTCGAATTGGAATTGATTATTGGTTAACGTGCCTACATGATGTATACATGATTTCTCACCTATTTTGATGATTTTCAGGTACCACCAATCATCGAAAAGAAATATGTCTGGACGTAGAGTTACCCGACAGACCCGAAATACAGTCCCACCACCAGCACCAGTGGAGGAGACAAGTCAAGAGAATAACCATGCACAGGGAAATCCAGAACCGGCAAACCCTACAAATTTGCCACCTCCACCACCGGAGCTAGTAACTGTGGTTATGAACCTACCTCAGCAGCTACAGCAGATGCAACACGCACAAGCTCAAATGCAGGTTTCCATGGGGATTATGTATCAAGCCACTCAAGCTGCACCCATACACACTGGGCAAGCCAGTGCAGCACTAGTGGGTAACCACCCAGCTCCTCAGACACCTCAACAATCGGCTGCACCAATTCCAGTGCAGGTCCCAGAAGCAGCACAAGGGATGTATAACTATCCACCCCCTATGTTTGGGGCATACCAAAATCAACTGGATCACTCCCGGCTAGTGGATAGATTTTTGAAAATAAAACCGAGAGAATTCAACGGCAAGCCGTCTGATCCACTGTGGCCCGCACACTAGATAGACGAGATGGAAAGGAACTTCCTTATGATGACTATCACCGAGGAAGAGAAGTACTATGCGCCACCTTCATGCTCAAAGGTGACACACACCATTGGTGGAAATCTACAAAGACGTACTTATTGACCAAGCACGCTGTGAGGACAATGGAAAATCGACGATGATCCTCCTCTGGATAAATGTGTATCCTGTATCGATGAAGATCGATTGTTCTATTGGAGTCGCCACCTAGATTAAGGTCTAGGACCTCTAAAAATGTAGCCTCACCCTAAGGTAAGACTTCTATTGACTCGTGACCCAATGTATCGATTCTTTGGTCTGCAAGAGATCAAGGAAGTATTCAGGGTACGGTTATGGGAAGGTGTTAGGCACCCAAACCGCCCGATTAATATCGGCCTCCTAAACTTTCCTTAAATTCTAATTTTGACTGTGCTTGGTCAACTGGACGACTAGGGTTCAATGGGGGATGTCCTAAACCAAGTTGCTAAATTGTTCTAACCTAGGGTTCAGCCAATCATGTTTTAAAGTAAATAAACAAGCAAATGTAATGTACAATATTATACAGTGAACCGGACCAAAGATGGTTCGGTCTTGGACTGAATCTGAGATGTGTAAGACATCTCAAACTGCCTACGTATTCCAATCCTGGAAATCAAGTCCAAAAACGTAGTTCGAAAATGTGTTGTCTGATTAAAGATTATGGAAGTGATTTATGCATGTGCTTCAATTAGATTTTTTGTTCAAGTTGAAGTTTATGCTGGATGTATGGTTGATGGGTGGCTTAGTACCGTATTTGGGATTCCCAAATTGCCTACGTATTCTAAGGTTTGCCCTAGAAATCAGGTACGACGTAGTTCGAAATTTATGAGAGTCGGATTTGGAATGTGTACCAAAATCCTTCCAATTTTGTCAATAGGATCTAGGGATGAGACCTAAATTCCTACCATTTTTATTTGGGATGTGTACCAAATTCTTTTTATTTTTGTTAATAGGATCTAGGGATGAGACCTAAATTCCTACCATTTTTATTTGGGATGTGTACCAAATTATTTCTAATTTTGTCAATAGGATCTAGGGATGAGACCTAAATTCCTACCATTTTTATTTGTATCCATTTTTAGGTTTTTAGGGTTTCCTATCTCTTTTCATTGTGATTTTCATTTTTTAGGGTTTTCTACCCTAATTGCTATTTTTCCATTTTTAGGATTTTTTTACCCTAATTGTTCAATTATTTCCATTTTAGGGTGTATCTTGCCCTAGTTGTTGTACAATGTAAACAATCTAACATAGCAATGTGAGCTTAAATATAGCAGTGTAAGCATCCAAATATAGCATGTTGGAAATATATTCAAATTTAGCAACAAATCAATCAAAGATGGCAAGTGAGCATGTGAATCAATACAAACATGGTAAGTGTGCATCCAAACGTGACAGTAATCATCCAATATAACATGTGAGCAAGTGTAGCAGACAAATATGGCAATAAGCATGTGTAGCATTCCAATCATGGCAATATGATTATTCCAATTATGGCAGTGTGATCATTCCAATTATGACAGTGTGACCATTCCAATTATGGGAGTGTGACCATTCCAATTATAGTAGTGTATGTATATGAGCATCCGAACATAGCATGTGAACAAATATAACATCAAATATGGAATGTGAGAAACAACCAAAGCATATGAGAATCAATCAAAACATGGTGGAACACGCAGCAAGATGACAGCTTTGTCAGGATGGACCAAAATGGGCACATAGGGCACTGTACTTAGTCAACAAATTCTTAAAATATATCTCTGGAAAGAAGACTCAGAGGCCAACATTTTGTCTCAAGGAAGCTAATCCTAAAAGAGACCATAGGCAAGTCAAAAATATTCCCCAAGTACAGGCAAATACACTGGTCAGGTCTGTTCCAGATTTTTGACCAGTTGCACCATAAATTCTAAATAAAATTCTATTCTTAATGAAAATTAAATACAGACATATATCTATGTAGATAACTATCTGATATAAAATTTCATTAAGAAAAACAAGTTAAAACAGTATATTTTCTTTGTGAAAAATGACTCTTTTCAATCATGCAAATCAGCACATCATGACAGATCTAAAATCAAAGCACTATGCACTTAAACATTGATATCAATTCAACGAAAAATGGAAAAAATATGAAACCAGTGCCATTTTTTAGAAGACTTTCATGTCTAAAATGTTCATGTTAAGTGGATTTTCTGATTATGGCCATAATGCTTTTGTCTAGAGACTTTCCGATGGAGGATTGCATTACATCCGAGAAAAATAGCAATGTCAAAGAAACATTTTTTGATATATTTCCCCAATTCCAAATGGAACGAAATTTTTAGGGTAGTCTTATATCATATCAGAGAGACTCCCATAAAATTTTGGGCTTCAAAATCTTTGAAAAAATACATATGAACTACGTCCTAAGTTTGAACCCTAAATCTGGAATTTTCAGATCAGAAAATCACTTTATGAAATTTACAAAAAACATCAAACTTCATTGTATATCAATCAAAAATTCATCATTGAATAGCTTAAAAAAATTATCATTCATGAAAAATTTTAGACATAGGTATCCTAACATTAACAAGCATGTAATAGAGCATTCATGATTGAGATTTCATGAAAATTAGCCTTTTTCAAGCAAAATTGGCATTTGGGCATTATAACGACCTCTAAATTTATTTAGAGTACTAACCTTGGGCTCAAATCGAGCGAAACCGTTGATGAAGGGTGATTGTGGGTTGTATCAATTCCCTTTGAATGTGAATCATCCTTCTCCTCTCTTCTGCTTCTTTTTCTCTTCTCTTTCTCTCTTTTCTTCTTCTCTTTTCTTTCTTTTCTCTTTTCTCTCTCTTTTTTTCTTCCTCTCTCACATTTTCTCTCTCTCACTCACGTTTCTCTCTCTCACCCACGTTTCCCTCTCTCTCTGGTATGGAAAAGGATCCCTCCTCTCCCCTATTTATAATTTTTCACTCATTTTCTAGAAGATCCTTCTTTCCTTTTCTTCTTTTTTCTAGAAAATCTTTTTTCTCTCCATTTTTTCTTCTTTCCTTTCTTTTCTTCCTTCCCACGTTTTTTCTTCTTCCTTTCTTTCCTTTTTCTCATTCTTCTTCTAGACAACCCCTTCTCTCTTTCCTTTCTCTCTTCTTTCCTTTTCTTCTTCATTCTTTTCCTTCCTTTTTTTTCTTTTCTCCCTCTCTTTCTTTCACGTTTTCTTTCTAGAAAACGTGAAGTGGAATCTTTTTCCCCCCTTTTTCTTTTCTTTTTTTTTTATTTCTCCCACTTTCCTTTTTTCTTCTCAAGATCTTTTTTGGATTATCTCAAAACCCTAAATCCCCTTCTCTTTCACATTTTCTCTCTCCCCTCTTTCCTTTTTCTTCTCAAGATCTTTTTGGATTATCTCGAAACCCTAAATCCCCTTCTCTTTCACGTTTTCTCTCTCCCCTCTTTCATTTTTCTTCTCAAAATCTTTTTGGATTATCTCAAAACCCTAAATCCCCTTCTCTTTCACGTTTTCTCTCTCCCCTCTTTCATTTTTCTTCTCAAAATATTTTGGATTATCATTTACATATAATAATATATATTATATACATATATACACATATATTTTATAACATACATACATATATATATATATATATATATAGTATATAATATATATAATATATATAAATACTATGCACATGAATGAACTGGTTCGAAACGGGTTGAGACTGACTTAGGTTGACTTGGTTAAACTGATATGGGTTGAGCTAGGTTGGACCAAAACTAGCTTGAACTGAGTTGACTGGATTGATTGGAATTAACTGGGTTTTTTCTCCTTGTCATTTCATGGGTCATTTCCGCTGTCATCCCGCATGGAATTTTCCGATGGCCTCTATTCAAATTTTTTTGCGTTCATTTTGTAGAACATTGAAAATGAGGAATATAGGAACTGGAATCACCTGAATCCGATGTAGAACGGAAAAGATATGCAGCTTTGAAGTTCTGACGATAATTTTGCATGCAAGCTTGCATGGGACCCACTGGTGACTTCTACCTGGGATTTTTTTACGTCCACTTTGTAGAACATCATGAATGAAGAATAATGGTCTTGGAATCATCTGAATCCGATGTCCCTGGGATTATTTATAATAACTTCATAAACCTCCCTTATATGTATCATCCGACTAAAATGGTCATATCTTCTTCATTTGATATCAGAATTGAGCAATTCTGGTCTCATTTCGAAGATAATTCTATGACCTACGCATCCATGCAAAATTATAACCCATGACCTTGCTGTGGACCCATTGAAAACTTCCTCAAATTCACAGACCCATTGAAAACTTCCTCAAATTCACAGTCAAGAATCCAAACTTTCGATCACCTTTCTTCCTTTTGTTGTCCACACACCAGCAGGACTTTGTTTAGTTGGGATGGCAAAAATGGGGTGCTTACAGATGCCCCTCTTCGACCGAGATTGTGGGCAATTGAGGCCGAAGATAAAAGTAGCCCATTTTTGCATTATTCTGCACTTGATCCGAATTCTACCATTGCTCTCTTGAACTGATGCTTAACTACTCTCCTCCCCCCTTTTTTTTCTTTTTTTTTTTTTTTTGTTCACACTGTACAACAAACAACTGTAGATGTCAAGCTCCTTGAGTAGCGACCTCATCAGGTCTGTGACTTTGGCTCAAGGCCGCTCATGATGTAACTGTAACTGTCAAGCTTCTTGAGTAGCGACCTCATCAGGTCTGTGACTTTGGCTCAAGACCGCTCGTGATGTAACTGTAACTGTGCTTTGTGCTCTGAATTTGTAACCTCTGAATGTATAGCCTTTGGCTGTGTAGCCTTTGGATGTGTAGCCTTTGGATGTGTAGCCTTTGGACCGAATTTGGGGTGTCCCAAATTGCCTACGTATCCTTTGGGATTTCCATCCCTCCAGAATCAGGTTCCGCGTAGTTCGGGCTGATTTTTTCTCTCTTTCCATGATCTTTCTTTCTTTCTTTTCTTTGCTTGCATCTTGTTCTCTTTTCCATTCTTATTCTGCTTTCATTCAGTCTTCTTTCTTCTCTATACTTTCACCTTTCTTTCCTTTTCTCTTTTTTTTTTTCATTTCTCTTTTTCTTTTTCTTGTTCTTTTCAATTCCTTTCTTCATCTTTCTTCATTCCCAAAATGGGTTGAACTTTCCATAAATATTGAGGTAGCCACAATGGGGCTCAACATCTGCACTTTGTCCACTAACATTGCTCGGAATCCAAGAGGAACTAGAGATCATGATTTGATCGACTTTCCTTGACTTGACTTATCTAGATCGAGAGAAACATGTTTCTTTTCTTTAAAAGGAAATTTTGATATGTTTTGCATTCTTGCCAAATTTATATGGGTTTCACTTTGATCAAAGGGCAATCAGGTCTTTTTAATGAGGGGCAAATGATGATAACGACTCAAATTTGTATGAGTCATCTTTCTCTTACATGCAAATGAACTCAGCTAGAGTTTCAAACAAGGGGCTCAACTAAACTCATGATGTTTGGATAAATGGGTGATTTTGCCCCAGTGTCTAAGTTCAAGTCTGCACACATTGATAGACAGGCGACTTTTGAGTCATCAATAGAAATAACCTTAAGGAGATGCAACCCTACAATAATCTTTAGAAAAAACGTCAAAGAATGCTTTCTCCTCTCGGTATCATTCAGATAAAAAACAAATTTCAACAAGCTATGCTCAGATGCTGAATCAGTTGTAACCATGTTTGGGCCCAAATCCTTTAAGTCTGTATACAAGTATGACGATGAAGGTCCAGATGGACAGATAAGAAACTGTCCAATGGGTCTGCCATTGGGAGAGTGTTTGGTTGTTTATGTAGAATGGCTTGATCTCCACTAGGCGATGCCATTTTATCGGCTACCAACAAAGGACTATGGAATTCTTGGACGCCGTCGAAATGATGAACGACAGATAGATATTCCAGTCAGATTTATTGAACAATATTTATGCATAACAAGATGATATGTTCACAAGAAACAATACCATAAAATTTTGTGACATTTGAAGTAAGGGCATGTAATGTAGACTCTGTGGAAGACCGTCGGATTGATGGACGGGAGAGAGAGTCTTTAGCCGAAAAGAAAAATCCTCTGATGACAACAAAGTGATGAGACCACCCCTGTATGGGTGGGATATAGTGACCAATATCAAAAATCCTGCTCAACACACAACGTGAATCACAACAAACGATCAGGTCTCCAATCAGGTTCTAAGAAATGGTGTCTATATGTCATTGTACAAGTACCAATTGTCTTATTGCTCTATAACTGAACTCGTCCATCAGCGGGGCTCCAAAGGAGTTGCCCCATGTACATGCCTTGTAATCAAACTCACTCATCATTAGTGTTTCAAAGTAGTTGCTTCATGTCTATGCACCATAGTTGAACTTGTCCACCATCATTGTTCCAATGTAGTATGCTAACCAACCTCATTATTTTGTATAGCTCTTTTTTTTTTTCTTTTTTTTCTCTTTTTTTTTTTTTTTCCTTTTTTTTTTTTTTTTTTTTTTTTTTCTTTCTTTCTTTTTTTTTTTTTTTTTTTTTTTTTTTTTTGAGCTCATCTTTGACTTTGAGGTTGATCCATAGCATGTTTTATGTCTGTAGACTTCATGCACTTGTAGAAGACTTGATCACTTGGATTAATGTAAACTTGATAATGCCTTGTGTGTAGACCCTTCTTGTAAAACTAAATGAACCACTTGTATGAGTCTGTAAATGTTCTCTACTTTCAAGGAATATCCCAAAAAATTCTTTCTATAAATCGACCAAATGGGAGGACATTTTTGATGTTACAACTTGTATCTTTGAAAATGCTTCCATGACTTTAACTTAATCATTTGTAACTTTCACATGTGTGTTGAACTTTCATTTCTCTAAAGGTCGGTGGAGTAGAAGTTCAGGTTGTGGCTCATCATCCCAATTGTCATCAGAGTCGAATTAGCAAACGGACATGGAAGAGGAAGAAATATCAAAAACGGGAAGGAATGGATTGGAAGTAGTAAAGCAATCGTTGTTGATGTCTCAAATGAGATGATTATTGTTTATTTTTTCAGAGCATTTTGGACTGGATTTGTCTACAAACATATCGGACTCGAGTCCAAACATAGATGACCTATCAGATACCAATGGTAGCCAGTTTAGACAAGTAATTCACCGAGTTACCCCAATTGGATATGACATCATTGACGCCAACTTATGATTGGTTGTAGGACCGAATCTCCATTCAGACTTTCGCTAGTAAAACTCATTACGACTATCTATCGACATGTGTTTGACCCTTTCCATCTTGAGATAAACCCTTCTTGGGTCTATTACCATTTTGATTTATGCCCCAATTCGGGTTTGACATTCACCTGGCCAATGCCTCAATTTGGGGTAAATGTATTCCAATCTTATGCCCCAATTTGGATGTCATGAAACTCTGACCTATACCCTTGTTGGTCCATCACCTTTTTGGTTTGCCCCACTTTGAATCCATTAACATTTTAATATGCCCCAGTTTAGGGTGCACTAATATTTTTGTTGTGCCCCAATTTAGGGTATACTAACATTTTGGTTTTGCCCCAGTTGAGGGTGCACATGAAGTTCATTTTTAGGCTACCTTAATTTTGGGATACAATTGACCACATGGTCTTCCTTTTCATCCTGGATTTTGGGAGGTGGGTGGGCCATTCTTAAAGGTTCGAGGGCTACTCCTTTGAGTTATGGTCACCTTGGTTGATGAAAGTAATTTGGGAGTCAGAAACCAACTCCTTCAGTCAAAGTGGCTCAATTGCCAAGGGTGAACGAAATGCTTTCCAATCTCAGTTTTTTTCATTTAAATTTGGCAGGTATGCTAGCATGGGAAAGAAACATGTAATCTCTCAGAATCTATGATTCAGCTTTCTAACCTCTTGGATTCCTCAACTCCGATCTGGGAAATTTCAATTCCGCTCTGTAATATTTGGGCTCTCAATATACTGTCTTCCAACCATTCCAATACTTTGAGGTACAAAAGTCCTCCATATGAACATGAACCGAGACATGAACCGGTGATGATGAGACATTCTTATGAGTGGAAGTAATAAGAGTGGATGTTTTGTCTACTCACTCAGGTGTTCTCTTAAGTCTAGACAATCATATCCTCCCTAGTTCAACCTTTCTTTCTTTTCTTTTTTCTTTTTTTTTTTTTTTTTTTTTTTTTTTTTTTTTTTTTTTTTTTTTTTTTTTTTAATTTTATTTTTATATAAATAATGAACGAAGGTTAAGACTCAGAAGTGACTGGACACGAGAAGGATGCACATACACATACAAGCTGACTCGACCAAACAAAGTTAGCTCCTTCATGAAAACCAACCATTAGACATCATCTGTAACAATTTATTTGTATTTGAATAACCCCATGATTGGTCTTGGGGCCTCAAAATTTCAAATGGATCATTGTAGCACCAAGGTTCGACCATGTGGTTCATCAAATTTCAAGAAATTGAAACGGATATGCTTATTTATAGTTTTCATGATGGATGACAAAAACGGTTCATGATTGAAAAAACCGGTAAATTTCTACTTGATCACAGTATCTATACCATGATGAAGATTTTCTGATCGTTTTTTGAGATTGATGTATCAATATTGAACGGTCAACACAATGAGCTTTGTACGATGGAGGGCGTGTATAGACCGCCCACACTAATGTGTATGCGGGTATACGTAACCCTCACGCTCCCAACAAGCGAGAGACAAGAATACTCAAGTGTAGATCCAAACATGTTGACAATTCAAGGACAAAAATGGGCAGAACTTCGACGTCTCGGATGTAAATATTATGATCGAGTAGATTTTACCATGTTGGTTCAAAGATGGACCAAAAATAACATACATATGGCTTAAACTAGGTTAGGACAGAAAAGGCCACCTTGACGAGGATGGGGTAACCTATCACCGAATGCTCGATGAATAATGGGCCCCCATTCCCTTTATATACTATGTTGCAAGGATCCAAGCGACGTGGAGTAGCATAACGCATTCCCAGGCGGACCCAAGAAACGCTCGTTAGAGGCTGCTCGCCGATCGTGGTCTCACAAAGTACAAGCCAAGGCTGTGTGTTTCTCCTAGCGGGCTGCCCCACATGCATGGGACCCGGTTCGGCTACTCGCACGAAAGTGTGATTGAACCCATTCCCCCCAAAGCAATATGTACAAACAATAAATATAGTACCCTTGATCTAGCATCAAATGTCAAGCAAATCAATATAAGGAAAGTATCCTAGGAGTCTGAATATTAATCCCCAGTGGAGTCGCCACTGTGAGGACAATGGAAAATCGACGATGATCCTCCTCTGGATAAATGTGTATCCTGTATCGATGAAGATCGATTGTTCTATTGGAGTCGCCACCTAGATTAAGGTCTAGGACCTCTAAAAATGTAGCCTCACCCTAAGGTAAGACTTCTATTGACTCGTGACCCAATGTATCGATTCTTTGGTCTGCAAGAGATCGGGTAAGTATTCAGGGTACGGTTATGGGAAGGTGTTAGGCACCCAAACCGCCCGATCAATATCGGCCTCCTAAACTTTCCTTAAATTCTAATTTTGACTGTGCTTGGTCAACTGGACGACTAGGGTTCAATGGGGGATGTCCTAAACCAAGTTGCTAAATTGTTCTAACCTAGGGTTCAGCCAATCATGTTTTAAAGTAAATAAACAAGCAAATGTAATGTACAATATTATACAGTGAACCGGACCAAAGATGGTTCGGTCTTGGACTGAATTTGAGATGTGTAAGACATCTCAAACTGCCTACGTATTCCAATCCTGGAAATCAAGTCCAAAAACGTAGTTCGAAAATGGGTTGTGTGATTAAAGATTATGGAAGTGATTTATGCATGTGCTTCAATTAGATTTTTTGTTCAAGTTGAAGTTTATGCTGGATGTATGGTTGATGGGTGGCTTTGTACCGTATTTGGGATTCCCAAATTGCCTATGTATTCTAGGGTTTGCCCTAGAAATCAGGTACGACGTAGTTCGAAATTTGTGAGAGTCGGATTTGGAATGTGTACCAAAATCCTTCCAATTTTGTCAATAGGATCTAGGGATGAGACCTAAATTCCTACCATTTTTATTTGGGATGTGTACCAAATTCTTTCTATTTTTGTTAATAGGATCTAGGGATGAGACCTAAATTCCTACCATTTTTATTTGGGATGTGTACCAAATTATTTCTAATTTTGTCAATAGGATCTAGGGATGAGACCTAAATTCCTACCATTTTTATTTGTATCCATTTTTAGGTTTTTAGGATTTCCTATCCCTTTTCATTGTGATTTTCATTTTTTAGGGTTTTCTACCTTAATTGCTATTTTTCCATTTTTAGGGTTTTTTTACCCTAATTGTTCAATTATTTCCATTTTAGGGTGTATCTTGCCCTAGTTGCTGTACAATGTAAACAATCTAACATAGCAATGTGAGCTTAAATATAGCAGTGTAATCATCCAAATATAGCATGTTGGAAATATATTCAAATTTAGCAACAAATCAATCAAAGATGGCAAGTGAGCATTTGAATCAATACAAACATGGTAAGTGTGCATCCAAACATGGCAGTAATCATCCAATATAGCATGTGAGCAAGTGTAGCAGACAAATATGGCAATAAGCATGTGTAGCATTCCAATCATCGCAATATGATTATTCCAATTATGGCAGTGTGATCATTCCAATTATGGCAGTGTGACCATTCCAATTATGGCAGTGTGACCATTCCAATTATAGTAGTGTATGTATACGAGCATCCGAACATAGCATGTGAACAAATATAACATCAAATATGGAATGTGAGAAACAACCAAAGCATATGAGAATCAATCAAAACAAGATGGAACACGCAGCAAGATGACCGCTTTGTCAGGCTGGACCAAAATGGGCACATAGGGCACTGTACTTACTCAACAAATTCTTAAAATATATCTCTGGAAAGAAGACTCAGAGGCCAACATTTTGTCTCAAGGAAGCTAATCCTAAAAGAGACCATAGGCAGGTCGAAAATATTCCCCAAGTACAGGCAAATACACTGGTCAGGTCTGTTCCAGATTTTTGACCAGTTGCACCATAAATTCCAAATAAAATTCTATTCTTAATGAAAATTAAATACAGACATATATCTATGTAGATAACTGTCGGATATAAAATTTCATTAAGAAAAACAAGTTAAAACAGTATATTTTCTTTGTGAAAAATGACTCTTTTCAATCATGCAAATCAGCACATCATGAGAGATCTGAAATCAAAGCACTATGCACTTAAACATTGATATCAATTCAAAGAAAAATGAAAAAAATATGAAACCAGTGCCATTTTTTAGAAGACTTTCATGTCTAAAAAGTTCATGTTAAGTGGATTTTCTGATTATAGCCATAATGCTTTTGTCTAGAGACTTTCCGATGGAGGATTGCATTACATCCGAGAAAAATAGCAATGTCAAAGACAAATTTTTTGATATATTTCCCCAATTCCAAATGGAACGAAATTTTTAGGGTAGTCTTCCATCATATCAGAGAGACTCCCATAAAATTTTGGGCTTCAAAATCTTAGAAAAAATACATATGATGTACGTCCTAAGTTTGAACCCTAAATCTGGAATTTTCAGATCAGAAAATCACTTTATGAAATTTACAAAAAACATCAAACATCATTGTATATCAATCAAAAATTCATCATTGAATAGCTTAAACAAATTATCATTCATGAAAAATGTTAGACATAGGCACCCTAACATTAACAAGCATGTAATAGAGCATTCATGATTGAGATTTCATGAAAATTAGCCTTTTTTAAGCAAAATTGGCATTTGGGCATTATAACGACCTCTAAATTTGTTTGGAGTACTAACCTTGGGCTCAAATCGAGCGAAACCATTGATGAAGGGTGATTGGGGGTTGTATCAATTCCCTTTGAATGTGAATCATCCTTCTCCTCTCTTCTGCTTCTTTTTCTCTTCTCTTTCTCTCTTTTCTTCTTCTCTTTTCTTTCTTTTCTCTTTTCTCTCTCTTTCTTTCTTCCTCTCTCACGTTTTCTCTCTCACTCACGTTTCTCTCTCTCACCCACGTTTCCCTCTCTCTCTGGTATGGAAAAGGATCCCTCCTCTCTCCTATTTATAATTTTTCACTCATTTTCTAGAAGATCCTTCTTTCCTTTTCTTCTTTTTTCTAGAAAATCTTTTTTCTCTCCATTTTTTCTTCTTTCCTTTCTTTTCTTCCTTCCCACATTTTTTCTTCTTCCTTTCTTTCCTTTTTCTCATTCTTCTTCTAGAAAACCCCTTCTCTCTTTCCTTTCTCTCTTCTTTCCTTTTCTTCTTCATTCTTTTCCTTCCTTTTTTTTCTTTTCTCCCTCTCTTTCTTTCACGTTTTCTTTCTAGAAAACGTGAAGTGGAATCTTTTTCCCCCCTTTTTCTTTTCCTTTTTTTTTATTTCTCCCTCTTTTCTTTTTTCTTCTCAAGATCTTTTTTGGATTATCTCGAAACCCTAAATCCCCTTCTCTTTCACGTTTTCTCTCTCCCCTCTTTCCTTTTTCTTCTCAAGATCTTTTTGGATTATCTCAAAACCTTAAATCCCCTTCTCTTTCAAGTTTTCTCTCTCCCCTCTTTCATTTTTCTTCTCAAAATCTTTTTGGATTATCTCAAAACCCTAAATCCCCTTCTCTTTCACGTTTTCTCTCTCCCCTCTTTCATTTTTCTTCTCAAAATATTTTGGATTATCATTTACATATAATAATATATATTATATACATATATACACATATATTTTATAACATACATACATACATATATATATATAGTATATAATATATATAATATATATAAATACTATGCACATGAATGAACTGGTTCGAAACGGGTTGAGACTGACTTAGGTTGACTGGGTTAAACTGATATGGGTTGAGCTAGGTTGGACCAAAATTGGCTTGAACTGAGTTGGACCGGATTGATTGGAATTAACTGGGTTTTCTCTCCTTGTCATTTCATGGGTCATTTCCGCTGTCATCCCGCATGGAATTTTCCGATGGCCTTTATTCCAAATTTTTTGCGTTCATTTTGTAGAACATTGAAAATGAGGAATATAGGAACTGGAATCACCTGAATCCGATGTAGAACGGAAAAGATATGCAGCTTTAAAGTTCTGACGATAATTTTGCATGCAAGCTTGCATGGGACCCACTGGTGACTTCTACCTGGGATTTTTTTTGTCCACTTTGTAGAACATCATGAATGAAGAATAATGGTCTTGGAATCATCTGAATCCGATGTCGGATGATCAAGATATGATGATTTGAAATTCAAATAATCCAACTTAGGATAATTTGCACGAAGGCCCCTGGGATTATTTATAATAACTTCATAAACCTCCCTTATATGTATCATCCGACTAAAATGGTCATATCTTCTTCATTTGATATTAGAATTGAGCAATTCTGGTCTCATTTCGAAGATAATTCTATGACCTACGCATCCATGCAAAATTATAACCCATGACCTTGCTGTGGACCCATTGAAAACTTCCTCAAATTCACAGACCCATTGAAAACTTCCTCAAATTCACAGTCAAGAATCCAAACTTTCGATCACCTTTCTTCCTTTTGTTGTCCATACACCAGCAGGACTTTGTTTAGCTGGGATGGCAAAAATGGGGTGCTTACACACGCCCTATTGACATGGGCTATATATAAAGAAGCGTTCTTCGAGAAGTATTTCCCAAGATGCTTCAGAGATTCAATGGAGAAAGAGTTCTTGAGTCTGTATCAGGGGCAGATGTCCATTGACTCGTATCAATAGCGCTATGAAGAGCTATTTTTCGTCGCACCGGCTAGTATGCAGGAAGAAGATACCAAAACCCGTAGGTTTGTCGCGGGACTAAGAGGAAGCATAAGAGAAAATGTTCTGGGCTTAGAAAAGAAAATCTACAACGAAGCTGTCCAAATTTCTCGTGTGATCGAATCGAGCCAGAAGGAGAGTTAGTTCTCCCAGAACAGAGGCATCAAGAGACCAGCGGAAACTCCTACAACGAGGGCAATAATAAGACGTATAATCCTTTTCGTCCTCAGAATTTTGCTACTGCACCAAAGTCTACTTCCGCAGCTCAACCACACCCAAAGCCAAATTCTGAAGCCCCAAAGTGTTATAACTGCAACCAACCAGGGCATATGGCAAGAGAATGCCCAAAACCCAAGAAACAGTTACATCAAGGACGGGTATATGCTGTTACATCAGAGGATGCAGCCACATCGCCCGATGTGGTCACAGGTATGACCGAAACTTTTAAGATTATAATTTCATTGATTGAGCATGTAGACTAAGTAAAAACGGATCACAGGTATCGTACCTATCAATGGCGTACCAGCCAGAGTACTCTTTGATTCAGGAGCTACGCATTCATTTATATCTGTGTCGTTTGGAAAGAAGACCAATTTACCCATCAAAACATTAGACTTCAAGTTACTTGTACGGTCACCGATGGGATTAGAAGTGGAATTAGAGAAAGGTTATGGGCCATGTCCAGTTCTCATTGGCGAGAAAACCTTAGATGCAACTTTAATACAACTTGAGATGGCAGACTTTGACGTCATCTTGGGAATGGACTGGTTAGCTCGACATTCAGAAAACCTATTATGCGCCGAGAAGAAGCTAATGTTCAAAGACAAAGAAGGAGTAGAATTCAGTTTCTCGGGAACCAAACTTCCCAGGAGACGCAAGCTCATACTCTCACATTAAAGGCTAAGAAGTGCCTTGAAAAGGGAGCCATCGGATATCTAGTATCAGTGGTTGACCTAACCAAGGACGCGCCACGAATGGAAGATATTGACGTCGTGCGGGATTACCCAGATGTATTTCCGGAGGAACTACCCGGATTACCACCCGACCGAGCCACGGAGTTTGTAATAGACCTTCTACCTGGAGCCACACCAGTATCAAAAGCACCTTATAGAATGGCTCCTACTGAACTGAAGGAATTAAAAGTGCAATTACAAGAACTGCTGGATAACGGTTATGTTAGACCCAGTATATCTCCATGGGGAGCACTGGTGTTGTTCGTAAAGAAGAAGGATGGTAGTGTTCGATTATGTATCGACTATCGAGAGTTGAATAAGTTGACAGTCAAGAATCGATATCCGCTACCTCGGATCGATGACTTGTTCGATCAGTTACAGGGAGCAAATGTATTTTCAAAGATCGATCTTCGATCAGGCTATCATCAACTGAAGATTAAAGAAGGTGACAATCCGAAGACAGCTTTCAGGACAAGATACGGACATTATGAATTCTTTGTGATGTCATTCGGATTAACTAATACACCGGCAACGTTCATGGAACTTATGAACCGAGTTTTCCACGATATGTTGGACATGTCGGTGATAGTATTTATTGATGACATATTGGTATACTCCAAAGAGAAGGAAACCCATGTCAAGAACCTAAACGCAGCCCTACAGCGTTTAAGGAAATAGAAGTTATACGCCAAATTTTCAAAGTGTGAGTTTTGGCTAAGTGAAGTCGCCATTCTAGGCCATGTAGTATCCACTGAAGGAATCAAAGTGGACCCCAGTAAGATCGAGGCTATCGTAAAGTGGGGTCTAGCCGGTTATTTTTGGAGATTCGTAGAAGGCTATTCTCGGATTGCCGTACCTCTCACCAGTTTGACCAAGAAAGGTGAAAAATTTGTATGGACGGATAAGTGTGAAAAGAGTTTTCAAACACTGAAGACCAGATTGATATCTGCTCCGATTTTGACTATTCCGATCCCATGACAGACGTTTACCTTATATATAGATGCGTCGGGATTGGGATTAGGATGTGTGCTTATGCAAGGAGAGAAAGTGATTGCCTACGCCTCGAGACAATTGAAGGCACATGAGAAAAATTACCCCACTCACGATTTGGAGTTAGCGGCAGTAGTACATGCTGTCAAGATATGGAGACATTACCTATACGGAGAGAAATTCCAAATTAAGTCAGACCATAAAAGTCTTACTTATTTATTTAATCAGAAGGAGTTGAATATGAGGCAAAGAAGATGGCTGGAACTATTGAAAGACTATGATTGTGATATCCAGTATCATCTGGGAAAAGCGATCGTAGTAGCAGATGCATTGAGCAGAAAAGCAATGATAAAATCTCAAGGAGAAGTTAGCACGACTGTGGCAATGTGCACTGCCGGAATGGTATTCAATCACGGCGACTAGCAGTATGTGATAGACACAACGGATGGATCAGCCAACCAAGGGTTTATTCATCGGTTTTCGAATATGTTCGCGGCATTGAAGATTATACCGGATATAGTGGATGAAGTAAAGACAGCTATCAAAGCAGATCCTTATCTGAGAACAGTACACGAAGATATTGAGAAAGGTAGGACTAACCCTGAGTTCACCTTGGATGACGAGAAGGTACTGAAATACAAAGGAAGAATATTTGTATCCGAAACAGAAAGTGTAGACATTAGACACCGACTCATGAAAGAAGCCCACACCACCATCAACTCGGTACATCCTGGAAGTACAAAGATGTATCATGACCTAAAGAAATTATACTGGTGGAGGGGAATGAAAGCAGATGTAACCAAGTTCGTGTCTCAATGCCTAAATTGTCAGAAAGTAAAGGCTGAACGACAAAGACCCGCAGGACTATTGCAGCCGTTACCGGAACCAGCCTGGAAATGGGACTGCATCACTATGGACTTCATCACGGGACTACCATTGACTCCTCGAGTAGTAGACGCAGTTTGGGTGATTATGGACCGTCTGACTAAAACAGCTCGCTTCATACCTATACGACCTCAGTATACACTGGAAAGGTTAGCGAAGCTCTATGTGGATAACATTGTTCGCTCAGTGTACTAGAAAGCATCATGTCTGATAGAGATCCACGATTTACTTCCAAGTTTTGGGAAGGATTGGAAAAGGCTATGAGTACAACGTTGAAGTTCAGTACTGCATTCCACCCACAGACAGATGGACAGTCAGAGCGCACAATTCAGATTCTAGAAGATATGCTACGAGCATGTGTAATTGATTTCAAGGGATCATGGGATGAAAGGTTACCATTGATCGAGTTCGCTTATAACAACTAGCTATCAGGCTACTATACAGATGTCACCTTATGAAGCACTGTATGGTAGAAAGTGTCGAACTCCTTTGTTTTGAAATGAAGTTGGAGAACGTAGTATTGTTTGACCAGAATTTGTTGAAGAGACTTGTCGAGTGGTCGACATTATCAAGGAAAGAGTAAGAACAGCTCAGAACCGTCAGAAGCAATATGCGGATACTCGACGAAGAGATCTGGAGTTCGCCGTAGGTGATAAAGTATTTTTGAAGGTATCGCCTATTTGAGGATTGAAAAGGTTCGGACAAAAAGGGAAACTAAGTCCAAGATATGTCGGGCCATATGAAATTCTGGCTAAGCGTGGAAAAGTAGCTTATTAGTTAGCACTACCACCATCTATGTCAAGTGTGCATGAAGTATTTTACATATCCTTATTGAAGAAGTATGTCAAAGACCCAACACATGTTTTGACAGTGGATTTGCCAGAATTGACTGATGATTTGACATTTGAAGTAACACCAACGGAAATCACTAATCGAAAGGTTCAACGTCTATGCAACAGAGATATCTACTATGTTAAGGTCACATGGAAAAGTAGAGACATGGAAGAAGTCACATGGGAAGAAGAAAATGCTTTGCGGAAGCAATACCCTCATTTATTTGATTCAGAAGGTACGTCCAATTTCGAGGACAAAATTTTTATAAGTTGGGGGGAGTTGTAAGACCCGTGTCAAACTAACCCGGTCTTACCACCTTGAACCAGGTCTACCCATCATGGTCGAGTTAAATGGACCAAGGGCGTAAAGGAGAGCGAGATCCCAAGTATCAAATCGACCCAAAAACACTTAAAATAAAGGAAGGTTCGCATACCCAGCTAAACAGGGTCGACCCTCCCAAATCAGAAACTCAGACCCTTAAAATTTGGGAGAGGGTCGGACAGTGTCAGACCACATAGTCGACGGGATCATCGACCCTCTCATTGACCCTCACTTTCTGCCGAAACTGTAATTAGGAAACTTCTTAATTTTTTATTGGGATTCTTTCCAAATCTCAATGATACTATTATAGGACATTCCTACTCTATTTAAAGGACGTCCCTAAGCCACTTTCACACCTTTCATAACCCTAATTGAATTGAGAGAAAGAGAGAAGAAGGAAAAGAGGAAGAAAGGAGGCAAGGAAGATGACTTAGCAAAAAGGAGAAGAATTTC
This sequence comes from Protea cynaroides, assembly GCA_028583415.1. NCBI lineage: Eukaryota > Viridiplantae > Streptophyta > Magnoliopsida > Proteales > Proteaceae > Protea > Protea cynaroides. The sequence goes on along the minus strand of CM053273.1, from coordinate 52,243,753 downwards.
CAGAGAAAAGTAATCTTCTCAGGTATGGATACTAATTCCATGAGTTTCTATAGAGCTTAGGTTAGATATGGTTGAGTGTAGGATTTTGGAGAAACCCAAACCATCCATCCATGGTTAGGTGTTCATGGAAAACCTAGGAGAATGCATGAAAGCTATTTATGAATCATGATTTCAGACCATGGAATGAATGTTTAATGGAATGTGGAAGCAAGCCATAGGACCCCAAACACGAAGAATGAATTAAAAAGTGGAAATTGGACCAGAGTGCACCGAGGGTCGCACACAGGGTCGATAGACCCATCGACCCTAGGCACCCTGACCATCAACCCTCAGCATTCGGGAAGTTCAGACAGAGGGTAGGGTCGAAAGACCCATCGACCCTATGTATCCTGAGCATCGACCCTCTGATCGACCCTCAGTTAACAGTATGGTTTTTAAATTCAGAATTAATTCTAATTAAATTCTATCGACTTTGTTAGGTTTGCTAGCACTATAATAACACTGTAGAGGTGATTTTAAAGCTTGGAAAAGTATCTTATAGCAAACTAAGGTGAGGAACCTTAACTCCAGACTAAATCAGTTAATAATAAACTATTTTCTAATTCTTGAGTCCTATGCCATGTTTGATTCTATGCAAATATGTTTGTAATGTGCATACAGCATGCCATCCTATATTTCTATTACTTGTTCATGCATATTTACTTTATTGTTTATAACATGATGATGATGATGATGATAGGAATAGGCATGTGCTTGTATGTGTGTGGTTGATGTACTTGATGCGAGCGAGTATCAGGGGAGGTGTGATGAGAACGTTAATAAACGTTAACCTTTGGCGGGTCTCAGCACTTTAGCTCTATCTCTAACTCAAGTCTTGTGCATTGACATCGTCGTATCGCCATTACCTTAGCAGAACTATTGTGTCGTAGGGTATCAGGGGAGGTGGTCTCGGTCCTTGTAGTCTCTGACTCTACCGGGGGGCCTTAGCTCTATCTCTATGGACATTCTGAGGGATGCTGGGGTGAGGCCTTGGATACATTGTTTGGCATTAGGATTGGTTAGTAGCGAGCCCAGTTTGCAAGCCCTCGTTAACAGGGGCTTACGTGTTGGTATAGCATTATATAGCAATAAACGTTAACCTTTGTTGTATAATGTTATGGTATGGTGGATGGGGACGACGATAAACGTTAACCTTCGGGCGGACTTCCACACCCTGTGTATAGAGGCGGCGTCAGTAAACGTTAATCTTTGACCACCCAACCTTTCTATTGCGCATTGCAAACTATAAACCAGACCCAAGAGATAAATGAATGTGCATGCATATGTAATGTTGCATTGTTTTGGCTACTCACTGAGCCGTATTGTGTGCTCACCCCTCGACGTTGAATATTTTTAGTTGATGATGCAGGTTACACAGTTGAAGATTATATGAATGCGCCTATGTACGGGAACGTAGCAGCAATGGACGCTGGAGCTGAAGATGATATACACGACTCCTCTTGCGAGTGCAACTCGTGTGTATTTGACTAGATATTTTTATAGGTTTCTTTATTGGATTTATAAGACTTGTATTTGGTATTTAAATATTTATGTCTCAGTTAAACATAGAATAATTTGCTATTATTTATGGATATCATTTTAGTTCTCAGTTCATTTATTTATAAGACTTCCGCTATTGTGTATTTACTCTGATTATGATGGTGAGTGTATCAAGGTTCAGGTAACACGGGGATAGCATATTTGAGATCCTGGTTGAACCGTTGGTTATTTAGCGGTTCATCACACCATTCTGAAATGTGTGGAATTGGGGTGTGACAGATATGTTTTCCGTTGCTTGCTATGTATGAGTATGCGTTGCATTATAGCAACTATGAATGTTTATGTGTGATCATTGGGTATGATGGAGCACAATACACAGACCATATTATTTATGCTATACCTTAGTGAGGGCATTGTGATTCATGGGAGTCGTGAGCCAGGGATTACCGCTAGGGCATAGCATTGCTATTAATAAAGTATATGTACAACCATGTATGATGGTTCGTGTGGCATGTAGGAGCACAGGCACACAGATCATGTTGGATTGTAAGTACACTAATGGGGGCACGGTGATCAATGGGAGTGGTGAGTTGGGGATCCCTATTGGTGAGAATCATAATGGTTTTGTCGACATGCTAGTGGGGGTATGGTGATCCATGGGAGTGGTGAGCCGGGGGCTTATGTTAGCGGGCAGCCAAAATGAAACAAATGTACATAATAGACATAGCTGGTGCCATTCCCTGTTTTCTACACCCTTCGAGTAGAGGTTTAAAATATTGGTGTAGGCTCATACTTCCAAAGATTGGGAGACCCGAGGAAAAGTTAGTGACTTGTTGGAGTACGGTAGCTGGCGTGAGATGGAGTCTATGATGGGAGGTGATGAGCTTGAAAGGGTTGCAGCCATAATTGGGGAATTCTTTCATAACCCGAGGTCGTGCATTCAACTTCTACCCTTGCTTGGTATCTGAGAGTTAGAGATTTGGTAGCTATAGGCAGGACCAAAAGTACCAGACCAAATCTTAATATGATACCATGTAGTAACACAAACCTGAGACCTAATATTAAAATTGCATTTCATATCATAGTATGTTGCACGCATGTGATACTAGATTTCTTACTGAGTTGGGATGTGAGCTTACCCTCGTATCATGAGGTCTTTTCAGATTCTTTTGCAGGTGACTATTCATTTGCTGATTTTATGGAGTCTCCTTCGGCGAGTGTGGTCATCGGAGTTGATGATGTTGGTAGAGAGCACGGTGAGGGCTACACTTGTAGTGACTGCGTCTACCCATGACGTAGCCCTCTCCTTACTTTTTCCTTTCTGGATACATTATGATTCTTTTATTGGTAGACGAAGATGTCTATCAAAGTACTTGTCTTAGATCTACTTTTTTTGATTTGGCTACATGTATCTTTTGATACAAAAGTATTTTATGGAGAACAAAGGGTTGTAATACATAACTAATACATATTATGGGGTATGATATCACATTAGTTGCATCTATCAGTATTAAATGTTTCCACTTATATTATTATTGTTTCTTGATTATTTATGGTTATTGTATGTATAGACTACGGGATTTATTTCATAAACATTGTGGTTATCATTCCTGGATGTATTCGGGTTCCCACAAGCGTTGACCTAGATATCACGCCTAATTCTCCAGAATAGGCTATGACAAATATTCTCCATTTTTAGTCCCCTTCAATATAAGAGTGAAAAATCCGAGACAGCGCCCGCCCAAAATTCCACTCAGAAAAGAAAGCCGAAATGGCTCATGAATGACGATCAAAGAAGAGTGATAAGTCAGTCTAGCCTGGCCAGCTCAACCCATACATAACTGGACTGATTCAACTCAGGCTGGTTCATCTTGGCCTAGCTCAAACACCATATATATATATATATATATATATATATATATATATGTATATATACCAACTATATATCTAATTTTTGTATACATTTTATATATACTGCATATATATCTTATATATATACTACATATATATCTTATATATACTTTACATGTATAACTCATATGGGCTCAGGTTTTAGGAAAGATTGAGAAAATGAGAGCAGCTACGTTTGGTTTAGGAAAAAGAAGAGAGAGATTTGGTTAGACTAGAAATTAGGAAAGAATGAAACTCGTTGGAGATAGATTAGGAAACATAAGAGAAAGCGATTTTGGAAAATAGGAAAAGACAAAGATTGATTGCATAGGGTTGGTGGTGATATTTAGGAGAGTTAGGAAAGAGAGTAAAGGGGGGTATTTAGTGGGGTTTTGGTTACCAAAAAAAGGGAGAAGATAATTAAGAGTATATGCTCTCTGTTGGAGAGAGATTAAGAAAGAGAGATTGAAAAGAGAAAGAGATTGAAATGGAGAGAGAGTTGGGGATAAAGAGATTTAGGGAAGAAAGAGATGGAGTGGAAGGAATTCTCTGATGTCAGTAGGGAATCAGTTTTTAAAGAGAACTGAGAGGGAGATGTTAGTGATATAGATAGAAAGTGGTTGGCTGAATTTAGGAATAAAGATAAGTAATTGGAATGAAAAAAAAATAAAAGAAAAAAAGGTAGCATAATCGGTGACCCTTAGAAGGAGATCGAGAAAGAAGATATAAAGGGAGAGCGTAACAAAAGACATAGAAGGGGGTTTTTGGTTGAAAGGTAGCATGTTGGAGAGAGGGAAAAAAAAGAACTTCCATTCAACTTTCTATCCCTACCAATAGCGTTCCAGACCCTCTCCATCGACTAACCAATCGACTACCTTTCTGCCGTCACACCCTGCAAACCTCTTCCCTATTGATACTAAAAACTGTTCAGTCTGATTAGAAGGCCATGTTAGTAGAGACCTTCTTGATTTAAGCAAGTTACAGAGCTCACCCAGAGTGTGCTATGGTATAAATGAGCTACTCCCTGTCGTAATCGAATTATGGGTTAGAATCCTAAAACAACAAAGAGAGCAAGTAGAGAGTCAAACTAGATAGTCCGGTGGCCACTCTGATGCAAAAGTTAGATATTAGATCAAGTAGAATAAAGTGTCAATTTGGATAACACTTCTTGGAATATAGGGCAAGGTTTGAGTATAAGAATAGATTGATTGCAAATGATCGAACTTACCTTTCCCTTTGAGGCATGCTGCTTTTATAGATGTCTAGATGATTGATCAGAGTGGCATGTAGTGGTGCAATGGTTATAGGCGGTTGCAAAATTGTCGCAATAGCTTTCTGCCATTGGATTAAGATCCAATAGTAGTATGAGATGTAAAAGTGACTCGTGGTCTGCCACATCTGGTGCATAAGTATAAGTTGTGGAGATCGATTGAGGAGTGTTCATCTGCATGTATAGAACTGCTCATGGGACATGGTCATGACACGTGTTATACAGGTGTCAACAATTGAAATACTTTGTGTGACTGGTCGTCCCGCCTTTAGCTTAGGCCACGTGTCACCATATTATTGGCAGATGAAATATTGTCTTAACAGTTGCACCTTGCTTTTCCAAACGGATAAGAGTGGGAAAGAAATCTCAATATTGAGTTACCTGAATGGTGTTTCTCTAAGTGATTTTCTTTCACGTACTACTCCTTTGCATGACTTAATCTTCGAGTCGCTTCTCTAGGCATCCTATTTAATAGGTTATTGCTTTGAATGACTTGCAGATAAGTTGTAAGTCATACCTATAGTTCCTGTTGTAAACAAGTTGGAATTCGAATAAGATTGCATACAGCTGTCCCACATACCATGAGTCTTAATGACAGTTGCCCTTATGAGTGTTATTCGTGGACCAAATCCTGGATTTTGCTGTTTATATGGCCCTGGCACGTATTATTGGAATTTGGTTCGTCTCAAGTTCGAGATGAACTTGAGATTTGCCTGTGTCGGCTGGATGGCCGACATTTGGCATTTCCTCTCATCTCATGGTATGAGAGTGATTGTAAAAAAAAGTAAATCCCACCATTGCACCAATAAGTATAAGTTGAGATGATCCAACCGATAGATGGAGAGGGTCTGGAAGTCCCACCATTGCACCAATAAGTATAAGTAAATCCCACCATTGCACCAATAAGTATAGGTAGATCCCACTAGTGATTTGCCAGTGTCTCAATCACTCTCATATCGATAGATGAGAAAGAGTGTCAGATATCGACCATCCAACCGACACTGGTATTTTGAACTTGAGACGATCCTCCTCCGTATTATTAGGTTTCTTTGAGCATTAGGGAGACAGTGCGTGTTTAGTGCTGGAATTAAGACATCTCTGGTAAAGAAACGCTACCCTCCCTCAGTATAGGAAACTTTTGGAATTGATTAGAATGTACACTCTTTCAAGTTTGTCTTAATAGACAGTAGAAAAGGCACCTCCCTATTAATTTGATTTGATAGGTTTTCATGATGAGTTTTGAATTTTGGATTGGAGAACTTCGAAAGGTCGCATCCTCTTGCGTCTCTAGATAAAGGCTTGGTGTTACCCATTGAATGCCATATTTTAAAACTTCTCCCGCAAGGAATTGATTCAGAATGATTTTGATGTCGTCTTTGATTTTTCGAAGAAAAAATCAGTAATTCTCTCGTCCTTTTCTCTTGATTTTTACCATGTCTTCTTCTAGCTCTTCCTCTTCCTCTGGGGAAGAGAGACCTAAAAGAATTGTAGGAGTTCTTACCATAACCATTCCGAGTGAGGTTGTAAGGAAAGCCAAACTCCCTAGGGAAAAAGCGGTGGTCGAGAATAGCTCGACTGCTGCCGTACTTGCTTGTCCATCTCTGCAATAGTTCACCTATGCTTCTTGTCACATTGAAATGACTCAAGGAAAGCTGGACATTTTGAGGAAGAGGTACTCCATTCTTGAACGATGTATTCTTAGGCTTCCCCTCGGACATTAACCACCCTATAATCCTAGCGCTACCAAGATTTGTGCTTATGAGGAGATGTTTTATGCGGATTCCTTCTCCCCATTCCAATAGAAATCGTCTGTATCGTTAATTACTATAATGTTGCCCCGGTGTAATTGCTTCCTAATTCCTGGTGTCAATTGGCGGCATTTTCGTGTACTTCAAACACCGGGGAAAGGCTGCCACAGTGAATCTATTTAGGATTTTTGTTTAGATTTAATGTTGATAATGGACCCACAGAAGATCCCAAACAGAGTGCACCGACGAGCTGGTATTATTTCAACAAGAGGAAGACGGTCCCTGAAATCTTAACTTCCAAGAGATCTTCTATCCGCTGTGGAATAAAATTTTTTTCTTCATCAGGTGGGATGATAATGTTCCTTTGCCAGTATCCAACACTTGGCATTTCAATTGTTTTAAAGGGTTTAAATGTATCCCCTCATTTGTCTCCATCTGAAATTGAGTTATTCTGTTCAACTAAGGAGTCACCGGGTGTAAGAATAACCCATTACCAATTAGCCGATTACGATTTCATGTTCTTCGACGGCAATGGACTCATCGGTGATAGTGATGTCTATGATGAGCCTCCGGGGACTAGTCGTTGAAACTTTGACCTCCTTCATTAAAGCATAGCTTTTTCCCATCCTTCTACACCACTTAAAGCCAGATCATTTTTAGATGTCCATCAAACTAATTAGGGTAACAATTCTAGGGAGACTAGAAGTTGGGACGGTGATGGTGATCCCACCAGCTTTGGTAAGTTGCTTAGGCCTTCTCTATTTCTTATATTTGTGCCATGACTGACTTGCATTTTAATTCGATTCTTTTCTCTGAACTGAAGTAGTGGTAAAGCCCAAGTTCTATTTCAACAAAGCTAAGCGCAAGGGTAAGGGAATCGTCGAGCCTGAAACTGCTAAGAAGCAAAAGGCTATCCTAGATGTGTCTTCAAACAAAGGCATTGTTATTGGCTCTTCCCCTTGATCTGTGTCACAGACCATTCTGGGGAATCAGACGTGATATCCTAGTCATCTAAGAGACAACCTAAATCTTCCAACGATTGACAACCAAAATGATCTATCAGCAAGCCCCACAGTCTATACAAACAATATTCATAATAATCAACAATAATTAATAATCATTGCAGTGGAATAATAAGAGTTGCAGTAGAATCATAATAGAGAATAAATACTTCTAATGTTATCATTACATAATAAGTCTGTTATGTCTGACAAATCATTTCACAAGTTATATTCATATTACATATACCTCATACTAAATAACTAGAGTAAATTGGAATAAAATACTATAGATAGACTAAAACACATCTATCTACAGACATCAAAATAGAGGCAAGGCACTGACTCAGATCCCATAATCACAGTGCTTATAGGTATAGCCCTTGACATGATCCCTCAGTGGCCCTCCACCAAGAGAATGTCCTCTACATCAATAGGATCCATATCAGCTATCACAGAAGAGGTACCTACAACTAAAGCTAAAAAGATTTCAATATCGAGTGGTGAGCTCACATCCCACCTCAACGAGAAGTCAAGTATCCAATGCAATCCTATGTAACAATTTAATAAATGCAGTAAAGAAGCAAATAAATAAGAAATTGTGAGTGGTGATCAAGTGTGTATGCAAATCTATGGCTGGCTTGTATCCTAGCTCAACTGTAATTGATCTCGAGACAAACCCAGACATACAATGACACCCCTGATCCTATAGCAGATCCATCAATCAGTGGCTCGTTACTGGGTGAACTGTTATTGATCTTGAGGCATACCCAGACAATCAATGACACCACTAATCCCGAGACAGACCAGATGAATCAGTGGCTCGTTCATCTATTTGCTAAAGCACAAGTCATTTAACCAAGTCGATGCAAAATGCATGAGAATAAATTAAATAGGACTACTCCCCAGCAGAGATCCCTATTCAACTCCAATCTGACCGTGTCCCCACTAAGGTGTAACCTGACATATGGTCATGTATAATTCTCCTACATCCTGCATGATCATATACCTCATATAAAATTACATCCATAAGAACAATCACTCAACATGGCATGCGCACATAGTAAGTAAAATTATACTCCAGTAGGAATCCCTGTTCCACTCCCATAGATTGACCGTATCCCCACTACAGCATAGAGTACCAACATGACAGGTGTATTGTACTTTCATACTCTGTACGCCCATTATACATGGTCTCAAGAAAGGCTACACTTAACAGAGAACCCCTACTCCCCATTCCTATGGTTCATCATGCCTCTAATAAGGTACAATCATTCTCAATGTGATTACGAGGTCACCTGTTACATGAACCACCATACATTGGTGGTTATTCACTTTTGAATAAGACTGATATGTTAGATATTGCTCATATTTACTAAGTGACCTTTGACTATGACATATATTGTTCTCTTGATCTCTTGAATTAGTTTCTGATTCATGGTACACATATTCTTTTAATGCTGTGGGATGAAAGTGAAAAAAAAATTTAGTATTTAGTTTGCCCGAGGAAGTGCAAGAGCTAAGTGCAGGAGAATTTGATGGATTCATAATTTTATATATTTATTTCTCTTATATTTAGTCTATTTAACATATTATAAGTCTTATGGTACTCATTTGTGATGATTCCTTATATATAAGACATTGATGGAAAGTATTGGTAATTTATGTTTAAAATAAAAAAATTATGATATTTTCAATGATGACCTTCTGAATTTCATGCAATTTTTTAATGTTGAAAGAATTCTAGAAATCAAACATGATCCAAAAATCTGATCTGGAAAGCTGATTTGAATTCAAACCAGAAAAGGAAGATTATCACACATAGAAGGTTTACTATTGGAAGGATTTGATTGATTGTCAAAAATCTTGAGGAGAATATATACCTCTGTCAAATACTACAAAGATTGGCAGGTCTAGGGGTGGCATTTGATTAATAATATAATGATTCTCTATCTAATCTAAGCAAGAAGATTTTGTCTAATCATTATTTCTATGTAATAGGTTTGTTAATTCTAGATATACCAGTTTTAGTCTTCTCTACTCTGGCTATTTAAGCAATGTAAAGGCTATGTAATAGAGCATCCAAGAATTATTGAGAAGATAGTTTTATTTCTTTTGTCTTTCTTTTCTATCATGTCTGGGTAAGTTCTTCAGTTGATTCAAAGGAAATTCAATCCGGTTAGTAAAATTGTGAGACTTTGTTTTTAATTTTAATTATTCTTCTATCCAAATATCTGTGTTTCTTGATTTTTCAAGTTAATAGTTGCATGATTCAATTTATTAAGAGACATATTAATTGATTGAGTTATGTGGTTTATTGCTAACCTGAATCCATAATCCGTAATTGTTATGGTGTTCAGAAAAAGTAGCAATTGAGCAGAACAATTATGATCCAAGTTTTTGTTACTTGCTTAAAAGAAACATAGAATGAATTAAATAATCTGATGCTTGTTAGATTGCTGTTTATTTTTAACTCCTTCTGAGACTGTTATCCTATCAGTAAATTCATGAGGACTGCTTAATACCAATTGATTTATTGATAGGTATTAATTTGTGTGCTGGGCTCAAATTAAAAAAATTATGGAAGGTAAGGAATGTCTGGCTTTTTGATAATCCTTGGTAAAATATTTGAATAGAGAATAATATATATATGAGGTCAATGATCAATTTACAGCCGTGAGTAAATTTTCTTGAATCGACAACATCTTCCATTGAATTTTTGTTACTTAATTTTTTTGTCAATTAAATTGCAAAAGAAAACCTCCATTTTCTTGGTAAGTAGATAATTTGATTAACTAGTCTCTGTGGATCGACCATTACTTATCATTGCTATTCATTGTAGGTAGAGTAATTTAGTTTTGATTGTGCTCGGCATGCATCAAAATTTAACTCGGGTTCGATCCCCGACAATGGCACCAAATTTTGATGCATGCCGAGCGCAACCAAAAATAAATTACTCTACCCACAATGAATAGCAATGATAAGTAAAGTTCGATCCACAGAGATTAGTTAATCAAATTGTCTAGATACCAAGAAAAGGGGGGTTTTCTTTTACAATTTAATTGACAACAAAATTAAGTAACAAAAATTCAATGGAAGATGATGTAGATTCAAGGAAATTTACTCACGGCTATAAATTGATCATTGACCTCATATGTATATTATTCTCTATTCAAATATTTAACAAATGATTATCAAAAAGCTAGACAATCCTTACCTTCCATAATTTTATTAATTTAAGCCAAGCACATAAATTAATACCTATCAATAAATCAATTGGTATTAAGCAATCCTCATAAATTTACTGATAGTTTTACACTCTCGGAGGGATTTAAAAATAAACAACAATCTAACAAGCGTCAGATTATTTAATTCATTCTATGTTTCCTTTAAGCAAGTAACAAAAACATGGATCATAATTGTTCTTGTAAAATCCACACGCCACGAACCCGGTCTAACCTTACGCTCTCGTGTCGTGATCGGTCTTCCCATCCTAATCGGCTCAAGTGAATCAATTATATGAAGAAACCACAAGATGAGGTAAGTCACAAGACAAATTTAGTTGTTGTGGTTGACTGGTTAAGTTTGTATGAAAGCAAACAATCAAAAACTAAAAACCAATGAATTTTGTACCTATGGTGTCATGTTTGGGGGCTACGGTCGCACCTATGGTCGACCGTAGTGAGACCATGTGACCTATGGTCGTATGTCATGGTGGTACGGTCGACGGTTTATGCGACCATATAATCAACCGTAGGAACCCAGAACTGACTTCGTGTTTAGAAAACTTTCCTAATTTGAGGAGGACTCTTTCCTAATTGAAAGAGGACTGAATATGGAGGTTTTCTCTCTATATAAGGGATGTTCTTTAGCCTCTCTCACATTTTTAGAATCCCAATTGAAACTCTAAACCTAAGAGAGAAAGAGAGAGAGGAAGGGAAGGAGAAGGAGATTTGAAGAAGAAGGCTGAGATGAAGGTTTGCAAAGAAGAGTTCTATCTTTCTACAATAAGCTTAAAGTATGGACTTGACTCTATAGGATAGATTAGATAGGATAGGTTCCTTTCTATCAAGTTGATGTGTTGAATCTAATGCAACGATTTCAGCTATGGAATTTCCAAGCAAAACCATAGAGAATAGGTTAGGGTTAATGGATGAGGGAAAAACTAAGAATATTAGCCTTAGAATGATCATTAAGGAGGACACCATTGATGATCCAAAAGGAGGAACTTATGTGAGAAGAAAAAAATCAACCAAACTACGTATGGTCGCAGCTATGGTCGACCATAGGATGAGAAATGATCGACGATAGCCATTCGAGAAGAATTTAGGAAACATACGGTTGTAGCTACGGTCGCATATAATGCGGCCATAGGGTATCGACCGTAGGTCCTGCGGTGGCATATATTGCTACCATAGCATCGACCATAACATCGACCGTAGGAAAACAGCAAACATATTTTAAGACCAAACAAGGATTTTGACTACTGTAACTTAGTAAACTTGAACCCTAACTTACATCCATTAATTGTTTAGGATCCTAATAGATTCAAAGTGACTTCAAAAAGCTTGGGAGAGGAACAAGGAGAGGAACAAACATCGATCAAAGGTGAGGGAACAAAACCTAAACTAATTGGGTAATAACAAACAGTTTATTTTTATTGAGTCCAATGCTATGATTGACTCTATGCGTGTATATGCTTGTAATGTGCATCTCACATGTCATCCAGTATTTCAACTATTACTGTTCATGCATATTTAATTCCGTTTATTTATAACATGATGATGATGATGATGTTAGGAATAGGCATGTGAATGTATGTACGTAGTTGGTGTGTTGGATGCCAGTGGAGCATCAGGGGGAGGACATGGCATGGTGGTCTTTGACCTCGTCACCAGTCTCTATCTCTATCTCTACTCAAGTCTTGCCCACTAACATCGTCGTATCGCCATTACCTTAGCAGAACTATTTCATCGTAAGGCATCAAGGGAGGTGGTCTCAGACCTTGTGGTCTCTGACTCTATCGGGGGGGCCTTTTCTCTATCTCTATGGGCGTATTGAGGGATGCTGAGATGAGGCCTTGGATACAATGTTTGGCATTAGGATTGGTTAATTGTGAGCCCATTTTGTAAGCCCTCGCTAGTAAGGGCTTACGTGTTGGTATGGGTAGGGCATTAGGGGATGTGTTGGCGATGTTTGATCCGCACACTTTAGCGCTATCTCTATTCCATGGTGGGTGCATGTGGGACGTCAATGGTGTTTGATCCATTGGGCAGATTCACACACTCATGTATAGAGGTGCGACGGCCACCAAACCTTTCTATAGCACATTGTAAGCTTATAAACCAGACCAAAGATATGAATTGAATGCATGCATATGTTTGTTGCATTATTTTGTTTACTCACTGAGCTAAAGTTTGAGAGCTGACCCTCACGAGGGCAATTCATTTTAGTTTCTGATGTTGCAGGTATTACGATTGAAGATTATGTCGACATGCCAACATATGAACTGGTGGCGGCTATGGATGAACAAGTTGTGGAGGACTATTATGATTCGTTAAGCGAGTGTTTCAACTATGGATGCGCTTAGTGTTTAACTTTCGTATTTGGATATTTGTAATATGTATTAAATTATGTTTTGATTACTTGAAGATAATTGAAATATTAGTTATTTATCATGATTAGACCTCAGTTCATTATTAATAAGACTTCTGTTATTTACTATATTATCTCTGATTAATGTGAAATGTGTTTTGGTTTAACATGGTTGGCATAGCCTATAAGAGATCCTGGTTGAACCGTTGGATTATTGATTGTAAGACCCGTGTCAAACTAACCCGGTCTTACCACCTTGAACCAGGTTCACCCATCATGGTCGAGGCAAATGGACCAAGGGCGTAAAGGAGAGCGGGATCCCAGGTATTAAATCGACCCAAAAACACTTAAAATAGAGGAAGGGTCGCATAACCAGCTAAACAGGGTCGACCCTCCCAAAACAGAAACTCAGACCCATAAAATTTGGGAGAGGGACGGACAGTGTCAGACCACAGGGTCGACGGGATCATCGACCCTCTCATCGACCCTCACTTGCCGTCGAAAATTGAAATTAGGAAATTTCCTAATTTTCGATTGGGATTCTTTCCAAATCTCAATGGGACTATTATAGGACATTCCTACTATATTTAAAGGACGTCTCTAAGCCACTTTCACTCCTTTCACAACCCTAATTGAATTGAGAGAAGGAGAGAAGAAGGAAAAGAGGAAGAAAAGAGGCAAGGAAGAAGACTTAGCAAAATGGAGAAGAATTTCCAGAGAAAAATAATCTTCTCAGGTATGGATACTAATTCCATGAGTTTCTACAGAGCTTAGGTTAGATATGGTTGAGTATAGGATTTCAGAGAAACCCAAACCATCCATCCATGGTTAGGTGTTCATGGAAAACCTAGGAGAATGCATGAAAGCTATTTAGGAGGATGAATCATGGTTTCAGACCATGGACTGAATGTTTAATGGAATGTGGAAGCAAGCCATAGGACCCCAAATACGAACAATGAATTAAAAAGTGGAAATTGGACCAGAGTGCACCGAGGGTCGCACACAGGGTCGATAGACCCATCGACCCTCAGCATTCGGGAAGTTCAGACAGAGGGTAGGGTCGATAGACCTATCGACCCTATGTATCCTGAGCATGGACCCTCTGATCGACCCTCAGTTAACAGAATGGTTTTTAAATTCGAAATTAATTTTAATTAAATTCTATCGACTTTGTTAGGTTTGCTAGCATTATAATAACACTATAGAGGTGATTTTAAAGCCTGGACAAGTATCTTATAGCAAACTAAGGTGAGGAACCTTAACTCCAAACTAAATCAGTTAATAATAAACTGTTTTCTAATTCTTGAGTCCTATGCCATGTTTGATTCTATGCAAATATGTTTGTAATATGCATACAACATGCCATCCAATATTTCTATTACTTGTTCATGCATATTACTTTATTGTTTATAACATGATTATGATGATGATGATAGGAATAGGCATGTGCTTGTATGTGTGTGGTTGATGTACTTGATGCGAGCGAGTATCAGGGGAGGTGTGATGAGAACGTCAATAAACGTTAACCTTTGGCGGGTCTCAGCACTTTAGCTCTATCTCTAACTCAAGTCTTGTGCATTGACATCGTCGTATCGCCATTACCTTAGCAGAACTATTGTGTCGTAGGGTATCAGGGGAGGTGGTCCCGGTCCTTGTAGTCTCTGACTCTACCGGGGGGACTTAGCTCTATCTCTATGGACATTCTGAGGGATGCTGGGGTGAGGCCTTGGATACACTGTTTGGCATTAGGATTGGTTAGTAGCGAGCCCAGTTTGCAAGCCCTCGCTAACAGGGGCTTACGTATTGGTATAGCATTATATAGCAATAAACGTTAACCATTGTTGTATAATGTTATGGTAGGGTGGATGGGGACAACGATAAACGTTAACCTTCGGGCGGACTTCCACCCCCTGTGTATAGAGGCGGTGTCAATAAACGTTAACCTTTGACCACCCAACCTTTCTATTGCGCATTGCAAACTATAAACTAGACCGAAGAGATAAATGAATGTGCATGCATATGTAATGTTGCATTGTTTTGGCTACTCACTGAGCCGTGTTGTGTGCTCACCCCTCGACATCAAATATTTTTAGTTGATGATGCAGGTTACACAGTTGAAGACTGTATGAATGCTTCTACGTATGGGACGGTAGCAGCAATGGAAGCTGGAGCTGAAGATGATACACACGACTCCTCTTGCCAGTGCAACTCGTGTGTATTTGACTAGATATTTTTATAGGTTTCTTTATTGGATTTATAAGACATGTATTTGGTACGTAAATATTTATGTCTCAGTTAAACACAGAATAATTTGGTATTATTTATGGATATCATTTTAGTTCTCAGTTTATTTATTTATAAGACTTCCGCTATTGTGTATTTACTCCGATTATGATGGTGAGTGTATGAAGGTTCAGGTAACGCGGGGATAGCCTATTTGAGATCCTGGTTGAACCGTTGGTTATTTAGCGGTTCATCACACCATTCTGAAATATACGGAATTGGGGTGTGACAACTTGGTATCAGAGCATCTCAGGCCTTGCCCGCTGAACTATCATACATTCACGGAAATAGTGAACTGAGATAGGATAAAATAAAACAGTAATATTAACACATTATAAGCACAAGTGATGTTGAGACCAAATTTTAAAAGAGAATAATACATCTATTAAAAGGAGAAACAAGTTGACATACAATGAGAGCGAAACAAAGTGTAAATATATATCTAAAGCAGAGTACAGTCCACAACCCGGACTGTTACCCTAAAGTACAGGAAAAATAAAAAAGTACAATCAGGAAGCGGGAGGCGAAGGAGGAGGTGGAGCCTCACGATCTCTGTTGTAGTCCTCAGCATAGACTCTAGTCAACCAGGCTATCTGAGTCTGGGTCGTCTATAGACTAGCTGTGAGATCGGCTACTCTCCTGTCAGTCGCACGCTAGATCTCCATGAGCTCACCTATCCACGCGTCAGATGTGTGCTGAGCAGCCAACAGCTCATCCACTCTCATGCGCTGAGCATCTAGCAACTCCTCCATCCTCAGGTCCGATCTGCGCTGAGTCTCTCTGATCTCGCGCAACATCTCCATCATATCAGAAGACGGATGCAAAGGACCAGCCTCATGAGAAGGACCAGTCTCAGGTATAGAATCCGTCGCATGCGAAGTACCAACTCCAGCCGCTTGTGTAGGTAAAGGAGGGGGTATCGCGTCGACGTCCATGTACATACGATCATCATCGTCGATGGGACCCACCTGAGCCCTAGCAGCAGCAGCAGCCTCAGCATCAGCCACCTCAACCCGAGTGTGAGGGCGCACCATCGCGTTCCTCTCATCATCGCTAACCTGAGCATATCGAAGTCCCATCTTGCATATAGCCTCCCAATCTAGAGGCGACGAGAAGGTCTTCTCCTGAATCTTCTCATCAACTAGGTCAACCCCCTGACGAATCAATAGTGTGGTGATCATACGTCCATAGGGTAGATTACCCCTATGACCGGACAATGTAGCACTGATCATCGTTCGCATGATGATGTAAGGAAGACAGACGGGCTGATGAGTGCATATACTGTAGATTAAAAACTGGGGTCAGCTGAGACACCCTCTCATAATGCCCACTCTGCGGGATCAAGGTTGTCTTTGAATGATCCTACGGAACACCCGGGAGCCGGACGAAGTAGCACGCCCTCATGCGCCGCCGATCAGGCTGTAGTAACTGACTATCAATCTCGGCTCGCAACCACATCTCAATAAAGTCGTGCTCACCAGGTGCACAAGTACACCATAGGACCATCATAAGGAATGCCCAACAGGTCGGCCAGCTGCCGATAATCAAAGGAAATCTGCACCCCCTTGACGTAGCTAGTGATGCGCAACTCCTGACCAAGCTCCACATCGTTGTGGTTTCCCACAATTCGAAGGTTACCGATGGGCGGCGCACTAACTCGGACGTGTGCACGCATCGTATGTGATGACAGGGAGCCACCCCATATCACCAAAAGCTTTCTCTACATTGAACAAGGCTAGCTCAGCCAGGTTCACCATACGACCCCCTTCCACTTTCTTGCCTGTATAGTAGGCATACTGTGCCTCGGCTTCATTGGAGCGGAAGCGAAGCGGATCACGAACCCTGGGTACTTTGGTACGAACCATAGTATCTGCAGATAAGAAAGAAAAAGGAAAACAAGGAGTTAATAGGGTAAAAATTTAAAAATTAGGCATTATAACGACGTAAGTTGGTCAAAAGCCTCACTTTTCACCCATACAAGTGGGCAGGAGGACCTACGTAAGTTTCAACATATCATACAACAATTAAAAAGAAAGAAATTTTAACTGACAAGGTCCAATTTGAAGGAATTGCAAGAAATCAAAAAATTTTAACAAATTAGGGCAAAAAGAGAAAAAAAATCTAAGTTTCTCGATAACCAACCGATGAAACTCAAAAATTTTTGAGGGCTTTCGTTCCTCAAGACACCAACAACAAAAGCCCCCAATAAAAATTGAATTTTTACGATTGGAAAAAGTTTAATTTGAAAAATACAAGTTAAATGGGCAAAAACCTAGGAATGGAAACCAAAAAACTAGTAAAAATGGAAAAGCATACCTGTAGGGATGAAGTAGATGTCGAAACTTGGACTAAAATCGATCCACAACAGTGAAGTAGCACTGTAGCAACTCGGAGAGAAGAGGCGAGTCGAAACGGGAGGGAAATAATAGAAAATGACCCAAAATCTGACTTTAAAAATCTGATTTTTGGTCAGAGGGTCGGACAACTCGACCAGAGCCATCGACCCTCTGATCGACCCTCTAATCGACCCTCAGCTCTCGGGAATCTGACAGAAAAACATAGGGTCGGACATTAAGGGTCTGACATACCATCGACCTTGTATAGAAAAGATAGTATTTTGTTTATAAAATGAGCTCGAATTGGAATTGATTATTGATTAACGTGCCTACATGACATATACATGATTTCTCACCTATTTTGATGATTTTCAGGCACCACCAATCATCGAAAAGAAATATGCCTGGACGTAGAGTTACCCGACAGACCCAAAATACAGTCCCACCACCACCACCAGTGGAGGATACTAGTCAAGAGAATAACCATGCATAGGGAAATCCAGAACCGGAAAACCCTAGAAATTTTCCACCTCCACCATCGGAGCTAGCAACTGTGGTTATGAACCTAACTCAGCAGCTATAACAGATGCAACACGCACAAGCTCAAATGCAGGTTGCCATGGGGATTATGTATCAAGCCACTTAGGCTGCACCCATACACACTGGGCAAGCCAGTGCAGCACCAGTGGGTAACCACCCAGCTCCTCAGACACCTCAACAACCGGCTACACCAATTCCAGTGCAGGTACCAGAAGCAGCACAAGGGATATACAACTATCCACCCCCTATGTTTGGGGCATACCAAAATCAACTGGATCACTCCCGGCTAATGGAGAGATTTTTGAAAATGAAACCGAGAGAATTCAACGGAAATCCGTCTGATCCACTGTGGCCAGCACACTGGATAGACGAGATGGAAAGGAACTTCCTTATGATGACTATCACCGAGGAAGAGAAAGTACTATGTGCCACCTTCATGCTCAAAGGCAATGCACCATTGGTGGAAGTCTACAAAGACGTACTTATTGACCAAGCACGCCCTAATGACTTGGGCTATATATAAAGAAGTGTTCTTCGAGAAGTATTTCCCAAGAAGCTTCAGAGATTCAATGGAGAAAGAATTCTTGAGTCTGTACCAGGGGCAGATGTCCGTAGACTCGTATCAACAGCGCTATGAAGAGCTGTTTTTCTTCGCACCGGCTAGTATGCAGAAAGAAGATACCAAAACCTATAGGTTTGTCGCGGGACTAAGAGCAACCATAAGAGAAAATGTTCTGGGCTTAGAGAAGAAAATCTACAACGAAGCTGTCCAGATTGCTCGAGTGATCGAATCGAGCCAGAAGGAGAGTTATTTCTCCCAGAACAGAGGCATCAAGAGACCAGCCGGATACTCCTACAACGGAGGCAATAATAGGACGTATAAACCTTTTCGTCCTCAGAATTTTGCTACTGCACCAAAGTCTACTTCCACAGCTCAACCACAGCCAAAGCCAAATTCTGAAGCCCCGAAGTGCTATAACTGCAACCAACCAGGGCATATGGAAAGAGAATGCCCAAAACCCAAGAAGCAGTTACATCAAGGACGGGTATATGCTGTTACATCTGAGGATGCTGCCGCATCGCCCGATGTGGTCACAGGTATGACCGAAACTTTTAAGATTATAATTTCATTGATTGAGCATGTAGACTAAGTAAAAACGAATCACAGGTATCATACCTAACAATGGCATAACCGCCAGAGTACTCTTTCATTCAGGAGCTACTCATTCATTTATATCTGTGTCGTTTGGAAAGAAGACCAATTTACCCATCAAAACATTAGACTACAAATTACTTGTACGGTCACCGATGGGATTAGAAGTGGAATTATAGAAAGGTTATGGGCCATGTCCAGTTCTCATTGGCGAGAAAACCTTAGATGCAACTTTAATACAACTTGAGATGGCAGACTTTGACGTCATCTTGGGAATCGACTGGTCAGCTCGACATTCAGAAAACCTATTATGCGCCGAAAAGAAGCTAACGTTCAAAGACAAAGAAGGAGCAGAATTTAGTTTCTCGGGAACCAAACTTCCCAGGAGACGCAAGCTCATACTCTCAGCATTAAAGGCTAAGAAGTGCCTTGAAAAGGGAGCCGTCGGATATCTAGTATCAGTGGTCGACCTAACCAAGGACGCGCCACGAATGGAAGATATTGATGTCGTGTGGGATTACCCAGATGTATTTCCGGAGGAACTACTTGGATTACCACCCGACCGAGCCACGGAGTTTGTAATAGACCTTTTATCCGGAGCCACACCAGTATCAAAAGCACCTTATAGAATGGCTCCTACTAAACTGAAGGAATTAAAAGTGCAATTACAAGTACTGCTGGATAAGTGTTATATTAGACCCAGTATATCTCCATGGGGAGCACCGGTGTTGTTCGTAAAGAAGAAGGATGGTAGCGTTCGATTATGTATCGACTATCGGGAGTTGAATAAGCTGACAATCAAGAATCGATATCCGCTACCTAGGATCGATGACTTGTTCGATCAGTTACAGGAGGCAAAAGTATTTTCAAAAATTGATCTTCGATCAGGCTATCATTAGCTGAAGATTAAAGAAGGTGACATTCCGAAGATAGTTTTTAGGACAAGATATGGACATTATGAATTCTTAGTGATGTCATGCGGATTAACTAATGCACCGGCAACGTTCATGGAACTTATGAACCGAGTTTTCCACGATATGCTGGATACGTCGGTTATAGTATTTATTGATGACATATTGGTATACTCCAAGGACAAGAAAACCCATATCAAGAACCTAAACGCAGCACTACAGCGGTTAAGGAAAGAGAAGCTATATGCCAAATTTTCAAAGTGTGAGTTTTGGCTAAGTGAAGTCGCCTTTCTAGGCCATGTAGTATCCGCTGAAGGAATCAAAGTGGACCCCATTAAGATCGAGGCTATCGTAAAGTGGAAAGCACCAAAGAGCGTTTCAGAAATTAAAAGTTTTCTGGGTCTAGCTGGTTATTATCGGAGATTCGTAGAAGACTATTCTCGGATTGCCGTACCTCTCACCAGTTTGACCAAGAAAGGTGAAAATTTTGTATGGACGGATAAGTGTGAAAAGAGTTTTCAAACATTGAAGACCAGATTGATATCCGCTCCGATTTTGACTATTCCTATCCCAGGACAGACGTTTACCTTTTATACCGATGCGTCAGGATTGGGATTAGGATGTGTGCTTATGCAAGGAGAGCAAGTGATTGCCTATGCCTCGAGACAGTTGAAGGTACATGAGAAAAATTATCCCACTCATGATTTGGAGTTAGCGGCAGTAGTACATGCTGTCAAGATATGGAGACATTACCTATACGGAGAGAAATTCCAAATTAAGTCGGACCATACAAGTCTTACTTATTTATTTAATCAGAAGGAGTTGAATATGAGACAAAGAAGATGGCTGGAACTATTGAAAGACTATGATTGTGATATCCAGTATCATCCGAGAAAAGCGAACGTAGTAGCAGATGCATTGAGCAGAAAAGCAATGATAAAATCTCAAGGAGAAGCTAGCACGACTGCGGCAATGTGCACTACCGGAATGGTATTCAACCACGGCAACGAGCGGTATGTGATAGACACAACGGATGGATCAGCCAACCAAGGGTTTATTCATCGGTTTTCGAATATGTTCGCGGCATTGAAGATTATACCGGATATAGTGGATGAAGTGAAGACAGCTATCAAAGCAGATCCTTATCTGAGAACAGTACACGAAGATATTGAGAAAGGTAGGACTAACCCTGAGTTCACCTTGGATGACGAGAAGGTACTGAAATACAAAGGAAACATATGTGTACCCGAAACAGAAAGTGTAGACATTAGACACTGACTCATGAAAGAAGCCCACACCACCATCTACTCGGTACATCCTGGAAGTACAAAGATGTATCATGACCTAAAGAAATTATACTGGTGGGGGGGAATGAAAGCAGATGTAGCCAAGTTCGTGTCTCAATGCTTAAATTGTCAAAAAGTAAAGGCTGAACGACAAAGACCCGCAGGACTATTGCAGCCGTTACCGGAACCAGCATGGAAATGGGACTGCATCACTATGGACTTCGTCACGGGACTACCATTGACTCCTCGAGTAGTCGACGCAGTTTGGGTGATTATGGACCGTCTGACTAAAACAGCTCGCTTCATACCTATACGACCTCAGTATACACTAGAAAGGTTAGCGAAGCTGTATGTGGATAACATTGTTCGCTCGGTGTACCAGAAAGCATTATGTCTGATAGAGATCCACGATTTACTTCCAAGTTTCGGGAAGGATTGCAAAAGGCTATGGGTACAACGTTAAAGTTCAGTACTGCATTCCATCCACAGACGGATGGACAGTCAGAGCGCACAATTCAGATTCTAGAAGATATGCTACGAGCATGTGTAATTGATTTCAAGGGATCATGGGATGAAAGGTTACCATTGATCGAGTTCGCTTATAACAATAGCTATCAGGATACTATACAGATGTCACCTTATGAAGCACTGTATGGCAGAAAGTGTCGAACTCCTTTGTTTTGGAATGAAGTTGGAGAACGTAGTATTGTTGGACCAGAATTTGTTGAAGAAACTTGTCGAGTGGTCGACATTATCAAGGAAAGAGTAAGAACAGCTCAGAACCGTCAGAAGCAATATGCGGATACTCGACGAAGAGATCTAGAGTTCTCCGTAGGTGATAAAGTATTTTTGAAGGTATCGCCTATGCGAGGATTGAAAAGGTTCGGACAAAAAAGGAAACTAAGTCCAAGATATGTCGGGCCATATGAAATTCTGGCTAAGCGTGGAAAAGTAGCTTATCAGTTAGCACTACCACCATCTATGTCAAGTGTGCATGATGTATTTCATATATCCTTATTGAAGAAGTATGTCAAAGACCCAACACATGTTTTGACAGTGGATTTGCCAGAATTAACTGATGATTTGACATTTGAAGTAACACCAACGGAAATCACTAGTCGAAAGGTTCAACGTCTACGCAACAGAGATATCTACTATGTTAAGGTCACATGGAAAAGTAGAGACATGGAAGAAGTTACTTGGGAAGAAGAAAATGCTATGCGGAAGCAATACCCTCACTTATTTGATTCAGAAGGTACGTCCAATTTTGAGGATGAAATTTTTATAAGTTGGGGGGAGTTGTAAGACCCATGTCAAACTAACTCGGTCTTACCACCTTGAACCAGGTTCACCCATCATGGTCGAGGCAAATGGACCAAGGGTGTGAAGGAGAGCGGGATCCCAGGTAACAAATCGACCCAGAAACAATTAAAATAAAGGAAGGGTCGCATACCCAGCTAAACAGGGTCGACCCTCCCAAAACAGAAACTCAGACCCTTAAAATTTGGGGGAGGGTCGGACAGTGTCAGACCACAGGGTCGACGGGATCATCGACCCTCACTTGCCGCCGAAACTGAAATTACGAAATTTCCTAATTTTTGATTGGGATTCTTTTCAAATCTCAATGGGACTATTATAGGACATTCCTACTCTATTTAAAGGACGTCCCTAAGCCACTTTCACTCCTTTCACAACCCTAATTGAATTGAGAGAAGGAGAGAAGAAGGAAAAGAGGAAGAAAAGTGGCAAGGAAGAAGACTTAGCAAAAAGGAGAAGAATTTCCAGGGAAAAGTAATCTTCTCAGGTATGGATACTAATTCCATGAGTTTCTACAGAGCTTAGGTTAGATATGGTTGAGTGTAGGATTTCGGAGAAACCCAAACCATCCATCCATGGTTAGGTGTTCATGAAAAACCTAGGAGAATGCATGGAAGCTATTTAAGAGGATGAATCATGGTTTCAGACCATGGAATGAATGTTTAATGGAATGTGGAAGCAAGCCATAGGACCCCAAACATGAAGAATGAATTAAAAAGTAGAAATTGGACCAGAGTGCACCGAGGGTCGCACAGAGGGTCGATAGACCCATCGACCCTAGGCACCCTGACCATCGACCCTCGGCATTCGGGAATTTCAGACAGAGGGTAGGGTCGATAGACCCATCGACCCTATGTATCCTGAGCATCGACCCTCTGATCGACCCTCAGTTAACAGAATGGTTTTTAAATTCAAAATTAATTCTAATTAAATTCTATCGACTTTGTTAGGTTTGCTAGCATTATAATAACCCTGTAGAGGTGATTTTGAAGCTTGGACAAGTATCTTATAGCAAACTAAGGTTAGGAACCTTAACTCCAAACTAAATCGGTTAATAATAAACTGTTTTCTAATTCTTGAGTCCTATGCCATGTTTGATTCTACGCAGATATGTTTGTAATGTGCATACAGCATGCCATCCAATATTTCTATTACTTGTTCAAGCATATTTACTTTATGGTTTATAACATCATGATGATGATGATGATAGGAATAGGCATGTGCTTGTATGTGTGTGGTTGATGTACTTGATGCGAGCGAGTATCAGGGGAGGTGTGATGAGAACGTCAATAAACGTTAACCTTTGGCGGGTCTCGACACTTTAGTTCTATCTCTAACTCAAGTCTTGGGCATTGACATCGTCGTATCGCCATTACCTTAGCAGAACTATTGTGTCGTAGGGTATCAACGGAGGTGGTCCCGGTCCTTGTAGTCTCTAACTCTACCGAGGGGCCTTAGCTCTATCTCTATGGACATTCTGAGGGATGCTGGGGTGAGGCCTTGGATACACTGTTTGGCATTAGGATTGGTTAGTAGCAAGCCCAGTTTGTAAGCCCTCGCTAACAGGGGCTTACGTGTTGGTATAACATTATATAGAAATAAACGTTAACCTTTGTTGTATAATGTTATGGTAGGGTGGATGGGGACGACGATAAATGTTAACCTTCGGGCGGACTTCCACACCCTGTGTATAGAGGCGGTGTCAATAAACGTTAACCTTTGACCACCCAACCTTTCTATTGCGCATTGTAAACTATAAACTAGACCAAAGAGATAAATGAATGTGCATGCATATGTAATGTTGCATTGTTTTGGCTACTCACTGAGCCGTGTTGTGTGCTCACCCCTTCACGTCGAATATTTTTAGTTGATGATGCAGGTTACACAGTTGAAGACTATATGAATGCTTCTACGTACGGGACGGTAGCAGCAATGGAAGCTAGAGCTGAAGATGATACACACGACTCCTCTTGCGAGTGCAGCTCGTGTGTATTTGACTAGATATTTTTATAAGTTTCTTTATTAGATTTATAAGACATGTATTTGGTACTTAAACATTTATGTCTCAGTTAAACACAGAATAATTTGCTATTATTTATGGATATCATTTTAGTTCTCAGTTCGTTTATTTATAAAACTTGCGCTATTGTGTATTTACTTTGATTATGATGGTGAGTGTATGAAGGTTCAGGTAACGCGGGGATAGCCTATTTGAGATCCTGGTTGAACCGTTGGTTATTTAACGGTTCATCACACCATTCTGAAATGTACGAAATTGGGGTGTGACATTGATGATTCATCACACCATTCTGGTTAGTCCAGAATTGGGGTGTGACAACTTGGTATCAGAGCTCTCAGGCCTTGCCCATTAAACTTGAATACTTCCACTAGAGTCCATGAACTGAGTTAGGATAAATTAAAAACTTTAATACAAACACACTATAAGCACCTGTATTAGTTGAGACAGAACTTAAATAAGACAATAATATACATATAAAAGGTGGAACTATATGTATACACAGACAGAAAAAGAAAATCTAAATGTATCCTGATAAACAAATAATATAGGGTATGATCTATAAGTCAGGCAGTTGTCTGAGTAGACAAAGGATATAATATAGTGTAAGCACCCCATTTTTGCTACCCTCAACATAAGTGAACCCATATAGCAGTTTTTTGGTTTTTAATCCAAAGGTTTGTGATTCTCCAATGAGCCCCATAGCAGGTCATGAGGTATTACCCACTTGGATGTACAGGTCGTGAAATTATCTTCAAAATGAGACCGGAATCATCAACTTCTGATATCAAACAAGAAAGTTATCACAGTTTGAAAGTGCAAGGGTATTACGTAATTATCGTATGATGCATGCATTATCATTTAAACTTCAAATCATCATATCTTGATCATATGATATTGGAATCATATGATTCAAGCACCAATATTCCTTATTTTCATTCCTCTTCAAAGTGGATGTGAAAAATCCCAGGCAAAGGTCACTGGTGGGTCCCATGCAAGCTTTCATGCAAAATTATCGATAGAACTTCAAAGCTTCATATCTTTGCCGTTCTACGTTAGATTCAGATGATTCCAAGACCATTAATCTTCATTTGTGATGTTCTACAAAGTGGATGTGAAAAATCCCGGGTAGAAGTCTAAGAAGGGTCCCATGCAAAATTACACATGAAAATGGTTATTTAATCTTTAAAATTCATATTTTGGTAACCCATATCCAAATCAGATGATTTCAGTTTCATTATGTTCCTCTACAAAATGGACGTAAAGGATTGCCGGTAGAAGTCCCCGAAGGATCCCATGCAGAATGGTTAGCCAAATTATCGATAATTGGCCTGCTTAAACTTTAGAAATTCATAGGTTAGCCATTTTAATTCCAAATGAGATGATTCAAGTTCCAATATTCCTCATTTTTAGTGTTCTACAATGTGAACGTAGAAAATTTGGAATATAGGCTATCAAAAAATTTCATGTGGAATGGTGGCAGAAATAGACTATGAAATGATAGAAGAAGTCAACTTGGTCCAAACTAGTTCAACCCAACTCAGCTCAACTCAATCCAGACCAGACCAGTTCAAGTTAGTCTAGCCTAGACTAATCTGGACCAAATCTATTCAACCCATGTGCATGCATATTATGTATATTATATATATTATGTATTGCATTAGGCATTAAATTATATTTTATGGGTTGCATATATATATATATTGGAGGAGACGTTTGGCTAATGGTTCGGTTAGGAAAGAGATAGAGAGAGATCTCAGAGAATCAACAAAAAAAATAGAAAGAGGGTGGAAATCAACAAAAAGAAAGGAAGGAAAGGAGAGATTATATTCAATGGGTTTTAATAGAAAGATAAGAAAGAGAAGATATGGGTTTTGGATTTCCAAAAGATGGTGATGCATCAATTTAAGGAAAAAAGAAGAAGAGGATTGTCGTGGGGAGTCTTAGATGGAAAGAGAATGAGAAAGGAATTCGGCCAGCTAAGTTGGATTCGAAGGGAAAAGGAAGAAAATTGATATCTGAAAGAGGGAGCTGAGATTAGAATAGAAGAAGAGGAGAGAGAGAGAGAGAGAGAGGGCATAGAGAAAAAAAGGAAGAAAATCGAGATCTGAAAAAGGGAGACCGAGAATAGAAGAAGAGGAGAGAGAGAGAGGCATGGAGAAAAAAGGAAGAAAAATGAGATCTGAAAGGGGGAACCAAAATCAGAATAGAAGAAGAGGAGAAAGGGCCGAGATGAAGGGAGCTAAAAAGAGAGAGAAGGGAGATCAGGTGAGAGGAATAAGGAAAGAGAAAAATTAGAAAGAGGTAAGATCTGAAGCATAGAGAGAGGGGGAGGAAAACAAAGAGAGAGGAAAAAAATTAGAAGGAGAAAAGAGAGAGAGGGCATTGAGAAAACAGAGCAGAAAGAGAGGGACTGAGCGGAACAAAGGAGAGAGACAGTAGCGAGAAGAAGAGAGGAAGGAAAAAAAAAAGGGGCAAAGAGATCTAGACGGAGAAAGGAAGAATCCAGAGGAAGAAAGAAGCAGAAGGAGATCAGAAGAAGGGGAGAAGAAGAAGAAGAAGAAGAAGCAGAACTATACCTGCTGCAATGATTGCGGACCTACGAACCAGGTAAGCCGCCTTTCCCCTCTTTGCTTATTCTTTTTCTTATTGTTGTTCATACCTGAATTGATACCGTTTGCAATCCATCTATCCTCACTGTAGACCACCCCAACACCACTATCTCCATCAATACCTTACCTCACCACCGTATCCTCCACCTGTACATACTCATCAAACCCACACCTGTTCCACTCATAAACACTCTCACCATCCCATCACCGAACACACATCTAACACCTGGCTAAACCTCCAGCAGCCCCAACCTAAACCCAACTCACTCACCGAGCAATTGTTCATCATCACTCAAAATCTGCAGCCAACTTTACACCTGTCCTACCATCTAATCAACCTAACTCCCCAAGCCCAATACCTTATTGCACCAATACCTACCGAGAGCCACCATTGAACAATCCTCAACACTCTTACTCGCAACCACTTGCTCCCTATTCTATGATATGCTATTCCAATCTTGAGCCCTTGACTTTGATTCCAATAATTTCATCATATTTGTTTTGTATGTGTAAGACCCATATCAAACTAACTCGGTCTTACCACCTTGAACCAGGTCTACCCATCATGGATGAGCCAAATGGACCAAGTGTGTGAAGGAGATCACGATCCCAGGTATTAAACTGACCCAAAAACACTTAAATAAGGGGAGGGTCGCATACCCAGCAAGGGAGGGTCGCCCCCCCCCCAATATAGAAGTCAGACCCCCAGTTTTATATGGGGGGTCGGACGTTTTAAGGACCAGGGGTCGACGGGATCTCCGACCCCCCTATCGACCCCCGGTACTCGGTAAAAACAGAAATTAGAAAACATTCCTAATTTCAATGGGATTCCATCCTAATCTCAATGGGAATTATTTTAGGAGTTTCTATTCTATAAATAGGACGTCCCTAAGCCTCTTTCACTCCTTTTAGAACCCTAATTGAATTGAGAGAAAGAGAAGAGAAGGAAGAGAAGAAAGCGAAAGGAGAAGAGTTGCAGAGAAGGAGTAATCTTCTCAGGTATGGATACTAATTCCATGAATTGCTAAAGACCTTAGGATAGTTAATGCAGAGAGTATGATCACGGAGAAACCCAAACCAACAACCTATGGTTAGGTTATCATGGAAAACCATGGGGGAAAATCATGAAAGCCATATAGGTGGTAGAATCATGGTTCTAGAACATAGAACATGAGTAGAATGGATTATAGGAACAAGCCATAGGACCCCAAATACAAAGAATGGTTTTAATGAAGAAAATTGACCAAAACCCACAGGGGGTCGAATGGGGGGTCGATGGCCAATCGACCCTACCAGACCCTGAGCATCGACCCCCAGTGTTCTGGAAGTCCAGAATAGGGGTGGTCGCACCCAGGGTCGATCATTACTCCGACCTACCTCCGACCCCCAGTGAAAAACATGGTTTTTAATTTCAGAATTAATTTTAATTAAATTCTATCGACTTTGTTAGGTCTTCTAGCAATATAATAACAATATAAAGGTGATCTTAAAGCTTGTAAGAGGATCTATTACCAAGCAAAGGTGAGGAAACATAACTCTAAACTAATTGGTTAATAATAAACTATTTTATCTTTTCTTGAGTCCAATGCCATGCTTGATCTTATGCGAATATGTTTGTAATGTGCATACAACATGTCATCTAATATTTCTATTATTTGTTCATGCATATTTACTTTGTTTTTTATAACATGATGATGATGATGATGATGATGATAGGAATAGGCATGTGCATGTATGTGTGTGGTTGGTGTACTTGATGCGAGCGAGTATCAGGGGAGGTGTGATGGGAACGTCAATAAATGTTAACCTTTGGCAGGTCTCAGCACTTTAGCTCTATCTCTAACTCAAGTCTTGTACATTAGCATCGTCGTATCGGCATTACTTTAGCAGAACTATTACGTCGTAGAGTATCAGGGGAGGTGGTCTCGGTCCTTGTAGTCTCTGACTCTACCGGAGGGCCTTAGCTCTATCTCTATGGACGTTCTGAGGGATGCTGGGGTGAGGCCTTGGATACACTGTTTGGTATTAGGATTGGTTAGTTGCGAGCCCAGTTTGCAAGGCCTCGCCAGCAGGGGCTTACGTGTTGGTATGGCACTGTACAACAACAAACGTTAACCTTTGTTGTACAATGTTATGGTAGGGTAGATGGGGACGACAATAAACGTTAACCTTTGGGCGGACTTCCACACCTTGTTTATAGAGGCGGGGTCAATAAATGTTAACCTTTGACCACCCAATCTTTCTATTGCGCATTGCAAACTTTAAACCAGACCAAAGATATGAATTGACAGCATGCATATGTATTGTTGCATTGTTTTGTTTACTCACTGAGCCATGATATGTGCTCACCCCCTCGACGTCGAATATTTTTAGTTGATGATGCAGGTACTACTATCGATGATTATGTCAACGCTCCAGTGCATGGTCACGGGGTGGCGATGGAAGTTGAAGATGAAGTGGACACACATGACTCCTCTTGTGAGTGCAACTCATGTGTATTCGATTAGATTTTTTTAGTTTTCTTTATTTGGATTTATTAAGACATGTATTTGATACTTATTTATGTCTTAGTTGATACAGAATAATTTGCTATTTTAATATTAATATCACAGTAGATTCTCAGTTCATTTTAATATAAGACTTCCGCTATTGTGTATTTACTATGATTATGAATGTGGATATATGAGGTTTAGATCAGCCAGATACCACCTGTACGAGATCCTGGTTGAACCGTTGGTTTGCTAGCGGTTCATCACACCATTCTAAAGTGTACAGAATTGGGGTGTGACAACTTGGTATCAGAGCATCTCAGGCCGTGTCCACTAAACTGGCATACATTCGCGATAAATTGTGAACTGAGATAGGATAAAAGTAAAAAATGTAATATTAACACACTATAAGCACAAGTGATGTTTGAGACCAAATTAGAAAAAAAAATAATGCATCTATTAAAGGAAAAATTATTTTAAATACAATGAGAGATAAACAAACATGAACAAATAGCTAAAATAGAGTACAGTCCACAACCCGGACAATTACTCTGTAGTACAAAGAAAGAAAATAAGTACGATCATGAAGCTGGAGGTGAAGGAGGGGGCGGTGCCTCACGATCTCTGTCATAATCCTCAGCGTAGACTCTAGTCAACCAGGCTATCTGAGTCTAGGTCTTCTGAAGACAAGTTGTAAGATCCGCTACCCGCTGATCAGTCCGACGCTGAGCCTCCATGAGCTCTCCCATCCTCATGTCTGATGTACGCTGGGCATCTAGTAGCTCATCCACTCTCACCCCCTGAGCGTTTAGTAACTCTCCCATCCTCATGTCTGATGTACGCTGGGCGTCTAGTAGCTCATCCACTCTCACCCGCTGAGCGTCTAGTAACTCCCCCATCCTCAGATCAGATCTGTGCTGAGCCTCTCTGATCTCATGCAATATCTCCATCATATCAGGAGATGGGTGAGAAGGACCAGCCGCATGTAAAGGACCAGCCGCATACGTAGGTGAAGGAGGTGGTACAGAGTATACATCCATGTACATATGGTCATCATCACCAGCAGGCTCCGTAGGAACTCCAGCGGCGGCGACAGCTGCCTCAGCGTCTGCTATCTCTATGCGAGTGCAAGGGCGCACCATCACGTTCCTCTCCTCATCACTGACCTGAGCATCCTGCATGCCCATCTTGCAAATAGCCTCCCAATCTAGAGGCGATGAGAAGGACTTCTCCTGAATCGTCTCATCCAATAAATCAACCCCCTGGCGGGTAAGCAGAAGAGTGATCATACATCCGTAAGGAAGGTTACCAGTGTGACCGGGCAATGTAGCAGTGATCATGGTACGCATGATGATGTACAGAAGGCAGACGGGCTGCCTAGTGCAAATATAGTATAGAAGATACTGGGTCAGCTGGGAAATCCTCTTGTAATGACCACTCTGCGGAATCAGGTTATGCTGAATGAGCTTGCAATATACCCGTGGAACTGGACGCATATAACATGCCCTCATCTGCCAGATCAGGATGAAGGAGCTGGTTATCAATCTCGGCCCTTTTCTGTAGAGAGAAGAACTGGGGCTCTCCAGGAGCATAGAAAACCATGGGGCCATCATAGGAGATGCCCAATAGGTCGGCTAGCTATCGATAGTCAAACGAGATGTTCACCCCATTGACGTAACTCGTGAAGCGCAACTCGTGACCCCTCTCAACATCATTGTAATCCCCCACCACCTGGAGGTTACAATAGAACTGGCGTACCAAATCAGGGTAGGTGCACCCGTCGTAAGTAATGACAGGGAGCCATCCCATATCACCAAACGCTCCTTCCACATTGAACAGGGCTAACTTAGCAAAGTTCACCTTACGACCACCCTCTACTTTCTTGCGAGTGTAGTGGGCATACTGTGCCTCAGCTTCATTGGAATGGAAATGAAGAGGAGCACAAACTCTGGGCACTTTGGTATGAGCCATTGTAATTGCAAATAAGAAGGAGAAACCAATAATTGTTAGAAAAGAGTAAAAACCAAAAATTAGGACATTATAACGACGTAAGTTGGCCAAAAAGCCTCACTTGTCACCCATACACGTGGGCAGGTGGACTTACGTAAGTTCTAACAGATCCTACTACACTCACACAATAGGAAATTCTAACTAATGGAATCCAATTTGAAGAAATTGCGAGAAATCGAAAATTTCGACAAATTAGGGCAGAAAGAGCAAAAATCCAATTTTCTCGATAACCAACCGATGAAACTCAAAAAATTTTGAAGGCTTTCATTCCTCTAGCCACCAATAACAAAAGCCCCCAATAAAAATTGAATTTCTACGATTGGAAAAAAGTTTAATTTGAAAAATACAAGATAAATGGGCAAAAACCAAGAAATGAAAACCTAAAAACAGGTTAAAATGAGAAAACATACATGTAGGAATGATGTGGACGTCGAAACATGGAACCGAAATGACCAATATAGCGAAGTGACACTGTAGCAACTCAGAGGTGGAAGACGAGTCGAAATGGGTAAGGAATAAGGGGAAATGGACCCAGAATCGGACCTTAAAAATCTGATTTTTGGTCCGGGGGTCGGAGAATTCGACCAGGATAATCGACCCCCACATCGACCCCCGTATTGACCCCCAGCTCTCGGGAACCTGACAGAAAACCAGGGGTCGCACCTGGGGGTTGGACATACCATCGACCCCGTATCGACCCCCAGCTTTCAGGAATCTGACAGGAAACCAGGGGTCGCACTTGGGAGTCGACCCCCGCATCGACCCCCGCATCGACCCCCGGCTCTCGGGAAGAATAGGTACAATCCGAGGGTCGGATACTGAGGGTCGGACATACCATCGACCCCACCATCGACCCTGCATAGAAAAGATAGTATTTTTCACCGAATAATCAGAAAATTTTGGAAATAATATCGGTTAGCGTGCCTACATGAAGTATAAATGATTGCCTCACGTTTGTTAATGATTTTTCAGGCATCACCAATATCAGAGGGAAATGGTTGGACGTAGAGTAACCAGGCAAAGCCGAAACGCAGTTCCACCACCACCACCTGTGGAGGAAACTAGTCAAGAAAATATATATGCACAGGGAAATCCGCAGGTTGCACCACCCGTAAATCCGGTGCAGGAAAATCCTACAAACTTGCCACCTCCACCACCGGAGCTAGCAACCGTGGTAATGAATTTATCACAACAGCTGCAACAAATGCAACACGCACAGGCTCAAATGCAAGCAGCATTGGGGATTATGTTCCAGGCAGCACATGCTACACCCATGTCAACTGGACAAGCTAGTGCAGCACCAGTGGGTAACCACCCAGCACCTTAAACACCTCAACCACCAGCTGCACAGATTCCAGTACCAGGTCTGGAAGCAACGTAAGTTAATTATCAGTATCCACAACCTATGTTTGGGGCATACCCCCAAAATCAATTGGATCACTCTCGACTGGTTGAGAGATTCTTGAAGATGAAGCCCAAGGAATTTAACGGTAAATCGTCTGATCCTCTATGGCCAACACATTGGATCGACGAAAAGGAGAGAAATTTTCTTATGATGATTATTACAGAAGAAGAAAAGGTATTATGTGCCACCTTCATGCTAAAAGGCGATGCACATCATTGGTGGAAATCGACCAGGACCTATCTATTAACCAAGCACGCTTTATTGACTTGGGCAATTTATAAAGAAGCTTTCTTTGAGATGTATTTTCCCCGAAGCTTCAAAGATTCTATGGAGAATGAGTTCTTGAGTTTATATCAGGGCCAGATGTCCGGGGATGCATATCAACAGCGTTATGAGGAGCTTTTTTTCATTGAACCACTTAGTATGCAAGAAGAAGACACTAAGACCCGTAGGTTTGTCACGGGACTTAGAGGGAGCATCAGAGAGCATGTTCTAGGCTTGGAGAAGAAGGTATATAATGAAGCTCTACAATTTGCTCGAGTTATTAAATCAAGCCATAAGGAAAGCTATTTTACATAGAATAGAGGTATGAAAAGGCCAGCCGGAAATTGTTATAACGGGGGGAATAACAGGACATTTAAACCCTTCCGTGCTCAAGGCTTTGTTACTGAACCCAAGACTACCCCAGTAATTCAACAGCAGCCAAAGCCAAATTCTGAAGGTTCAAAATGTTATAACTGCAACCAAGCGGGACATATGACAAGAGAGTGTCCTAAGCCCAAGAAGTAGTTACATCAAGGATGAGTATATGCTGTTACATCCGAGGATGCTGTCGCATCACCCGATGTGGTCACAGGTATGATTGAAATCTTTTAAGTTGTATTACATTGTATGAGAATGTAGACTAAGTAAAATAAATCACAGGTATGGTACCTATAAATGGCATACCCGCCAGAGTAAATCACAGGTATGGTACCTATCTGTGTCATTTGGAAAAGAAGCTGAATTTACCCATCAAAACATTGGACTGCAAAATACTTGTACGATCATCGATGGGGTTAGAAGTAGAGCTAGAAAAAGATTATGGGCCATGTCCAGTTCTCATTGGCGAGAAAACTTTAGATGCAAACTTGATCCAACATGGGATGGCAGACTTTGACATCATCTTGGGAATGGACTGGTTAGCTCGACATTCCACAAACCTATTATGCGCCGAAACGAAGCTAACATTTAGAGACAAAGAAGGAGCAGAATTCAGTTTGGCGGGAACCAAACTTCCCCGTAAACGCAAGCTCATAATATCAGCACGAAAGGCGAAGAAGTGCCTTGAGAAGGGAGCAGTTGGATATCTAGTATTAGTGGACGACCTTACCAAAGAAGCACCACAGATGAAAGATATTGTTGTCGTGCGGGATTACCCCTACGTATTTCCTGAGGAACTACCAGGATTACAACCAGACCGAGCCACAGAGTTTATGATAGATCTTATACCTGGAGCCGTACCAGTATCAAAAGCACCTTACCGAATGGCTCCTACTAAATTGAAGGAATTGAAAGTACAACTACAAGAACTACTGGACAAGGGTTATATTCGACCCAGTATATCACCATGGGGAGTGCCAGTATTGTTCGTAAAGAAGAAGGACGGTAGCGTTCGATTATGTATCGATTATCGGGAGTTGAACAAACTGACAATCAAGAATCGATATCCACTACCTCGGATCGATGACTTGTTCGATCAGTTGCAAGGAGTAAAATTATTTTCCAAGATTGATCTTTGGTCAGGCTACCATCAGTTGAAGATTAAAGATGGTGATATTCCTAAGACAGCTTTCAGGACCAGATATGGACATTATGAATTCTTAGATTAACAAACGCACTAGCAACTTTCATGGAACTTATGAACCGGGTTTTCCATGATATGTTGGATACGTCGGTTATCGTATTTATTGATGATATATTGGTATATTCCAAGGACAAGAAAACTCATATTAAGAATATAAACACCGCTCTATAGCGTTTAAGGAAAGAGAAGCTATATGCCAAATTTACCAAATGTGAGTTTTGGCTAAGTGAAGTTGCCTTCCTAGGCCATGTAGTATCCGCTGAAGGAATCAAAGTGGACCCCAGCAAAATCGAAGCTTTTGTAAAGTGGGAAGCACCAAAGAGCGTTGCAGAAATTAGAAGTTTTCTGCGTCTCGTGGGTTATTATCGGAGATTTATGGAAGACTATTCCCGGATTGCCATACCTCTCACCAGTCTGACTAAGAAAGGTGAAAAGTTTGTGTGGACGGATAAATGCGAGAAGAGCTTCCAAACCCTGAAGACCAGATTGATATCTGCTCTGATTTTGACTATTCCTGTTCCCGGACAGCCATTTACCTTGTACATTGATGCGTCAGGATTGGGATTAGGATGTGTGCTTATGCAAGGAGAACAAGTAGTTGCTTATGCCTCAAGACAGTTAAAGACACATGAGAAAAATTATCCCACTCATGATTTGGAGTTGGCGGCAGTAGTACATGCTGTCAAGATATGAAGACAATACCTATACGGAGAGAAGTTCCAGATTAAATCGGACCATAAGAGTCTTACATATTTATTTAATCAAAAGGACTTGAATATGAGACAAAGCAGATGGCTGGAACTACTGAAAGACTATGATTGTGAAATCCAGTATCATCCGGGGAAAGCTAATGTAGTAGCAGATGCGTTGAGCAGAAAGACAGTGATAAAATCCTAGGGAGAGATTAGCACAACCACAACAATGTGTACTACCAGAATGGTATTCAATCACGGCAATGAGCAGTATGTGATAGACACACCGGATGGATCAGCCAACCCAAGGTCTATTCATCAATTTTCCAATATGTTCGCTGCATTGAAGATTATACCGGATAAAATTGATGAAGTGAAGACAGTTATCAAAGTAGACCCTTACCTAAGAACGGTACAATAAGACATCGAAAAAGGTAGAACAAACCCTGAGTTCACCTTGGACGAAGAAAAGGTATTGAAGTACAAAGGAAAAATATGTGTACCTGAAACAGAAAGTGTGGACATTAGACACTGACTAATCTAAGAAGCCCATACCACAATCTATTCGATACATCCTGGAAGTACAAAAATGTATCATGACCTAAAGAAACTATATTGGTGGAGAGGAATGAAAGCAGATGTAGCTAAGTTTGTGTCTCAATGCCTAAATTGTCAGAAAGTAAAGGATGAATGACAAAGACCCACAGGACTGCTATAGCTGTTACCAAAACCAGCATGGAAATGGGACTGCATCACCATGGACTTCGTCACTGGGTTACGATTGACTCGTCGAGTAGTTGAAGCAGTTTGGGTGATTGTAGACCGTCTGACCAAAATAGCTCGCTTTATACCGATACGACCTCAGTATACACTAGAAAGGTTAGCAAAGCTGTATGTGGATAATATTGTTCCATTACACAGTGTACCAGAGAGCATTGTGTCCGATAGAGATCCATGATTTACTTCCAACTTTTGGAAAGGTTTGCAAAAGGCTATGGGTACAACATTGAAATTTAGTATTGCATTCCATCCACAGAAAGATGGACAGTCAGAGCGTACAATTTAGATTCTAGAAGATATTATACGAGCATGTGGGATTGACTTTAAAGGATTATGGGATGAAAAGCTACCACTGATCGAGTTCGCCTACAACAATAGCTATCAGGCTACTATAAGATGTCACCCTATGAAGCACTGTGTGGCAGAAAGTGTCGAACTCCCTTATTTTGGAATGAAGTTGGGGAACATAGTCTCGTTGGACCAGAATTTGTTGAAGAGACTTGTTGAGTGGTCGACATTATCAAGGAAAGAGTGAGAACATCCCAGAATCGTCAGAAGCAATATGCAGATACTCGACGCAGAGATCTTGAGTTCGTTGTGGGAGATAAGGTATTCTTGAAGGTATCACCTATGCGAGGTCTGAAACGGTTCGAACAGAAAGGGAAACCAAGTCCAAGATATGTCAGGCCATATGAGATTCTAGCTAAGCGGGGGAAAGTGGCTTACCAGTTTGCACTACCACCATCTATGTCAAGTGTGCATGTCGTATTTCATATTTCCTTATTGAAGAAGTAAGTCAAAGATCCAACGCACGTTCTGATAGTAGATATACCTGATTTAACTGAAGATTTGACTTTTGAAGTAACACCAACTGAAATCACCAGTCGAAAGGTTCAACGACTACGCAACCGAGATATCTATTATGTCAAGGTCACTTGGAGAAGTAAAGACATGGAAGAAATTACATGGGCAGAAGAGAATGCTATGCGAAAGCAATACCCTCATTATTCGACTCAGAAGGTATGAACAATTTTGGGGATGAAATTTTTATAACTAGGGGGGAGTTGTAAGACCCGTATCAAACTAACCCAGTCTTACCACCTTGAACCAGGTCTACCCATCATGGATGAGCCAAATGGACCAAGTGCGTGAAGGAGATCACGATCCCAGGTATTAAACTGACCTAAAAATACTTAAATTAAGGGGAGGGTCTCATACCCAGCAAGGGAGGGTCGGACCCTCCAAGACAGAAGTCAGACTCCCAATTTTACATGGGGGGTCGGACACTTTAGTATCCAGCGGTCGACGGGATCTCCGACCCCCCTATCGACCCCCGGTACTCAATAAATCTAAAAACTAGGAAAGTTTCCTAATTTCGATGGGATTCTTTCTAAATCTCAATGGGACTTATTTTAGGAGTTTCTACTCTATAAATAGGACGTCCCTAAGCCTCTTTTACTCCTTTTACAACCCTAATTGAATTGAGAGAAAGATAAGAGATGGAAGAGAAGGAAAAGAGAAGGAAAGAAGAGAAGAAAGCAAAAGGAGAAGAGTTGCAGAGGAGGAGTATTCTTCTTAGGTATGGATACTAATTCCATAAATTGCTAAAGACCTTAGGATAGATAATGCAGATTGTATGATCTTGGAGAACCCAAACCATCAACCTATGGTTAGGTTTTCATGGAAAACCATGGGGGAAAATCATGAAAGCCATATATGTGGTAGAATCATGGTTCTAGACCATAGAACATGTCTAGAATGGATTATAGGAACAAGCCATAGGACCCCAAACCCGAAGATTGGATTTAAGGAAGAAAATCGACCAAAACCCACAGGGGGTCGCATGGGGGGTCGATGGCCAATCGACCCTACCAGACCCTGAGCATCGACCCCCAGTGTTCGGGAAGTCCAGAATAGTGGTGGTCGCACCCAGGGTCGATCATTACTCCGACCCTACCTCCGACCCCCAGTGAAAAACATGGTTTTTAAATTCAAAATTAATTCTAATTAATTTCTATTGACTTTGTTAGGTCTTCTAGCAATATAATAACAATATAAAGGTGTTCTTAAAGCTTGTAAGAGGATCTATTAGCAAGCTAAGGTGAGGAAACATAACTCTAAACTAATCGGTTAATAATAAACTGTTTTCTCTTTTCTTGAGTCCAATGCCATGCTTGATCCTATGTGAATATGTTTGTAATGTGCATACAACATGTCATCCAATATTTCTATTATTTGTTCATGCATATTTACTTTGTTGTTTATAACATGATGATGAAGATGATGATAGGAATAGGCATGTGAATGTATGTGTGTGGTTGGTGTACTTGATGCGAGCGAGTATCAGGGGAGGTGTAATGGGAATGTCAACAAACGTTAACCTTTGGTGGGACTTAGCACTTTAGCTCTATCTCTAACTCAAGTCTTGTGCATTAGGATCGTCGTATCACCATTACTTTAGCGGAACTATTACGTCGTAGAGTCTTAGGGGAGGTAGTCTCGGTCCTTGTAGTCTCTGACTCTACCGGGGGGCCTTTGCTCTATCTCTATGGACGTTCTGAGGGATGCTGGGGTGAGGCCTTGGATACACTATTTGGAATTAGAATTGATAAGTTGCGAGCCCAGTTTGCAAGCCCTCGTCAGCAGGTGCTTACGTGTTGGTATGGCACTGTACAACAATAAACATTAACCTTTGTTGTACAATGTTATGGTAGGGTGGATGGGGACGACAATAAATGTTAACCTTTGGGCAGACTTCCACACCCTGTGTATAAAGGTGGGGTCAATAAACGTTAACCTTTGACCACCCAACCTTTCTATTGTGCATTGCAAACTTTAAACCAGAACAAAGATATGAATTGACTGCATGCATATGTATTGTTGCATTGTTTTGTTTACTCACTGAGCCATGATGTGTGCTCACCCCCTCGACCTTGAATATTTTTAGTTTATGATGCAGGTACTACCGTCGAAGATTATGTCAATGCTCCAGTGTATGGTCATGTGGCGGCGATGGAAGTTGAAGATGAAGTGGATACACATGACTCCTCTTGCGACTGCAACTCATGTGTATTCGATTAGATTTTTTTTAGTCTTCTTTATTTGGATTTATTAAAGACATGTATTTGATACTTATTTATGTTTTAGTTGATACGGAATAATTTACTATTTTAATATTAATATCATAGTAGATTCTCAGTTCATTTTACTATAAGACTTCCACTATTGTGTATTTACTCTGATTATGAATGTGGATATATGAGGTTCAGATCAGTCGGATACCAGCTGTCCGAGATCTTGGTTGAACCATTGGTTTGCTAGCGGTTCATCACACCATTCTGAAGTGTGGAGAATTGGGGTGTGACAACTTGGTATCAGAGCATCTCAGGCCGTGTCCGCTAAACTAGCATACATTCACGGTAAATTGTGAACTGAGATAGGATAAAAGTAAAAACTGTAATATTAACACACTATAAGCACAAGTGATGTTTGAGACCAAATTTGAAAAGAAAATAATGCATCTATTAAAGGAAGAACAATTTTAAATACAATGAGAGATAAACAAACATGTACAAATAGATAAAATAGAGTAAAGTCCACAACCCGGACAGTTACTCTGTAGTACAAAGAAAGAAAATAAGTACAATCATGAAGCTGGAGGTGAAGGAGGGGGCGGTGCCTCACGATCTCTGTCATAATCCTCAGCGTAGACTCTAGTCAACCAGCCTATTTGTGTCTAGGTCGTTTGAAGACTAGATGTATAATCCGCTACCCGTTGATCAGTCCGACGCTGAGCCTCCATGAGCTCTCCCATCCTCATGTCTGATGTACGCTAGGCGTCTAGTAACTCATCCACTCTCACCCGCTGAGCGTCTAGTAACTCCCGCATCCTCAGACCAGATCTGCGCTGAGCCTCTCTGATCTCATGCAATATCTCCATCAAAATAGAAGATGGGTGAGAAGGACCAGCCGCATGTGAAGGACCAGCCGCATATGAAGTACTAGCTCCAACCGCATGCGTAGGTGTTGGAGGTGGTATAGAGTCTACATCCATGTACATACGATCATCATCACCAGCAGGCTCCGTATGAACTCCAGCGGCGGCGTCAGCTATCTCTACGCGAGTGCGAGGGCGCACCATCGCGTTCCTCTCCTCATCACTGACCTGAGCATCCTGCATGCCCATCATGCAAATAGCCTCCCAATCTAGAGGCGATGAGAAGGACTTCTCCTGAATCTTTTCATCCAATAAATCAACCCCCAGGCGGGTAAACAGAACAGTGATCATACGTCAGTAAAGAAGGTTACCAGTGTGACTGTGCAATGTAGCAGTGATCATGGTACGCATGATGATGTACAAAAGGCAGACGGGTTGCCTAGTGCAAATACAGTATAGAAGATACTGGGTTAGCTGGGAAACCCTCTCATAATGACCACTCTGCGGAATCAGGTTATGCTGAATGATCTCGCAATATATCCGTGGAACTCGACGCATATAACATGCCCTCATCTGCCAGCGATCAGGATGAAGGAGCTAGTTATCAATCTCGGCCCTCATCTGTAGAGAGAAGAATTGGGGCCCTCCAGGAGCACAGAAAACCATGGGGAGATCGTAGGAGATGCCCAGTAGGTCGGCTAGCTGCTGATAGTCAAACGAGATGTTCACCCCTTTGACGTAACTCGTGAAGCGCAACTCGTGACCCCTCTCAACATCATTGTAAACCCCCACCACCTGGAGGTTACAATAGAACTGGCGTACCAAATCGGGGTAGGTGCACGCGTCGTAAGTAATGACAGGGAGCCATCCCATATCACCAAACGCTCTCTCCACATTGAACAGGGCTAACTCAGCCAAGTTCACCTTACGACCACCCTCTAATTTCTTGTGAGTGTAGTGGGCATACTGTGCCTCAGCTTTGTTGGAACGGAAACGAAGAGGAACACGAACTCTGGGAACTTTGGTACGAGCCATAGTATTTGCAAATAAGAAAGAGAAACCAATAATGTTTAGAAAAGAGTAAAAACTAAAAATTGGGACATTATAACGACGTAAGTTGGCCAAAAAGCCTCACTTGTCACCCATACACGTGGGCAGGAGGACTTACGTAGGTTCTAACAGATCCTACAATACTCACACAATAGTAAATTCTAACTAAAGGAATCCAATTTGAAGAAATTGGGAGAAATCAAAAATTTCGACAAATTAGGGCAAAAAGAGCAAAAATCCAATTTTCTCGATAACCAACCGATGAAACTCAAAAATTTTGAGGGCTTTCGTTCCTCGAGCCACCAATAACAAAAGCCCCCAATAAAAATCGAATTTCTACGATTGGAAAAAAAGTTTAATTTGAAAAATACAAGATAAATGGCAAAAACCTAGAAATGAAAACCTAAAAACAGGTAAAAATGAGAAAACATACATGTAGGAATGATGTGGACGTCGAAGCACGGAACCGAAATGGCCAATATAGTGAAGTGACACTGTAGCAACTCAGAGGTGGAAGACGAGTCGAAACGGGGAAGGAATAATGGGAAATGGACCCAGATCGGACCTTAAAAATCTAATTTTTGGTCCAAGGGTCGGAGAATTCGACCAGGATAATAGACCCCCACATCGACCCCCGTATCGACCCCCAGCCCTTGGGAACCTGACAGAAAACCAGGGGTCGCACCTGGGGGTCGGACATACCATCGACCCCCGTATCGACCCCCAGCTCTCAGGAATCTGACAGGAAACCAGGGGTCGCACCTGGGGGTCGGACACCCATCGACCCCCGTCTCTCGAAAAGAATAGGTACATTCCCAGGGTTGGATATTGAGTGTCGGACATACCATCGACCCCCACCATCGACCCTGCATAGAAAAGATAGTATTTTTCACCGAATGATCTGAAAATTTTGGAAATAACATCGGTTAGCGTGCCTACATGAAGTATAAATGATTGCCTCACTTTTGTTAATGATTTTTCAGGCATCACCAATATCAGAGGGAAACGGCTAGAAGTAGAGTAACCAGGCAAAGCCAAAACACAGTTCCACCACCACCACCTGTGGAGGAAACTAGTTAGGAAAATATATATGCACAGGGAAATCCACAGGTTGCACCACCAGTAAATCCGCTGCAGGCAAATCCTACAAACTTGCCACCT
Organism: Protea cynaroides; assembly: GCA_028583415.1. Taxonomy (NCBI): domain Eukaryota; kingdom Viridiplantae; phylum Streptophyta; class Magnoliopsida; order Proteales; family Proteaceae; genus Protea; species Protea cynaroides. The sequence continues at coordinate 52,200,888 of CM053273.1, read as the reverse complement.
CCACCACCGGAGCTAGCAATAGTGGTAATGAATTTATCGCAACAGCTGCAACAACTGCAATACGCACAGGCTCAAATGCAAGCAACAATGGGGATTATGTACTAGGCAACACATGCTACACCCATGCCGACTGGACAAGCCAGTGCAGCACCGGTGGGTAACCACCCAGCACCTCAAACACCTCAACCACCAGCTGCACAGATTCCAGTACCAGGTCTGGAAGCAGCGCAGGTTAATTATCAGTATCCACAACCTATGTTTGGGGCATACCCCCAAAATCAGTTGGATCACTCTCGACTGGTTGAGAGATTCTTGAAGATGAATCCCAAGGAATTTAACGGTAAACCGTCTGATCCTTTATGGCCAGCACATTGGATCGACGAGATGGAGAGAAATTTTTTTATGATGATTATTACAGAAGAAGAAAAGGTATTATGTGCCACCTTCATGCTAAAAGGCGATGCACATCATTGGTGGAAATCGACCAGGACCTATCTATTAACCAAGCACGCCCTATTGACTTGGGCTATTTATAAATAACCTTTTTTTGAGATGTATTTTCCCCAAAGCTTCAAAGATTCTATGGAGAAGGAGTTCTTGAGTTTATATCAGGGCCAGATGTCCGTGGATGCATATCAACAACGTTATGAGGAGCTGTTTTTCTTTGCACCACTCTGTATGCAAGAAGAAGACACATAGGTTTGTCACGGGACTTAGAGGGAGCATCAGAGAGCATGTTCTAGGCTTGGAGAAGAAGGTATATAATGAAGCTGTGCAAATTTCTCGAGTTATTAAATCGAGCCAGAAGGAAAGCTATTTTACACAGAATAGAGGTATGAAAAGGCCAGTCGGAAATTATTATAACGGGGGGAATAACAGGACATTTAAACCCTTCCATGCTCAAGGCTTTGTTACTGCACCCAAGACTACCCCAGTAATTCAACAACAGCCAAAGCCTAATTCTGATGGTTCGAAATGTTATAACTGCAACCAAGCGGGACATATGGCAAGAGAGTGTCCTAAGCCCAAGAAGCCGTTACATCAAGGACGAGTATATGCTGTTACATCCGAGGATGCTGCCGCATCACCCGATGTGGTTACAGGTATGATTGAAACCTTTTAAGTTGTATTACATTGTATGAGCATGTAGACTAAGTAAAATAAATCACAGGTATGGTATCTATAAATGGCATACCCGCCAAAGTACTCTTTGATTTAGGAGCTACTCATTCCTTTATATCTGTGTCATTTGGAAAGAAGCTGAATTTACCCATCAAAACATTGGACTACAAAATACTTGTACGGTCATCGATGGGGTTGGAAGTGGAGCTAGAAAAAGGTTATGGGCCATGTCTAGTTCTCATTGGCGAGAAAACTTTAGATGCAACCTTGATCCAACTTGGGATGGCAGACTTTCACGTCATCTTTGGAATGGACTGGTTAGCTCGGCATTCGGCAAACCTATTATGCGCCAAAAAGAAGCTAACATTTAGAGACAAAGAAGGAGCATAATTCAGTTTTCTGGGAACCAAACTTCCCCGTAAACGCAAGCTCATAATATCAGCACTAAAGGCGAAGAAGTGCCTTGAAAAGGGAGCAGTCGGATATCTAGTATCAGTGGTTGACCTTACCAAAGAAGCACCACGGATGAAAGATATTGTTGTTGTGCGGGATTACCCCGACGTATTTCCTGAAGAACTACCAGGATTACTACCCGACCGAGCCACAGAGTTTGTGATAGATCTTATACCTGGAGCCGCACCAGTATCAAAAGCACCCTACCGAATGTCTCCTACTGAATTGGAGGAATTGAAAGTACAACTACAAGAACTACTGGACAAGGGTTATATTCGACCCATTATATCACCATGGGGAGTGCCAGTATTGTTCGTAAAGAAGAAGGACGGAAGCGTTCGATTATGTATTGATTATCGGGAGTTGAACAAACTGACAATCAAGAATCGATATCCACTACCTCAGATCGATGAATTGTTCGATCAGTTGCAAAGATCAAAAGTATTTTCCAAGATCGATCTTCGGTCAGGTTACCATTAGTTGAAGATTAAAGATGGTGATATTCCTAAGACAGCTTTCAGGACCAGATATGGACATTATGAATTCTTGGATTAACAAACGCACTAGCAATTTTCATGGAACTTATGAACCGTGTTTTCCACGATATGTTGGATATGTCGGTTATCGTATTTATTGATGATAATTTGGTATATTCCAAGGACAAGAAAACTCATATTAAGAATCTAAATGCCGCTCTACATCGTTTAAGGAAAGAGAAGCTATATGCCAAATTTACCAAATGTTAGTTTTGGCTAAGTGAAGTTGCCTTCCTAGGCCATGTAGTATCTGCTGAACGAATCAAAGTAGGCCCCAGCAAAATCGAAGCCATTGTAAAGTGGGAAGCACCAAAGAGCGTTGCAGAAATTAGAAGTTTTTTGGGTCTCGCTGGTTATTATCGGAGATTTGTGGAAGACTATTCCTGGATTGTCGTACCTCTCACCAGTCTGACTAAGAAAGGTGAAAAGTTTGTGTGGATGGATAAATGCGAGAAGAGCTTCCAAAACCTGATGACCAGATTGATATCCGCTCTGATTTTGACTATTCCTATTCCCGGACAGCCATTTACCTTGTGCACTGATGAGTCAGGATTGGGATTAGGATGTGTGCCTAAGCAAGGAGTACAAGTAGTCGCTTATGCCTCAAGACAGTTAAAGACACATGAGAAAAATTATCCCACTCATGATTTGGAGTTGGCGGAAGTAGTACATGCTGTCAAGATATGAAGACAATACCTATACGGAGAGAAGTTCTAGATTAAATCGGACCATAAGAGTCTTACATATTTATTTAATCAAAAGGAGTTGAATATGAGACAAAGAAGATGGCTGGAACTACTGAAAGACTATGATTGTGATATCCAGTATCATCCGGGGAAAGCTAATGTAGTAGCGGATGTGTTGAGCAGAAAGGCAGTGATAAAATCCTAGGGAGAGATTAGCACAACCGCAACAATGTGTACTACCAGAATGGTATTTAATCACGGCAATGAGCAGTATGTGATAGACACACCGGATGGATCAGCCATCCAAGGGTTTATTCATCGATTTTCCAATATGTTCGCTGCATTGAAGATTATATCGGATATAATTGATGAAGTGAAGACAACTATCAAAGCAGACCCTTACCTAAGAACGGTACAAGAAGACATCGAAAAAGGTAAAAACTAACCCTGAGTTCACCTTGGACGAAGAAAAGGTATTGAAGTACAAACGAAGAATATGTGTACCTGAAACAGAAAGTGTGGACATTAGCCACCGACTGATGAAAGAAGCCCATACCACCATCTATTTGATACATCCTGGAAGTACAAAAATGTATCACGACCTAAAGAAACTATATTGGTGGAGAGGAATGAAAGCAGATGTAGTTAAGTTTGTGTCTCAATGCCTAAATTGTCAAAAAGTAAAGGCTGAACGACAAAGACCCGCAGGACTGTTACAGCCGTTACCGGAACCAGCATGGAAATGGGGCCACATCACCATGGACTTCGTCACTGGGTTACCATTGACTCCTCGAGTAGTTGACGCAGTTTGGGTGATTATAGACTGTCTGAGCAAAACAGCTCACTTTATATCGATACGACCTCAGTATACACTAGAAAGGTTAGCAAAGCTGTATGTGGATAATATAGTTCGATTACACGGTGTACCAGAGAGCATTGTGTCCGATAGAGATCCACGATTTACTTCCATGTTTTGGAAAAGATTGCAAAAGACTATGGGTACAACATTGAAATTTAGTACTGCATTCCATCCACAGATAGATGGATTGTTAGAGCGTACAATTCAGATTCTAGAAGATATGCTACGAGCATGTGTGATTGACTTTAAAGGATCATGGGATGAAAAACTACCACTGATCGAGTTCGCCTACAACAATAGCTATCAGGCTACTATACAGATGTCACCCTATGAAGCACTGTATGGTAGAAAGTGTCGAACTCCCTTATTTTGGAATGAAGTTGGGGAACGTAGTCTCGTTGGACCAGAATTTGTTGAAGAGACTTGTCGAGTGGTCGACATTATCAAGAAAAGAGTGAGAACAGCCCAGAATATTCAGAAGCAATATGCAGATACTCGATAGAGAGATCTTGAGTTCGTTGTGGGTGATAAGGTATTCTTGAACGTATCACCTATCCGAGGTCTGAAATGGTTCGGACAGAAAGGGAAACTGATTCCAAGATATGTCGGGCCATATGAGATTCTAGCTAAGCGTGGGAAAGTGGCTTACCAGTTAGCACTACCACCATCTATGTTAAGTGTGCATGACGTATTTCATATTTCCTTATTGAAGAAGTATGTCAATGATCTAACGCAAGTTCTGACAGTAGATCTACCAGATTTAACTGAAGATTTAACTTTTGAAATAACACCAACTAAAATCACCAGCCGAAAGGTTCAACGACTACGCAACCGAGATATCTATTATGTCAAGGTCACTTGGAGAAGTAGAGACATGGAAGAAATTACAGGGCAGGAAGAGAATGCTATGCGAAAGCAATACCCTCACTTATTCGACTCAGAAGGTATGAACAATTTTGGGGATGGAATTTTTATAAATAGGGGGGAGTTGTAAGACCCGTATCAAACTAACCCAGTTTTACCACCTTGAACCAGGTCTACCCATCATGGATGAGCCAAATGGACCAAGTGCGTGAAGGAGATCACGATCCCAGGTATTAAACTGACCCAAAAACACTTAAATTAAGGGGAGGGTTGCATAATCAGCAAGGGAGGGTCGGACCCCCCAAGACAGAAGCCCAACCCCCAGTTTTACATGGGGGGTCAGACACTTCAGGAACCAGGGGTCGACGGGATCTCCGACCCCCCTATCGACCCCCGGTACTCGGTAAATCTGAAAAATGGGAAAGTTTCCTAATTTCGATGGGATTCCTTCCAAATCTCAATGGGACTTATTTTAGGAGTTTCTACTCTATAAATAGGACGTCCCTAAGCCTCTTTTACTCATTTTACAACCCTAATTGAATTGAGAGAAAGAAAAGAGAAGGAAGGGAAGGAAAAGAGAAGGAAAGAAGAGAAGAAAGCAAAATGAGAAGAGTTGCAATGGAGGAGTATTCTTCTCAGGTATGGATACTAATACCATGAATTACTAAAGACCTTAGGATAGATAATGCAGAGAGTATGATCTTGGAGAAACCCAAACCATCAACCTATGGTTAGGTTTTCATGGAAAACCATGGGGGAAAATCATGAAAGCCATATAGGTGGTAGAATCATGGTTCTAAACCATAGAACTTGTGTAGAATGGATTATAGGAACAAGCCATAGGACCCCAAACCCGAAGAATGGATTTAAGGAAGAAAATCGACCAAAACCCACAGGGGGTCGCATGGGGGGTCGATGGCCAATCGACCCTACCAGACCCTGAGCATCGACCCCCAGTGTTCGGGAAGTCCAGAATAGGGGTGGTCGCACCCAGGGTCGATCATTACTCCGACCTACCTCCGACCCCCAGTGAAAAACATGGTTTTTAATTTCAGAATTAATTTTAATTAAATTCTATCGACTTTGTTAGGTCTTCTAGCAATATAATAACAATATAAAGGTGATCTTAAAGCTTGTAAGAGAATCTATTAGCAAGCTAAGGTGAGGAAACATAACTCTAAACTAATTGGTTAATAATAACTTGTTTTCTCTTTTCTTGAGTCCAATGCCATGCTTGATCCTATGCGAATATGTTTGTAATGTGCATACAACATGTCATCCAATATTTCTATTATTTGTTCATGCATATTTACTTTGTTGTTTATAACATGATGATGATGATGACGATAGGAATTGGCATGTGAATGTATGTGTGTGGTTGGTGTACTTGATGCAAGCGAGTATCAGGGGAGGTGTGATGGGAACGTTAACAAACGTTAACCTTTGGCGGGTCTCAGCACTTTAGCTCTATCTCTAACTCAAGTCTTGTGCATTAGCATCGTCGTATTGTCATTACTTTAGCAGAACTATTACGTCGTAGAGTATTAGGGGAGGTGGTCTCGGTCCTTGTAGTCTTTGACTCTACCGGGGGGCCTTAGCTCTATCTCTATGAATGTTCTGAGGGATGCTGGGGTGAGGCCTTGGATAGACTGTTTGGCATTAGGATTGGTTAGTTGCGAGCCCAGTTTGCAAGCCCTCATCAGCAGGGGCATACGTGTTGGTATGGCACTGTACAGCAATAAACGTTAACCTTTGTTGTACAATGTTATGGTAGGGTGGATGGGGACGACAATAAATGTTAACCTTTGGGCGGACTTCCACACCCTGTGTATAGAGGCGGGGTCAATAAACGTTAACCTTTGACCACCTAACCTTTCTATTGTGCATTGCAAATTTTAAACTAAACCAAAGATATGAATTGACTGCATGCATATGTATTGTTGCATTGTTTTGTTTACTCACTGAGCCATGATGTGTGCTCACCCCCTCGACGTTGAATATTTTTAGTTGATAATGTAGGTACTACCGTCGAAGATTATGTCAACGCTCCAGTGTATGGTCACGTGGCGGCGATGGAAGTTGAAGATGAAGTGGATACACATGACTCCTCTTGCGAGTGCAACTTATGTGTATTCGATTTGATTTTTTTTAGTTTTCTTTATTTGGATTTATTAAAGACATGTATTTGATACTTATTTATGTTTTAGTTGATACAAAATAATTTGCTATTTTAATATTAATATCATAGTAGATTCTCAGTTCATTTTACTATAAGACTTCCGCTATTGTGTATTTACTCTGATTATGAATGTGGATATATGAGGTTTAGATCAGCCGGATACCACCTGTACGAGATCCTAGTTGAACCGTTGGTTTGCTAGCGGTTCATCACACCATTCTGAAGTGTGCGGAATTGGGGTGTGACAGTATGTTAATCAATGATTTAATTAATATGAGCCATTGGTTGTATATTTATATTATTATGTTATGTGGCTATTGACATGATTAAATTTTGGAACATTGACCATGATGATTTTAATTTTAATCTTGACCATCAATCATGATAATTTTAATGTGTTGATCTTGATCATTGATCATGATAATTTTATTGTTTGATCTCGACCATTAATCTGATCACCATGCACCCACTGATTAAACATTAATAATCCAATCCCAACCATCAGATCACCCATTATCAAACCCCATGCAATCCTAGACATCCGATTACCCCCCATGCAATCCTAGCCATCCGAATAGCATTTCCATCATCGTAATCATCTGATCATCCATCGAATCATCATTTTCACCATCCGATCATCACCCACACTCTTTGATCATCATCTACATCGTCTTATCACCCACCATTGATCTGCCACCACATCACAACCCTCGATCTGTTCCACAGACACAAGTTGTTCACATCACACGCTGAAATATTTGGAATGCTTATTGCTATATTTATCTGCTACACATGCTTATTGCTATATTTGTCTGCTACACATGCTCTCAAACATTGTATTGGATTGTTTACATGCCATATTTGGATAAATGGCTACATTTAGAGCATTCATATGCTTTTTTTGGATTGTGCACAACCATGTTTATCATATACCATGTGTTGCTATATTTGGTAGAATAAATAGATTTTTACCATATTTAGCAAAATCTTGATAATTACCATTTTTAAGTCTTACTATGCTTAGAAAATAGCATATAAGATCTTACCTTTTTTGAAAAATTCATGCCATATTTGCATTCTATGATTGGTGCTTACCATATAGATATATAGATGCATACATTGATTTCTTACCATTTGTTTACTCTTACTATGCTTAGAAAATAGCATATAAGATTTTACCTTTTTTGGATAATTCATGCCATATTGCATTCTATGTTTAGTACTTGCCATATTGATATATAGATGCATATATTGATATCATACCATATTAGGTCTTGCCATGCTTAGAAGATAGCATACTAGATCATGCCATATAGGCTCTTTCCTTCTTTGCAATACATGCCATATATTAAAGATTTTTAACATTCTTACTATATATGAATTTCTTGTCATAAATGTGTTATATGCTATATTTAGATGAATAATTTATTTTTGGCAATAATTTAATTTATGCAACACCCTAGTTGAACTGCCATATATGCACACTTCTAGAAGACAATCTAGGCGTGGGGACGTGCATTTAGGCACCCACATTCTTGGGAAGGGTATAATGGAAATAATAAAAATCATAACAAAGAAAGAGAATGCTTTGCCAAACCTTTCAAAATTAGAACTTAGGATGAAAAGGGTAGTTTAGGATGTTTTTACCCCTCAGCATATCCTAAACCTGGAATAGGTTCTAAACCCTAAACCTATAATAGGTTCTAAACCCTAAACCTAGAATAGGTTCTCAATCCCTTAACCTAGAATAGGTTATTTCAGCTTAAACTTCGTGGATTCTGATTTCTAGGTCAAACCCTAGGATACGTAGGCCATTTGGGAGAAACCCAAATTCGGATGCACATTTTAGTCCACTCGGACTATCAATAGATCCACTAGGATATTTACCCATTTTCCAACCCAAATAGGGTTATTCAGCCTGAACTACGGGGATTCTGATTCCTAAGTCAAACCCTAGGATACATAGGCCATTTGGGAGAAACCCAAATTTGGATCCACATTTAAGTCCACTCAGACTATCCATACATCCACTAGGATATTTACCCATTTTCCAACCCAAATAGTGTTACTCAGCCCGAAATACACAGATTCTGATTCCTAGGTCAAACCCTAGGATACGTAGGCCATTTGGGAGAAACCCAAATTTGGATCCACATTTTAGGCCACTTGGACTATCCATAGATCCACTAGGATATTTACCCATTTTTCAACCCAAATATGGTTACTTAGTCCGAACTATGCAGATTCTGATTCCTAGGGCAAACCCTAGGATACGTACGCTATTTGGGAGAATCCCAAATTTGGATACACACCTTAGTCCACTCGGACTATCCACAGATCCACTAGGATATTTATCCACATTTCGACCAGAGCCCGAACTACGCGGATTCTGATTCCTGGGGCAAACCCTAGGATACGTAGGTCATTTGGGAGAATCCCAATTTTGGATCCAAACCTTAGTCCACTCAGACTATCCATAGATCCACTACGATATTCCCCCCATTTTGACCCTGAGTCCGAACTACGTGGATTCTGATTCCTAGGGCAAACCCTAGGATACATAGGCTATTTGGGAGAATACCAAATTTGGATCTACACCTTAGACCACTCGGACTATCCATAGATCCACTAGGATATTTATCCATATTCCAACGCATAAAGGGGTATTCACATTTTGACCCAAATAGGGTTATCCATATTTTGACCCAGAAAGGGTTATCCATTCTTAGATCCACTAGGCCTATCTATCAGTTTACATGGACTATCGAGATCCTAACCCATAGGGTTTCTCATCCTTTCAAACATAAACTTCAACTTGAACAATGAACTTAATCATGCACAAGCATAAATCACAGCCATAAACTTTAATCACACCTGAATTACGATGGTGAACCTGATTTTTCGGAATAATTCCATGACACGTAGGCAATCTGATGGATACAGATTCGGTTCATTGATATCAAACCACTTGGTTTGTTCAGTTTAATAGATAGAGCCTATCAAAGGAAAGGTATAGTCGATCGATTTTGATCAGGCAGTTTGGGTGCCTAACCCCTTCCCATAATCGTAACTTGACGCTTACCCAATCTCTGATGGTCCAGAAATCCAATCTAAGGGCCATGAGTCAATCGAAGTTTTACCTTAGGGTGAGATTTCACATTTCTAAGGTCCTAGACCATAATCTAGGTGGCGACTTCCAAAACAAGATTACGATCTTTGTCCTCACAGTGGCGACTCCACTGGGGAATATAAATGTCAGACTCCTAAATGAAAACTTTCCTTATGTGAATTGGATGCTAGCTCTTAGGATACTATATTTATGCTTGTATAATATTGTTTTGGGGGGAATGGGTTCTGTCACACATTCGTGCGAGTAGCCGAACCGGGTCCCATGCATATGGGGCAGTCCGCTAGGTGAAACACACAACCTTGGGCTGTACTTTGTGAGACCATGACCGACGAGCAGCCTCTAACAAGCATTTCTTGGGTCCGCCTGGGAATGCGATATGCTACTCCACGTCGCTTGATTCTTGCAACATACTATATAAAGGGATTGGGGGCCCATTATTCATCGTGCATTCGGTAATAGGTTACCCCGTCCTTGTCAAGGTGACCATGTCCTAACCCAGATTGTAGCCCAATGATTGTTATTTTTAGTTCATCCCTGAACCGACCCAGTAAAATCTACTTAGCCATGATATCCATGTTCAAGACGTCAAATTTCTGCCCATTTTTGTCCTCGATTGGTCAACATGTTAGAATCTACACGATGAGCATCTTGAACTCTCATCCATTGGGAGTATGAGGTATGTATACACCTGTTCTACATCATAGTAGACGGTCACTATACACCCCCCATTAAGTAACCTCGATGTGTCGAACCTTTCATTGTTAACACATCAATTTTGAAAAACGAGTTGAAAATCCCAATCAAAACATAGATACCATGGTCAAGAAGAAATTTACTAGTTTCTTCATCCATAAACTACTTTTGCTAACCATCCCAAATAAGGACAATGGATTAATATATCCATTTTAATTTCATTGAATTTGGTAACCCAAGTGGCCAGACCTTGGTTGAAAGACGCGCACTCCGTGAACCCAATCTAAACCATGATTTCATGTCGTAACAAGTCTTCTGATCATCACCAGGCCAGACAAGACGAGCTGATGACAATCAGATACAAAATCAGACCAAACAGACCAACTTAAGTATGAATTTCATTCATACCGGTCGATGGTACCGGTCTATGGTACCGGCCGACCGGTACGGTCTGCGCAGTAGACTACCAAGATCCAGAATTGGATCTCTACGGGTCCCACTTTCCCAATTCTGAATTCTAAGACTTTCCTAATCCTAAGAGGCTTCCTAAACCTAATTCCTAGCGTATTTAAAACCCTCTAAGCCTCTTAGAATCCCTTCCATTGATTCTTACAAACCCTAGAAAGGAGAAGGAGATTTAAGAAGGAGAATGAGCTAGGAAGAAGAAGGAAGAGCCGATATTGTCGTTCGACGACGCAGACCTTACCGCCAGTCAACGGTAAGTGCTTGAACTTTCCTCTACTCTATGAACTCTTATAGGGTTGATTGTTGTTGAATCAATACCACGCAGAGCGGGTATTGATCTAAACCCTACTTTGCCTTCAAACCCTAATTTAGTCGACAAACCCTAGATTCGAGCTCTAGGATGAATATCATCAAAACTAGACTTGAATGGAGTAGGAAACAACTTTGACTCAAAGCTCAAACTTAGAATGTATAAGAGGAACCCTGGAATCAATAGAGAATGATCGACGGCAGTCGAAAAACCAAGCGTATGGTCTTCCAGAGACATACCGATCGACCATACCGGTCGCAGGTCATGCGACCGGTACTGCGACCGGTACCTCTCGGGGAGTAGCCTGTGGGGACCGGCTGACCATACTGGTTGCCAGTTTTTCCCATAGAGGTACGACCGGTACCTGCGATCGGTCAGCTCTGTGAGGTGTATTCTGTAACCCCGTTGGTTTTCGACCAACGTAAGCCCTAAGAAACTATTCTAATTGAACCCTAATATTATGTATGACTTTGTGATAGCACGTTTAGATCTTACAACGTGGAGCAAGCTATCGAACAAGCGTCAAGTAAGGGAATCAGACCTAAACCTTAATAATTAATGGACAGTAAATTGTTGTAAATAACAATGAATATGTGGATTGGTGTTTGTGCATATTGCATTTCATCCTTTACTTTCAGCTATTATTATTGTTCATGCATACTCACTATGCTAGGATGTGATTGCTAGACATATGATTGTTTTCCTTGGTATGTGGAATGGGAATGGTCTGGGGTCTGGGATCATTCCTCACACTGGCACCTTTTTGTAGTATTCTATCTTAGCATACTTGGTGCGGATAGGGTATCAGGGGGAGGTCGTGGCACTGTGGTCTCCGGCCTGGCCACCACGCTCTAGCTCTATCTCTATGCCGTAGGGAGTGATGTTGGGATAGAGTCTACTTGCGTATTGTTCTTTCTTAGTATGCTTGGTGCGGGTAGGGTATCAGGGGGAGGTCGTGGCACTGTGGTCTCTGGCCTGGCCACCACGCTCTAGCTCTATCTCTATGCCGTAGGAAGCTGTGCTGGGATAGAGCCTACAGTGATGACATATAGGATTGGTTAGTCCCGAGCCCAGTTTGCAAGTCCTAGCCAGTAGGGGCTTATGTATTGGTATGGGTAGAGTATCAGGGGAGGTAGTGGATTCCTTAGCTTTATCTCTATTTGTAAGACCCGTATCAAACTAACCCGGTCTTACCACCTTGAACCAGGTTTACCCATCATGGACGAGATGAATGAACCAAGGGCGTGAAGGAGATCGTGATCCCAGGTATCAAATCAACCCAAAAATACTTAATTTAAAGGGAGGGACGCATACCCAGCAAGGGAGGGTCGGACCCCCCAAGACAGAAAGTCAGACCCCCCGTTTTATAGAGGGGGTCGGACAGTTTAGGAAACCAAGGGTCGATGGGATCATCGACCCTCTCATCGACCCTCAGTTGCCGCCAGAAACTGAAATTAGGAAAGTTACTAAATTTCGATTGGATTCCTTTCAAATCTCAATGGGACTTAGTTTAGGAGTTTTCAGCCTATAAATAGGACATCCCTAAGCCTCTTTCACTCCTTTTACAACCCTAATTGAATTGAGAGAAAGAGAAGAGAAGGAAGAGAAGAAGAAGAAGAGAAGCAAGGGAGAGAAGAAAAAGTAAAAAGGAGAAGAGTTGTAGAGAAGGAGTATTCTTCTCAGGTTTCGATACTAATTCCATGAATTTCTACAGACCTTAGGTTAGATAAGGATGAGAGTGTGATCTCGGAGAAACCCAAAACCATCAACCCATGGTTAGGTTTCCATGAAAAACCATGAGAGAATACATAAAAGCTATATAGGTAGATGATTCATGGTTCTAGACCATGAAATGTATGTTGAATGGACTGTAGGAGCAAGCCATAGGACCCCAAACACGAAAAATGGACTAAAAGGAGGAAAATTGTCCAAAACCCACAGGGGGTCGCCCAGATGGTCGATGACCATCCGACCCTATGTGACCCTGAGTATCGACCCCCAGGGTTCTGGAAGTCCAGATTAGGGAAGGGTCGCACCAAGGGTCGGTCATAACTCAGACCCTACCTCCGACCCTCAGTTAATAGAATGGTTTTAAAAATTAGAATAAATTTTAATTAAATTTTATCGACTTTGTTAGGTCTTCTAGCAATATAATAGCAATATAAAGGTGATTCTAAAGCTTGGAAGAGTATCTATTAGCAAGCTAAGGTGAGGGAACAAGACCTAAACTAATTGGTTAATAATAAACTACTTTTATTTTCTTGAGTCCAATGCCATACTTGATTCTATGCGAATATGCTTGTAATGTGCATTCAACATGTCATCCAATATTCCTACTATTATTGTTTGTGTGTGGTTAGTGTGCTTGATGCAAGTAGGGCATCAGTGGAGGTGTTATGCGGTGTTTAATCCGGGCACTTTAGCTCTGTCTCTAACTCAAGTCTGGTGCATTTGCATCGTTGTATCGCCATTACCTTAGTAGAACTATTGCAACGTAGGGCATCAAGGAGGGTCTCAGTCATTGAGTCCTATACTCTACCGAGGGGCCTTAGCTCTATCTCTATGAGTGCTCTGAGGGATGCTGGGGTGAGGCCTTGGATACTTTGGTTGACATTAGGATTGGTTAGTAGCGAGCCACGTTTGCAGCCCTAGCCATCAGGGGTTAATTTGTTGGTATGGAGTTGTACATCGATAAATGTGACCTTCGTTGTACAATGTTCATTATGGGTGCTGTGGGCGATGGTGAGAGTCATCGGGCGTATCCACACTCTCGTGCATAGAGGTGCGGTGGCCACCTATCCTTTCTTTAGCACAGTGCAAACGTAAAACCAGACCAAAGATATGAATTGATTTCATGCATATGTATTGTTGCATTGTTTTGTTTGCTCACTAAGCCGTGATGTGTGCTCACCCTTCGACGTCGAATATTTTTAGTTAATGTTGCAGCTAAAACCGTTGAAGATTATATAAATGCTCCAGGATACGGGAACGTTGCGGCAATGGTAGCTGAAGATGAAGTGGATACACATGACATCTCTTGCGAGTGCAACTCATGTGTATTCGATTAGATTTTTTTTAGTTTTATCTATTTGGATTTATTAAAGACATGTATTTGATATTTATTTATTTATGTCTTAGTTGATACAGAATAATTTGTTATTTAAATATTGATATCACAATAGATTCTCAGTTCATTTTATTATAAAACTTCCGCTATTGTGTATTAACTCTGATTATGACTATAGATGTATGGGGTTTAGATAACACAGATATGGCCTACTCGAGATCCTGGTTGAACCGTTGGTTTGTTAGCGGTTCATCATACAATTCTGAATAGTGCAAAATTGGGGTGTGACAACTTGGTATTAGAGCATCTCAGGCCTTGTCCATTGAACTAGCATACATTCAAGACAATTGTGAACTGAGATAGGATAAAAGTAAAAACAGTAATATTAACACACTATAAGCACAAGTGATGTTTGAGACCAAATTTGAAAAGAAAATAATGCATCTATTAAAGGGGGGAACAATTTTAATACAATGTGAAAGAAACAAACGTATATACATAACCAAAATAGGGTACAATCCACAACCCGGACAGTTACTCTGTAGTACAAGAAGAAGGAAAAGATACACTCATGAAGCCGGAGGTGAAGGAGGAGGCGGTGCCTCACGATCTCTTGTCATAATCCTTAGCGTAGACTCTAGTCAACCAGGCTACTTGAGTCTGAGTCGCCTGAAGACTAGCTGTGAGATCAGCCACCCGCTGATCAGTCCGACGCTGAGCGTCTAGAAGCTCTACTATCCTTAGATCCGATGCGTGCTGAGCCTCTCTATTCTCATGAAACATACTCAGCACGTCATCAGAAGGTGGACGCGAAAGACCAGCTGCTTGTGAAGGACCAGCCACAAAAGATGTACTCGCTCTAGCAGCATGGGTAGAAGAAGGAGGTGGTATGGAATCCACATCCATGTAAAGACGATCATCATCCCCGACAACACCACCAGGGACCCCAACTGTAGCTGTTGTTGCCTCAGCGTCAGTGATCTCGATGCGAGTGTGAGGGCGAACCATCTTGTTCCTCTCCTCGTCACTGACTTGGGCATCCCGCAAGCCCATCTTGCAAATAGCCTCCCAATCTAGAGGCGACGAGAAGGTTTTCTCCTGAATCTTCTCATCCAATAAATCAACCCCCAGGCGGGTCAGCAATATAGATTTCATACGTCCATAGGGTAGATTACCCATATGATTGGGCAATGTGGCACTGATCATAGTCTGCATGATGATGTAAGGAAGGCAAATGGGCTGTTTAGTGCAAATGTTGTACAGAAGATACTGGGTCAGCTGAGAAACCCTCTCGTAATGGCCACTCTACGGAATCAGATTATGTTGGATAATCTTGCAAAAGACCCGTGGAGCCGGACGCATATAGCAAGCCCTCATCTGCCAGCGATCAGGTCGTAACAACTGACTATCAATCTCAGTCCTCATCTCTGTGGAGACGAACTGGGGCTCTCCAGGAGCACAGTAAACCATAGGGCCATCATAGAAAATGCCCAACAAATCCGCTAGCTACTGGTAGTCAAATGAGACCTCAACTCCCTTGACATAGCTAGTAATCCTGAGCTCGTGACCCCTATCCACATCATTGTAATCCCCCACCACCTGGAGATTACAATAAAACAGTCGCACTAAATCCGGGCATGTGCAAGCGTCGTAGGTAATGACAGGGAGCCACCTCATATCACCAAAGGCTCTCTCCACGTTGAACAAGGCTAACTCAGCCAAGTTCACCATACGACCTCCCTCCACTTTCTTACCAACAAAGCGGGCATATTGTGCCTCGGCTTCGTTGGAATGGAAGCGAAGAGGATCACGAACTCTGGGTACCTTGGTACAAGCCATGGTATCTGCCAATAAGAAAGAAAAGAAAACAGATAATATGTTAATAAGATAGAAAATCTAAAATTTGGACATTATAACGACGTAAGTTGGCCAAAAGCCTCACTTGACACCCAGACACGTGGGCAAGAGGACTTACGTAGGTCCCAACATGTCCTACAATACTCAGACAGTAGGAAATTTTAGCTAATGAAGTCCAATTTGAAGAAATTACAAGAAATAAAAAATTTCGACAAATTAGGGCAAAAAGAGCAAAAATCCAAGTTCTCGATAACCAACCGATGAAACTCAAAAATTTTTGAGGGCTTTCATTCCTCGAGACACCAATAACAAAAGCCCCCAATAAAAATTGAATTTTTACGATTGGAAAAGGTTTAAATTGAAAAAATACAAGTTAAATGGACAAAAACCTAGAAATGGAAACCTAAAAACAGGTAAAATGAGAAGGCATACCTGTAGGGATGATGTGGACGTCGAAACATGGATCCAAACTGACAAAAATAGCGGAGTGGCACTGTAGCAACACAGAGGTGGGAGATGAGTCGAAACGGGAGAGAAATGATGGTGAATGAACCCAGAATCGGATCTTAAAGGTCTGATTTTTGGTCTGAGGGTCGGATAATTTGACCAGGATCATCGACCCTCGGATTGACCCCCAAATCGATCCTCAGCTCTCGGGAATTTGACAGAAAACCATGGTCGGATACTGAGGGTCAGAGACCCATCGACCCCCACATCAACCCCCAGCTCTCGGGAAGAACAAGTCATTCCCAGGGTCGGATACTGAGGGTCGGACATACCATCAACCCCCACCATCGACCCTACATAAAAAAGACAGTATTTTTCATAAAATGAGCTGAAAATTTTGGAATTTTACATCGGTTAGCGTGCCTACATGCAGTATAAATGATTGACTCACCTATTTTGATGATTTTCAGGCACCACCAATCTTAGAAGAAAACATGTCTAGACGTAGAGTAACCAGGTAGAGTCGAAATGCAGTTCCACCACCACTTGTGGAGGAAACTATCCAGGAGAATATATATGCACAGGGAAATCCACAGGTTGTACCCCCAGGAAATCCAGACCAGGAAAATCCTACCAACTTGCCACCTCCATCACCGGAGTTAGCAACCGTGGTAATGAATCTAGCACAACAGCTACAACAGATGCAACATGCACAGGCTCAAATACAAGTTGCAATGGGGATTATGTTCCAGGCTGCACATGCTACACCCATGTAGACTGGACAAGCCAGTGCAGCACCGGTGGGTAACCACCCAGCACCTCAAACACCTCAACCACCAGCTGCATAGATTCTAGTACCAGGTCCTGAAGCAGTTCAAGTTAATTACCAGTATCCACAACCTATGTTTGGGGCATACCCTCATAATCAAATGGACCACTCTCGACTAGTGGAGCGATTCTTAAAGATGAAGCCCAAGGAGTTTAACGAAAACCATCTGACCCGCTCTGGCTGGCACACTGGATCGACGAGATGGAGAGAAACTTTCTAATGATGACTATTACTGAAGAAGGAAAGGTGTTATGTGCCACCTTCATGCTGAAAGGCGATGCACACCATTGGTGGAAATCTACCAGGGCATATCTACTGACCAAGCATGCCCTATTGACTTGGGCTATTTATAAAGAAGCGTTCCTTGAGAAGTATTTTCCCCGAAGCTTCAAGGATTATATGGAGAAGGAGTTCCTGAGTTTATATCAGGGCCAGATGTCTGTGGATGCATATCAACAGCATTATGAGGAGCTGTTTTTCTTTGCACCATTTAGTATGCAAGAAGAGGACACCAAAACCCGTAGGTTTGACACGGGACTCAGAGGAAGCATCAGAGAGCACATGTTGGCTTAGACAAGAAGATTTATAATGAAGCCGTACAAATTTCTCGAGTTATAGAATCAAGCCAGAAGGAAAGCTATTTTATGCAAAACAGAGGTGTGAAAAGGCCAGCTGGTAATTCTTACAACGGAGGTAATAACAAGACATACAAGCCTTTCCATACTCAAAATTTCACCGCTGCACCCAAGACCACTCAAGCAGCTCAGCAGCAACCAAAGCCAAATACTGAAAGTCCAAGATGTTATAACTGCAATCAAGTGGGACATATGATGAGAGAGTGTCCTAAACCCCGTAAGCCACAACATCAAGGACGAGTTTATGCTGTTACGTCTGAGGAAGCTGCCGCATCACCCGATGTGGTCACAGCTATGACCTAAACCTTTAAGTTGTATTACATTGTGTAAGCAAGTAGACTAACTTTAAACAAATCACAGGTATTGTACCTATAAATGGCATACCCGCCAGAGTACTCTTCGATTCAGGAGCTACTCATTGCTTTATATCTGTGTCGTTTGGAAAGAAGCTGAACTTACCCATCAAAACATTGGACTACAAACTACTTGTACGATCACCGATGGGGTTAGAAGTGGAATTAGAGAAAGGTTATGGGCCATGCCCAGTTCTCATTGGCGAGAAAACCTTAGATGCAACCTTGATCCAACTTGTGATGGAAGACTTTGATGTCATCTTGGGAAAGGACTGGTTTGTCACACCCCAATTCTGCACTGTTAAGAATGGTGTGATGAACCGCTAATAAACCAATGGTTCAACCAGGATCTCGAGTAGGCTATCCCCGCGTTATCTAAACTTACACACATCCGTAATCATAATCAGAGTAAATACACAATAGCGAAAATCTTATAAATAAATGAACTGAGAATCTATGTGATATCAAAATTTAAAGAATAATTTATTTTGTTTCAACTGAGACATAAATATTTAAATAGCAAATACATGTCTTAATAAATTCAATTAAAGAAACCTATAAAATATCTAATCAAATACACATAAGTTGCACTCGTAAGAGGAGTCGTGTGTATCCACTTCAGCTCCAGCTTCCATTGCTGCTAGGTTCCCGTACACAGACGGATTCACATAATCTTCAATGGTATAACCTGCATCACCAACTAAAAACATTCGACGTCGAGGGGTGAGCACACATCACGGCTCAGTGAGTAGCCAAAAAAATGCAATAGTACATATGCATGCAATCAATTTATATCTTTGGTCTGGTTTAAAGTTTGCAGTATGCAATAGAAAGGTTTAGATAGCCAAAGGTCACGTTTATTGACCCCGCCTCTATACACAAGTATGTGACGTCACCCGAAGATCACGTTTATCGTCGACTCACATGCACCTAACCATGAACATTATTTAACAAAGGTTAACGTTTACTGCTATATACTGCCATACCAACACATAAGCCCCTGTTAGCGAGGGCTGCAAACTGGGCTTGCAACTAACCAATCCTAATGCCAAAAAGTGTATCCAAGGCCTCACCCCAGCATCCCTCAGAATGCCCATAGAGATAGAGCTAAGGCCCCCCGATAGAGTCAGAGACTACAAGGACCGAGACCACCTCCCCTAATACTCTACGACATAATAGTTCTGCTAAAGTAATGGCGATACGACGATGCTAATGCACAAGACTTGAGTTAGAGATAGAGCTAAAGTGCTAAGACCCGCCAAAGGTTAACGTTTATTGACGTCCTCATCACACCCCCCCTGATACTCGCTCGCATCAAGTACATCAACCACACACATACAAGCACATGCCTATTCCTATCATCATCATCATCATCATCATGTTATAAACAATACAATAAATATGCACGAACAAGTAATAAAAATATTGGATGGCATGTTGTACGCACATTACAAACATATTCGCATAGAATCAAGCATGGCATAGGACTCAAGAAATAGAAAATGGTTTTGTTATTAACCAATTAGTTTGGAGTTCCGGTTCCTCACCTTAGCGTGCTAATAGATACTTTTCTAAGCTTTAGAATCACCTTTACAATGTTATTATATTGCTAGAAGACCTAACAAAGTCGATAGAATTTAATTAGAATTAATTCCGAATTTAAAAACCATGCTGTTAACTGAGGGTCAGAGGTAGGGTCAGAGTCCTGATCGACCCTCGGTGCGACCCTCCCCAAACTCTAAAATTCCCGAACACTGAGGGTCGATGGTCAGAATCACCTAGGGTCGGATGGTCATCGACCCTCGGTGCGACCCTCTGTGCACTTTGGTCTAATTCCCTCTTTTAATCCATTCTTCGTGCTTGGGATCCTATGGCTTGCTCCTACATTCCATTCTACACTCATTCCATGGTCTGAAACCTTGTATAACCATCTAAAATAGTTTTCATGCATTCTCCTATGATTTTCCATGAAAACCTAACCATAGATTGATGGTTTGGGTTTCTCCGAGATCACACTCTCATCAATAGCTAACCTATGGTTTATAGAAACTCATAGAATCAGTATCCATACCTGAGAAGAATAATCCTTCTCTGAAACTCTTTTCTTTTGGCTTAATTCTCTTCCTTGTTTTTCTTCTTCCTCTTCTCCTTCTCTTCTCTTTCTCTCAATTCAATTAGGGTTGTAAAATGAGTGAAAGTGGCTTAGGGACGTCCTTTAAATAGGGTAGGAACATCCTAAAATAAGTCCCTTTGAGATTAGGAAAGAATTCCCATCGAAAATTAGGAAATGTCCTAATTTTATTTCCTACGGTAACCGAGGGTCGATGATCCCGTCGACCCTAGGGTTCTAAGCTGTCCGACCCTCCCTTCAAAACTGAGGGTCTGACTTTCTGTTTTGGGAGGTCCGACCCTGCTCAGTTGGGTATGTGACCCTCCCCCTATTTTAAGTATTTTTGGGTCGATTTGATATTTGGGATCTCGATCTCCTTGACGCCCTTGGTCCATTTGACTCGACCTTGACGGGTAAACCTGGTTCAAGGTGGTAAGACCGGGTTAGATTGACACGGGTCTTACAACTCCCCCCAACTTATAAAAATTTTGTCCTCGAAATTGTACGTACCTTCTGAATCAAATAAGTGAGGGTATTGCTTCCGCATAGCGTTTTCTTCTTCCCATGTAATCTCTTCCATGTCTCAACTTTTCCATGTGACCTTAACATAGTAGATATCTCTGTTGCGTAGACGTTGAACCTTTCGACTAGTGATTTCTGTTGGTGTTACTTCAAATGTCAAATCATCAGTCAATTCTGACAAATCCACTGTCAAAACATGCGTTGGGTCTTTGACATACTTCATCAATAGGGAAATGTGAAATACGTCATGCACACTTGACATAGATGGTGGTAGTGCTAACTGATAAGCCACTTTTCCACGGTTAGCTTGAACTTCATATGGCCCGACATATCTTGGACTTAGTTTCCCTTTCTGTTCGAACCTCTTCAATCCTCGCATAGGCGAAACCTTCAAAAATACTTTATCACCTACGGCGAACTCCAGATCTCTTCGTCGAGTATCTGCATATTGCTTCTGACGGTTCTGAGCCGTTCTCACTCTTTCCTTTATAATGTCGACCACTCGACAAGTCTCTTCAACAAATTCTGGTCCAACAATACTACGTTCCCCAACTTCAATCCAAAACAAAGGAGTTCGACAATTCCTGCCATACGGTGCTTCATAAGCTGACATCTGTATAGAAGCCTGATAGCTGTTGTTATACGCGAACTCGATCAATGGTAACTTTTTGTCCCATGATCCTTTGAAATCAATTACACATGCTCGTAGCATATCTTCTAGAATCTGGATTGTACGCTCCGACAGTCCGTCTGTCTGTAGGTGGAATGCAGTACTGAACTTCAACGTTGTACCCATAGCCTTTTGCAATCCCTCCCAAAACATGGAAGTAAATCGTGGATCTCTATCAGACACAATGCTTTCTGTAACACCATGTAACCGAACAATATTATCCACATACAGCTTTGCTAACCTTTCCAGTGTATACTGAGGTCGTATACGTATGAAACGAGCTGTTTTAGTCAGACGGTCCACAATCACCCAATTTGTAGTCTAATGTTTTGATGGGTAAGTTTATCTTCTTTCTGAATGACACAGATATAAATGAATGAGTAGCTCCTGAATCAAAGAGTACTCTGGCGGGTGCGCCATTTATAGGTACGATACCTGTGACTTATTTTACTTAGTCTACATGCTCATACAATGTAATTACAACTTTAAAAAGTTTCAGTCATACCTGTGACCACATCGGGTGATGCGGCTGCATCCTCGGACGTAACAGCATGTACCCGTCCCTGATGGAATTGCTTCTTGGGCTTAGGGCACTCTCTTGCCATATGTCCCGGTTGGTTGTAGTTAAAACACATCTGGCTTTCAGAATTTGGCTTTTGTTGAGGTTGAGCTGCTGAAGTAGTCTTGGTTGTAGTAGTAAAATTTTGAGGATGGAAAGGTTTATATGTCTTGTTATTGCCTCCGTTGTAAGAATTTTCGGCTGGCCTTTTGATGCCTCTATTCTGAGTAAAATAACTCTCCTTCTGGCTCGATTCTATAACTCGAGCAATCTGGACAGCTTCATTATAAATTCTCTTTTCTAAGCCCAGAACATGTTCTCTGATGTTTCCTCTCAGTCCCGTGACAAACCTATGGGTTTTGGTTTCTTCTTCTTGCATACTCAGTGGTGCGAAGAAAAACAGCTCTTCATAACCCTGTTGGTACGCATCCACTGACATCTGTCCCTGATAAAGACTCAGAAACTCTTTTTCCATAGAATCTCTGAAGCTCCGTGGAAAATATTTCTCAAAGAAGGCTTCTTTATATATAGCCCAAGTTAGTAGGGCGTGCTTGGTCAGTAGATATGCCTTCGTGGATTTCCACCAATGATGTGCGTCGCCCTTGAGCATGAAGGTGGCACATAATACTTTCTCTTCCTCTGTGATAGTCATCATGAGGAAATTTCTCTCCATCTCGTCTATCCAGTGTGCTGGCCACAACGGATCAGATGGTTTACCGTTGAATTCCTTGGGTTTCATCTTTAAGAATCTCTCCACTAGTCGAGAGTGGTCCAACTGATTTTGGGGGTTTGCCCCAATCATATGGGGTGGATACTGGTAATTACCCTGAGCTGCTTCCGGAACCTGCACTGGAATCTGTAAAGCAGGTTGTTGAGGTGTCTGAGGAGCTGGGTGGTTACCCACCGGTGCTGCACTGGCTTGTCCTGTGTGCATGGGTGCAGCCTGAGTGGCTTGAAACATAATGCCCATGGCAACTTGCATCTGAGCCTGTACGTGTTGCATCTGCTGCAGCTGTTGTGCCAGATTCATCATCACGGTTGCTAGCTCTAGTGGTGGAGGTGGAAAATTTGTAGGGTTTGCCGGTTCTAGATTACCCGATGCATAATCGTTTTCCTGGTTGGTCTCCTCCACGGGTAGTGGTGGTGGAGCTGCATTCCGGGTCTGTCGGGTTACTCTACGTGCAGACATAATTCTTTTCTGTGATTGGTGGTGCCTAAAAATTATCAAAATAGGTGAGAAGTCATTTATATTTCATGTAGGCACGCTAACCGATAATCAATTCCATTTCTAGCTCATTTTATAAAAAAAATATTGTCTTTTCTATGTAGGGTCGATGGTGAGGGTCGATGGTATGTCCGACCCTTGGTTTCCGACCCTGGGAATGACCTGTTCTTCCCGAGAGCTGAGGGTCGATGCGTGGGTCGATGGGTATCTGATCCTCAGTTCCGACCATTAGTTTTTTTGTCAGATCCCCGAGAGCTGAGGGTCGATGGGAGGGACGATTCGACGGTCGATTGTTCTAGTCAAATTGTCCGACCCTCGGACTAAAAATCAGATTTTTAAGATCCAATTTTGGGTCATTTCTTATTATTTCTCCTCCGTTTCGACTCACCTCTCCTCTCTGAGTTGCTACAGTGCTACCCCACTGTTTTTGATCGGCTTGACTCCGGGTTTCGACGTCTACGTCATCCATACAGGTACGTCTTCTTATTTTTACCTGTTTTTAGGTTTCTTTTCTAGGTTTTCGTCCATTTAACTTGTATTTTTCAAATTAAACTTTTTCCAATCGTAAAAACTTGATTTTTATTGGGGGCTTTTGTTATTGGCATCTCGAGGAACAAAAGCCCTAAAAAATTTCTGAGTTTCATCGGTTGGTTATCGAGAAACTTGAATTTTTTCTTTTTGCCCTAATTTGTCGAAATTTTTGATTTTTCTTGAATTTCTTCAAATTGGACATCGTCAGTTAAAATTTCCTACTACATGTGGGTTGTTGGGTATGTTTAAACCTACGTAAGTTCTCATTCCCACTTGAATGGTGAGAAATGGGGCTTTATGGTCGATTTACATCGTTATTAAATCAAATTTTGGATTTTAATCCTATTAACTCCTTGTTTTCCTTCTCTTTCTTATTTTGCAGATACCATGGCTCGTTCCAAGATACCCAGAGTGCGTGATCCACTCCGCTTCCGTTATAATGAAGCCGAGGCGTAGTATGCCGACTATGCCCGAAAGAAAGTGGAAGGTGGTCGTATGGTGAACTTGGCTGAGCTAGCCTTGTTCAACGTAGATAGAGCATTTGGTAACATGGGGTGGCTCCCTGTCATCTCCTATGATGCGTGCACATTTCTGGATTTGGTGCGCCAGTTCTATTGTAATCTCCAGGTGGTGGGGAATTACAATGACGTTGAGCATGGTCAGGAGCTGCGCATCACCAGTTACGTTAAAGGGGTGCATATTTCATTTGACTATCGGCAATTGGCCTATCTGCTGGGCATTCCTTATGATGGCCCCATGGTGTAGTGTGCGCTTGGAGAGCCACAATTTGTTTCTATGGAGATGAGGGCAGAGATCGACAACCAGCTGCTATGACCTGATCGTTGGCAGATGAGAGCTTGTTATCTGCGTCCAGCTCCACGGGTCTTCTGCAAGATTATCCAACAAAATTTGATCCCGCAGAGTGGGCACTATGAGAGGGTTTCTCAGCTGACTCAGTTTCTGAAATACAGTATATGCACTCGCCAGCCCGTCTGCCTTCCATACATCATCATGCGGACTATGATTAGTGCTACATTGCCCGGTCATAGGGGTAATCTACCCTATGGACGCATGATTACAGTGGTACTGACCCATCTGGGGGTTGACCTGGTAGATGAGAAGATCCAGGAGAAGACCTTCTCGTCGCCTCTAGATTGGGAGGCAATCTGCAAGATGGGTATGTGGGATGCCCAAGTTAGTGATGAGGAGAGGAACGCGATGGTGTGCCCTCACACTCGTATCGAGATGGTTGATGCTGAGGCTGCTAGAGCTCGTGTGGATCCCGTCGACGATGATGACCGTATGTATATGGATGTCGACTCAATACCACCGCCTTCACCTACGCATGCGGCTGGTGTTGGTACTTCTTCTGCGGCGGGTCCTGTATCGGAGACTGGTCCTTCGCATGCGGCTGGTCCTTCACTCCCACCTTCTGACATGATGGAGATGCTGCAGGAGATCAGGGAGACTCAACGCAGATCTGATCTGAGGATAGAAGAGTTGCTAGACGCTCAGCGTGTGAGAGTGGATGAGCTATTAGCTGCCCAATGCATATCAGACAAACGGATGGGAGAGCTTATAGTGGTACAGCGTGCGACTGATCGGAGGGTAGCCGATCTCACTGCTAGTCTACAGACGACCCAGACTCAGATAGCCTGGATGACTAGAGTCTATGCTGAGGACTATGACCGAGATCGTGAGGCCCCGCCTCCTCCTTCGCCTCCAGCTTCTTGATTGTACTTATTTTCTTGTACTACAGAGTAACTGTCCGGGTTGTGGACTGTACTCTGCTTTAGTTATGTATATACGTTTTGTTTCTCTCACTCATTGTATGGAAATTGTTTCCCCTTTAATAGATGCATTATTCTCTTTTTAAATTTGGTCTCAATCATCACTTGTGCTTACAGTGTGTTAATATTACTGTTTTTACTTTTATCCTATCTTAGTTCACAATTGTCTCGAATGTATGTTAGTTCAGCGGACAAGGCCTGAGATGCTCTGATACCAAGTTGTCACACCCCAATTCCGTACTGTTCAGAATGGTGTGATGAACCGCTAATAAACTAACGGTTCAACCAGGATCTCGAGTAGGCTATCCCCATGTTATCTAAACTTACACACATCCGTAATCATAATCAGAGTAAATACACAATAGCGGAAATCTTATAAATAAATGAACTGAGAATCTATGTGATATCAAAAATTAAATAACAATTTATTTTGTTTCAACTGAGACATAAATATTTAAATACCAAATACATGTCTTAATAAATCCAAATAAAAAAACCTATAAAATATATAATCAAATACACACGAGTTGCACTTGCAAGAGGAGTCGTGTGTATCCACTTCAGCTCCAGCTTCCATTGCTGCCACGTTCCCGTACACAGACGCATTCACATAATCTTCAACGGTATAACCTGCATCACCAACTAAAAACATTCGACGTCGAGGGGTGAGCACACATCACGGCTCAGTGAGTGACCAAAACAATGCAACAGTACATATGCATGCAATCAATTTATATCTTTGGTCCGGTTTAAAGTTTGCAGTATGCAATAGAAAGGTTTAGGTAGCCAAAGGTCGCGTTTATTGACCCCGCCTCTATAGACAAGTGTGTGACATCATCCGAAGATCACGTTTATCATCGACTCACATGCACCCAACCATGAACATTAAATAACAAAGGTTAACGTTTATTGCTATATATTGTCATACCAACACGTAAGCCCCTGTTAGCGAGGGTTGCAAACTGGGCTCGCAACTAACCAATCCTAATGCCAAAAACTGTATCCAAGGCCTCACCCCAGCATCCCTCAGAATGCCCATAGAGATAGAGCTAAGGCCCCCCGGTAGAGTCAAAGACTACAAGGACCGAGACCACCTCCCCTGATACTCTACGACATAATAGTTCTGCTAAAGTAATGGCGATACGACGATGCTAATGCACAAGACTTGAGTTAGAGATAGAGCTAAAGTGCTGAGACCCACCAAAGGTTAATGTGTATTGACGTCCTCATCACACCCCCCCTGATACTCGCTCGCATCAAGTACATCAACCACACACATACAAGCACATGCCTATTCCTTTCATCATCATCATCATCATCATCATCAAGTTATAAACAATAAAATAAATATGCATAAACAAGTAATAGAAATATTGGATGGCATGCTGTATGCACATTACAAACATATTTGCATAGAATCAAGCATGGCATAGGACTCAATAAATAGAAAACGGTTTTGTTATTAACCAATTAGTTTGGAGTTCCGGTTCCTCACCTTATCTTGCAAATAGATACTTTTCCAAGCTTTAGAATCACCTTTACAATGTTATTATATTGCTAGAAGACCTAACAAAGTCGATAGAATTTAATTAGAATTAATTCTGAATTTAAAAATCATGCTGTTAACTGAGGGTCGGAGGTAGGTCGGAGTCCTGATCGACCCTCGGTGCAACCCTCCCCAAACTCTGAACTTCCCGAACACTGAGGGTTGATGGTCAGAATCACCTAGGGTCGGATGGTCATCAACCCTCGGTGCGACCCTCTATGCACTTTGGTCCAATTCCCTCTTTTAATCCATTCTTCATGTTTGAGATCCTATGGCTTGCTCCTACATTCCATTCTACACTCATTCCATGGTCTGAAACCATGTATAACCATCTAAAATAGTTTTCATGCATTCTCCTATGGTTTCCATGAAAACCTAACCATAGATTGATGGTTTGGGTTTCTTCGAGATCACACTCTCTTCAATA
The DNA here is from genome assembly GCA_028583415.1 of Protea cynaroides. NCBI lineage: Eukaryota > Viridiplantae > Streptophyta > Magnoliopsida > Proteales > Proteaceae > Protea > Protea cynaroides. The sequence continues at coordinate 52,173,023 of CM053273.1, read as the reverse complement.
GCTAACCTAAGGTCTATAGAAACTCATAGAATCAGTATCCATACCTGAGAAGAATAATCCTTCTCTGAAACTCTTCTCTTTTGGCTTAATTTTAATTCTCTTCCTTGTTTCTCTTCTTTCTCTTCTCCTTCTCTTCTCTTTCTCTCAATTCAATTAGGGTTGTAAAATGAGTGAAAGTGGCTTAGGAACGTCCTTTAAATAGGGTAGGAACATCCTAAAATAAGTCCCTTTGAGATTAGGAAAGAATCCCCATCGAAAATTAGGATATTTCCTAATTTTATTTCCTACGGTAACCGAGGGTCGATGATCCCGTCGACCCTAGGGTTCTAAGCTGTCCGACCCTCCCTTAAAAACTGAGGGTCTGACTTTCTGTTTTGGGAGGTCCGACCCTGCTCAGCTGGGTATGTGACCCTCTCCCTATTTTAAGTGTTTCTGGGTCGATTTGATACCTGGGATCTCGATCTCCTTCATGCCCTTGGTCCATTTGACCCGACCATGATGGGTAAACCTGGTTCAAGGTGGTAAGACCGGGTTAGATTGACACGGGTCTTACATGGTTAGCTCGGCATTCTGCAAACCTATTATGCACCGAAAAGAAGCTAACATTTAAAGAAAAAGAAGGAGCAGAATTCAGTTTTGCGAGAACCAAACTGCCCCGTAAATGCAAGCTCATACTCTCAGCACTAAAGGCTAAGAAATGCCTTGAGAAGGGGGCAGTTGGGTATCTAGTATCAGTGGTCGACCTAACCAAGGAAGCACCACGAATGGAAGATATTGATGTCGTGCAGGACTATTCCGACGTATTTCAGGAGGAACTACTAGGATTACCACCCGACAGAGCCACTGAGTTTGTGATAGACCTTATACATGGAGTCGCACCAGTATCAAAAGCACCTTATAGAATGACTCCTACTGAACTGAAGAAATTGAAAGTGCAACTACAGGAACTGCTTGACAAGGGTTATATTCGACCCAGTATATAACCATGGGGAGCACCGGTATTATTCGTAAAGTAGAAGGACGGTAGCGTTCGATTATGTATCGACTATCGGGAGCTGAACAAACTGACAATCAAGAATCGATATCCACTACCTCAGATCGATGATTTGTTCGATCAGTTGCAAGGAGCGAAAGTATTTTCTAAGATCGACCTTCGGTTCGGTTATCATCAGCTGAAGATTAAAGAGGGTGATATTCCTAAGACAGATTTCAGGACCAGATATGGACATTATGAATTCTTGGTCATGTCTTTTGGATTAACAAATGCACCAGCAACATTCATGGAACTTATGAACCGGGTTTTCCACGACATGTTGGATACGTCGGATATAGTATTTATTGATGATATATTGGTATATTTCAAAGACAAGGAAACCCACGTTAAGAATCTAAATGCCGCCCTACAGCGTTTAAGGAAAGAGAAGTTGTATGTAAAATTTTCAAAGTGTGAGTTTTGGCTAAGTGAAGTCGCCTTACTAGGCCATGTGGTATCCGCTGAAGGAATCAAAGTGGACCCCAGCAAGATCGAGGCTATTGTAAAGTGGGAAGCACCAAAAAGCGTTGCAGAAATAAGAAGTTTTCTGGGTCTCGCTGGTTATTATTGGAGATTTGTAGAAGACTATTCTTGGATTGCCGTACCTCTCACCAGTTTGACTAAGAAAGGTGAAAAGTTTGTGTGGACAGATAATTGTGAGGATAGCTTCCAGACATTGAAGACCAGATTGATATCCGCTTTGATTTTGACTATTCCTGTTCTAGGACAGCCATTTACCCTATACACTAATGCGTCAGGACTGGGATTAGGATGCGTACTTATGCAAGGGGAACAAGTAATTGCTTATGCCTCGAGACAGTTAAAGATACATGAGAAAAATTATCCCACTCATGATTTGGAGTTAGCGGCAGTAGTACATGCTATCAAAATATGGAGACATTACCTATACGGAGAGAAGTTCCAGATTAAGTCGAACCATAAAAGTCTTACTTATTTATTTTATCAGAAGGAGTTGAATATGAGACAAAGAAGATGGTTGGAACTATTGAAAGACTATGATTGTGATATCCAGTATCATCCGGGGAAAGCTAATGTAGTAGCGGATGCGTTGAGCAGAAAGGCGATTATAAAATCTCAAGGGGAGGTTAGTACAACTGCAGCTATATTTACTACCGGAATGGTATTCAATCATGACAACGAGCAATATGTGATAGATACAACGGATGGATCAGCCAACCAAGGATTATTCATCGGTTTTCAAATATGTTCGCTGCATTGAAGATTATACCGGACATAATTGATGAAGTGAAGACAGCTATCAAATCAGACCCTTATCTGAGAACAGTCCAAGAAGACATCGAAAAAGGTAGAACTAACCCTGAGTTCACCTTGGATGAAGAGAAAGCATTGAAATACAAAGGAAGAATATGTGTACCCGAAACAGAAAATGTGGACATTAGACACCGACTGATGAAAGAAGCCCATACCACCATTTATTCGATTCATCCTGGAAGCACAAAATCTATCATGATCTAAAGAAACTATATTGGTGGAGAGGAATGAAAGAAGATGTAGCTAAGTTCGTGTCTCAATGCCTAAATTGACAGAAGTAAAGGCTGAACGACAAAGACCCACATGACTGTTACAGCCGTTACCGGAACTAGCATGGAAATGGGACTGCAACACTATGGACTTCGTCACGGGATTACCATTGACTCCTCGAGTAGTCGAAGTAGTTTGGGTGATTGTAGACCGTCTGACTAAGACAGCTCACTTCATACCGATACGACCTCAGTATACACTGGAAAGGTTAGCAAAGCTGTATGTGGATAATATTGTTCGGTTACACGGTGTACCAGAGAGCATGGTATCCGATAGAGATCCTCGATTTACTTCTAAGTTTTGGGAGGGATTGCAAAAGTCTATGGGCACTACATTGAAGTTCAGTACTGCATTCCACCCACAGACAGATGGACAGTCAGAGCGTACAATCCAGATTCTAGAAGATATGCTACGCGCAAATGTGTAATTGATTTCAAAGGGATCATGGAATGAAAAGTTACCACTGATCGAGTTCGCTTATAACAATAGGTATCAGGCTACTATACAGATGTGACCATATGAAGCACTGTGTGGCAAAAAGTGTCGAACTCCATTGTTTTGGAATGAAGTTGGAGAACGTAGTATAGTTGGGCTGGAATTTGTTGAAGAGACTTGTCGAGTGGTAGACATTATCAAGGAAAGGGTAAAAATAGCTCAGAACCTTCAGAAGCAATATGCAGATACTCGACGCAGAGATCTTTAGTTCGCTGTAGGAGATAAAGTATTCTTGAAGGTATCGCCTATGCGAGGATTGAAACGGTTCGGGCAGAAAGGGAAACTCAGTCCAAGATATGTCGGGCCGTATGAGATTCTACCTAAGCATGGAAAAGTGGCTTATCAGTTAGCACTACCACCATCTATGTCAAGTTTACATGATGTATTTCATATTTCCCTATTGAAGAAGTATGTCAAGGATCCAATGCACGTCCTGACAGTAGATCTACTGGAATTGACTGATAAATTGATATTTGAAGTAACACCAACAAAAATCACCAGTTGAAATGTTCAACGACTACACAACCGAGATATCTATTATGTTAAGGTCATTTGGAAAAGTAGAGACATGGAAGAAATTACTTGGGAGGAAGAGAATGCTATGCGAAAGCAATACCCTCACTTATTTGATTCAGAAGGTACGTACAATTTCAGGGATGAAATTTTCATAAGTAGGGGGGAGTTGTAAGACCCGTATCAAACTAACCCAGTCTTACCACCTTGAACTAGGTTTACCCATCATGGACGAGATGAATGAACCAAGGGCGTGAAGGAGATCATGATCCCAGGTATCAAATTGACCCAAAAACACTTAATTTAAAGGGAGGGTCGCATACCCAGCAAGGGAGGGTCGGACCCCCCAAGACAGAAAGTCAGACCCCCTGTTTTACAGAGGGGGTCGGACACTTTAGGAAACCAAGGGTCGACGGGATCATCGACCCTCTCATCGACCCTCAGTTGCTGCCAGAAACTAAAATTAGGAAAGTTTCCAAATTTCGATTGGATTCCTTCCAAATCTCAATGGGACTTAGTTTAGGAGTTTCCATCCTATAAATAGGACATCCCTAAGCCTCTTTCACTCCTTTTACAACCCTAATTGAATTGAGAGAAAGAGAAGAGAAGGAAGAGAAGAAGAAGAGAAGCAAGGGAGAGAAGCAAAAGTAAAAAGGAGAAGAGTTGCAAAGAAGGAGTATTCTTCTCAGGTATGGATACTAATTCCATGAATTTCTACAGACATTAGGTTAGATAAGGATGAGAGTGTGATCTCGGAGAAACCCAAACCATTAACCCATGGTTAGGTTTCCATGAAAAACCGTGAGAGAATACATAAAAGCTATATAGGTGGATGATTCATGGTTCTAGACCATGGAATGTATGTTGAATGGACTGTAGGAGCAAGCCATAGGACCCCAAACACGAAGAATGGACTAAAAGGAGGAAAATTGACCAAAACCCATTGGGGGTCGCCCAGAGGGTCGATGACCATTCGACCCTATGTGACCCTGAGTATCCACCCCAAGGTTCTGGAAGTCCAGATTTGGGGAGGGTTGCACCAGGGGTCAGTCATAACTCAGACCATACCTCCGACCCTCAGTTAATAGAATGGTTTTAAAAATTAGAATAAATTCTAATTAAATTTTATCGACTTTGTTAGGTCTTCTAGCAATATAATAGCAATATAAAGGTGATTGTAAAGCTTGGAAGAGTATCTATTAGCAAGCTAAGGTGAGGGAACAAGAGCTAAACTAATTGGTTAATAATAAACTACTTTTATTTTCTTGACTCCAATGCCATGCTTGGTTCTATGCGAATATGCTTGTAATGTGCATTCAACATGTCATCCAATATTCCTGCTAATATTTTTCATGCATATTTAATTTTGTTTACTTATAACATGATGATGATGATTGATGCTAGGAATAGGCATGTGAATGTTTGTGTGTGGTTAGTGTGCATGATGCGAGTAGGGGCATCAGGGGAGGTGTTATGCGGTGTTTGATCGGGGCACTTTAGCTCAATCTCAAACTCAAGTCTGGTGCATTAGCATCATTGTATCGCCATTACCTTAGGAGAACTATTGCGACGTAGGGCATCAAGGAGGGTCTCGATCCTTGAGTCCTATACTCTACTGTGGGGCCTTAGCTCTATCTCTACGGGTGCTTTGAGGGATGCTGGGGTGAGGCCTTGGATACATTGGTTGACATTAGGAATGGTTAGTAGCGAGCCCCGTTTGCAGCCCTAGCCATCAGGGGTTAATTTGTTGGTATGGAGTTGTGCATCGATAAAGGTGACCTTCGTTGTACAATGTTCATTATGGGTGCTGCGGGTGACGGTGAGAGTCATCGGGCGTATCCATACTCTCGTGCATAGAGGTGCAGTGGCCACCTATCCTTTCTATAGCACAGTGCAAACGTAAAACCAGACCAAAGATATGAATTGATTGCATGCATATGTATTGTTGCATTGTTATGTTTGCTCAGTGAGCCGTAATGTGTGCTCACCCTTCGACGTCAAATATTTTTAGTTGATGATGCAGGTACAACCATTGAAGATTATATAAATGCTCCAGGATACAGGAATGTTGCAGGGATGGTAGCTGAAGATGAAGTGGATACACATGACATCTCTTGCGAGTGCAACTCATGTGTATTCGATTAGATTTTTTTTTAGTTTTATCTATTTGGATTTATTAAAGACATGTATTTGATATTTATTTATTTATGTCTTAGTTGATACAGAATAATTTGTTATTTAAATATTGATATCATAATAGATTCTCAGTTCATTTTATTATAAGACTTCCGCTATTGTGTATTTACTCTGATTATGACTATGGATGTATGGGGTTTAGATAACACGGATATAGCCTACTCGAGATCCTGGTTGAACCATTGGTTTGTTAGCGGTTCATCACACCATTCTGAGTAGTGCAGAATTGGGGTGTGACAATATTCCATGATGGGTGCATGTGGGTCGGCGGCGATGTAATCTGCTGTGCGATTCTACACACTCGTGTATAGAGGTGAGGCGGCCTCCGAACCTTCTATAGCACATTGCAAACTTAAACCAGACCACAGCATAAAATGATTGTTACTCATGCATATAATATTGATACACTGTCTGATTGTCTTACTGAGCTATGTTGTGAGCTCACCCTTTGTATATACATTGTTTTTAGATGTTGATGCAGGTTACACGGTGGACGATTATATGAACGCTCTGGCATATGGAGGTGTTGCTGCTCTGGATGTACAGGCAGGAGAGGACGAGCATGGCGCTTCATGCGAGTGCCCTTTCTGCATGTACCTTTGATTTTATTTTATTTTATTTGTTTCAGTTATTTTTAAAGTGATGTAAAGATATTTAATTACGTTCGAAAATTGGATAATTAAATACTTATTTAAATTTATCAATAGAATACTCAGTTTATTTATTTAAAGACTTCCGCTGTATTTATTATATTCTGATTGTGGTTATGTGCAATGGTTTGTATGAGTGGACACGGTCTTATTGAGATCCTGGTGTGAACCGTTGATTCAGTGACGGTTCACTCACACCATTCTGGTTGGTTCAGAATTGGGGTATGACAACTTGGTATCAGAGCAAATTTGGGCATATCGGTCGATGGTTTTGCCCATACCGGTCGACCAGTACCCCCTAGGGTACTGCGACCGCTATGTCTTGGTCAGAATAAAAATTCTGACCGGTCGACTATACCGGTCTCCCCATTCCTCAACAGAGTCGCGACCGGTCAGGAAAAAAATAAAAAAATAAAAAAATAAAAATATGCCAGAAAATTGTTTTTTTTGGAAAATTTTTATTATTAAGTTTACATCTCGACTTTTCACCTTGTATTGTTCAAGACTAACACTACCATTATTATACTACTGTGTCTCATGTGTTATGTCTTCTTCTCAGATCCATACAAGACTAATCTGGGATGGTAGGCGAAAATGGTCGTAGAGGCTCACGAAAGCGTCACCACTCCAGGGTGTGCCAAACTGAGGAAAATGTGGAAACTGGATATGTTGAAGAGCAAAACCAGAATCTAGAGAGTGAAGAAAGGTAGGTTCCCAGGGCACCCACCAATTTGCCCGGCCCACCTCACACGAATTCTGAAATGATAGTGACGAATCTGGTTTACCAGATGGAAGCTCAACAGAAGACATTCTTGAATGAGATGTTGAAGATGTTCAGGCCACCAGAATATGTTCCCACTGAAGGTACGGCTGAGTCTAGAAGGAATAATACTACACTGCCAATGGATGGTAGCCCAGGACCAATGGCCAAGGATAGAATTTACAACCACCGCATCAGTTTCCATCATCGTCTGCTTACCAGGGAGTCTACCCGTACCTACCACCATGGTACGGAATGAATACACAGGGGCAGCACGATCTGAGCCGAGCAGTTGATAGGTTTTTGAAGTTGAAACCCTCTACTTTCACAGGAAAATCGGGGAAACCGTTGTGGCCTACACAATGGGTTGCTGAGATGGAGAAGAATTTTCGTCTGATGACATATTCTGAGGATGAGAAGGTACTGTTTGCCATGCATATGCTCAAAGAGGACGTGAACGCCTGGTGGAATTCTACACGGGCATATTTGGAGACAAAGCACACTCAGATTGATTGTGCAGTGTTTAAGGGAGCCTTCTTTGATAAATATTTTTCGAAGAGCTTTAAAGATCAGATGGAGAAAGAAATCCTCAACCTACATCAGTCTCAGTCTACTGTAGATGCTTACCAACAAAGGTACGAAGAGCTATTTTTCTTCACACCGGCAAGTATGCAAGAAGAAGAAACAAAGACCCGTAGGTTCACCATGGGACTGCATGGAAGCATTAAAGAGCATATCTTGGGTCTGGAGAAAAAGGTATACAATGAAGCTGTACAGGTTGCCAAAGTGATTGAATCAAGTCAAAAGGATAGTTTCTTTGCACAGAACAGGGGACTGAAGAGACCAGCTACTGAGACTTCAGGTGGAGGCAATAATAGACCATTCCGCCCATACAGGGCTCAGTCCACCATGGTGCCTGTAAGAAATACTACCGCACCACCACCGACACAGTTCGCTGGACGAAATCGGAGCATTAAATGTTTCAACTGTCAGCAACTGGGTCATATTGCAAAGAACTGCACTCTACCTAAGAAACAAACTCCACAGCAAGGAAAGGTATTTGCAGTCACCACCGAAGAGGCAGCCGCATCACCTGATGTGGTCACTGGTATGATTCTATCCCTTCCTATTTAGCTTACTATTTTATTGTGTGTGAGAATGTAGAACTAAAGGATAATTAATTTCAGGAACTGTAAATATAGCTGGTATACCTACCAGAGTACTCTTTGACTCTGTGGTCACGCACTCCTTTGTTTCTATTTCTTTCGGGAAGCGAATGGAATTACCTATCAAGCATCTAAACCCAAGCTTGATAGTTCGCTCCCCACTAGGAGTCGACGTGGCGTTGAACAAATATTTTGGACCATGTACAGTTAGCATTGACGGTAGAGATCTAGAAGCTAATCTGGTTCAACTCGAGATGGCAAACTTTGACGTCATCTTGGGAATGGATTGGTTAGGCCAGCGTTCAGCCAGCTTATTGTGTGGTGAAAAGAAGCTTGTGCTTAAAGACGAGAAAGGAAAAAACTTTAGCTTCACTAGGACCAAGCTACCTAGGAAGCGGAAGCTGATCCTATTTGCCCTAAAAGCTAAGAGATGCTTAGAGAAGGGAGGAGTGGGGTACCTAGTGTCTGTAGTCAATTTCACTGCTGAGGTGCCAAGGATGGAAGATCTAGATGTGGAACAAGAGTTTTCAGATGTATTTCCAGAGGATCTCCTAGGTATACCTCCAGACAGGGCTACAGAGTTCGTGATAGACCTAATGCCAGGATCAGCGCCAGTGTCTAAATCACCGTACAGGATGGCCCCTACAGAATTAAAGGAGTTGAAGACCCAATTATAAGAATTGCTAAATAGGGTTTCATACGACCAAGCATATCACCATGGGGAGCGCCTGTATTATTTGTCAAGAAGAAGGACGGTAGTGTACGACTATGTATCGACTACTGAGAGCTGAACAAGTTAACCATCAAGAATCGATATCCTTTGCCTAGGATCGATGATCTGTTTGATCAGTTACAGGGTGCAAAGGTTTTCTCGAAGATTGATCTCAGATCAGGGTATCACCAATTGAAGATCAAGGCCGGAGATATTCCAAAGACTACCTTCAGGACAAGGTATGGACATTATGAGTTTCTAGTTATGTCGTTCGGGTTGACCAATGCCCCAGCGTCGTTCATGGAACTGATGAACCGAGTGTTTCATGACATGTTGGACATTTTGGTCATCGTATTCATCGATGACATATTGGTCTACTCAAAGGACAGGGAGGCTCATACAACACATTTGAGAGCAGCCCTACAACGGCTTAGAAGGGAGAAGCTTTATGCCAAGTTCAAGAAGTGTGAATTTTGGCTAAAGGAGGTGACTTTCCTGGGCCACGTAGTATCTGAAGACGGTATCAAGGTAGATCCAAGTAAGATAGCTCTGCTATAGTAGGATGGGAAGCACCAAAATCAGTTGCTGAGATTCGTAGTTTCCTTGGATTGGCTGGTTACTATAGAAGATTCGTGGAAGACTACTCAAGGATCGCCGTTCCACTTACCAGACTAACCAAGAAGGGAGAGAAATTTATATGGTCAGATGAGTGCGAGAAATGCTTTCAAACTTTGAAGTCAAGACTAGTCTCTGCACCTATCTTGACCATCCCAGCACCAGGCTTACTGTTTACCCTATATATGGATGCCTCAGGGTTGGGTCTTGGATGTGTATTGATGCAGAGAGAACAGGTGATTGCCTACGCATCAAGACAATTGAAAGAGCATGAGAAGAATTATCCTACACATGACTTGGAGTTGGCAGCGGAAATACATACAATCAAGACTTAGAGACACTACCTCTACGGTGAGAAGTTTCAGATTAAGTCAGATCACAAGAGCTTAACCTATCTTTTCACTCAGAAGGACCTGAATATGAGACAGAGGAGATGGCTGGAGTTATTAAATGATTATGATTGTGACATCCAGTACCATCCGGGTAAGGAAAATGTTGTGGCTGACGCCTTAAGTAGAAAGTGGGCATTGAAACCGAAGGCAGGACCAAGTACAAATGCTTTATTATGTGCTGCAGCCTCGAGCTCAACAGAGAATGATGAAGAGTGTACAATAGAGACTGCAAGAGATCTAGTGGAACAGGGCTTAATTCATAAGTTTACATTGATGTTCGCAGCCTTGAAGATCTCATCGGATCTCATAGATGAGGTCAAAGTAGCAATCCTACAAGATCCACACCTCAAGACTGTACAAGAAGATCTAGAGAAGGGTAACAATAATCTTGACTTTACCTTGGATTCAGACAAGGTACTCAGGTATCGTGGAAGATTATGTATACCTGAGAGTGAGAACTTAAATATCAGAGATCGAGTTATGACAGAAGCTCATTACACTCCGTACTCGGTACATCCACGAAGTACCAAAATGTACCATGATTTAAGAAGATTATATTGGTGGAGGGGTATGAAAGCAGATATAGCTCGTTTCGTATTCCAATGTCTAAATTGCCAGCAAGTTAAAGCAGAAAGGTAGAGACCCGCATCTTTACTACAACCATTATTGGAACATGCATGGAAGTGGGATTGTATCACAATGGATTTCGTCACGGGCCTACCCTTGACACCAAGGTCGGTGGATGCAGTTTGGGTTATAGTCGATCGACTTACCAAGACAGCTCGATTCATTACGGTTAGACCTCAGTATACCATGGAGAAGCTGGCCAAGCTATATGTTGATAATATAGTCAGACTTCATGGCGTCTCAGAGAGTATAGTATATGACAAAGATCCCCGTTTTACATCAAAGTTCTAGGAAGGATTATAGAAAGCTATGGAAACCAAGTTGAAGTTTAGTATAGCTTTTTACCCTCAGACAAACGGGCAGTCAGAACGGACTATTCAAATCTTAGAAGATATGTTCCGAGCTTGTGCCCTAGATTTCAAAGGAGTTTGGGACGAGAAGCTATCGCTCATCGAATTTGCTTATAATAATAGCTACCAGGCTAAAATTCAGATGGTGCCATATGAGGCACTCTATGGGAAGAAATGTCATACACCTCTGTTATGGAATGAGGTGGGAGAATGAAGAATTGTAGGACCGGAGTTCGTTGAAAAAACTTGTCGAGTAATTGATCAGATCAAGGAAAGAGTGAAGACAACTTAAGTTCGACAGAAGCACTATGCGGATAATCGACGTTGAGATCTGGAGTTTGCAGTAGGTGACAAGGTATTCTTGAAGATATCACCGGTGCAAGGGCTAAAACGGTATGGTAAGAAGGGGAAGCTATGCCCAGGTACGTGGGACAATACGAGATATTGACCAGACATGGTAATGTGGCATATCAATTGGCTCTACCACCATCTATGTCAAGCGTTCATGATGTGTTCCATGTATCATTATTGAAGAAGTATGACAGAGATCCATCGCATATCTTGACAGCAAACCCCCCAAACTTGATAGAGGACTTAACGTTTGAAGTGGTACCTGTGATGTTCTCAAGCTGAAAGGTACAACAACTTTGAAGCAAGGATATCCATTATGTGAAAGTGCACTGGGAAAGCCAAGATGTCGAATAAATTACTTGGGAGGAGGAGAGCACGATGAGAAAGGAGTACCCTAACCTTTTCGATGATCAAGGTTCGTTTAAATTTCGAGGCCAAAATTTATTTTAAGGATGGGGGAGTTGTGAGACCTACATGCAAATTTCAGGGATGAAATTTTTTTTAAGGGTGGGGGAGTTGTAAGACCCGCACTCCATGAACCCAATCTAAACCTTGATTACATGTCATAACAGGTCTTCCGATCATCACTGGGCCAGACGGGAGGAGCGGATGACAATCAGGTACGAAATCGGACCAAACAGACTAACTTAAGTATGAATTTCATTCATACCAGTTGATGGTACCGGTCTATGGTACCGGTCGACCGGCATGGTCTGCGCAGCAGACTACCAAGATCAAGAATTGGATCTCTGTAGGTCCCACTTTCCCAATTCCGAATCCAAAGACTTTCCTAATCCTAAGAGGCTTCCTAAACCTAATTCCTAGCCTATTTAAACCCCTCTAAGCTTCTTAGAATCCCTTCCATTGATTCTTACAAACCCTAAAAAGGAGAAGGAGATTTAAGAAGGAGAAGGAGCTAGGAAGAAGAAGGAAGAGCCGATATTGCCATTCGACGATGCACACCTTACCGCCAGTCAACGGTAAGTGCTTGAACCTTCCTCTACTCAATAAACTCTTATGGGGTTGATTATTGTTTAATCAATACCACGCAGAGCGGGTATTGATCTAAACCCTACTTTGCCGTCAAACCCTAATTTAGTCGATAAACCCTAGATTCGAGCTCTAGAATGAATACCATTAAAACTAGACTTGAATGGAGTTGGAAACAACTCTGATTCAAAGTTTAGACTTAGAATGTATAGGAGGAACCCTAGAATGAATAGAGAATGATCGACGACAGTCGAAAAACCAAGCGTATGGTCTTCCGAAGACATACTGGTTGACCATACCGGTCGCAGGTCATGCGACCGGTACTGCGACCGGTACCTCTCGGGGAGTAGCCTGTGGGGACCGGCTGACCAAACCGGTTTCCAGTTTTCCCCATAGAGCTGCGACTGGTACCTGCGACTGGTTAGCTCTGTGAGGTGTATTTCGTAACCCCGTTGGTTTCCGACCAACGTAAACCCTAAGAAACTATTCTAATTGAACCCTAATATTATGCAGGACTTTGTGATAGCACGTTTGGATCTTGCGACGTGGAGCAAACTATCGAACGAGCATCAAGTAAGGGAATCAGACCTAAACCCTAATAATTAATGGAGAGTAAACTAATGTAAATAACAATGAATATGTGGATTGGTGTTTGTGCATATTGAATGTCATCCTTTACTTTCAGCTATTATTATTGTTCATGCATACTCGCTATGCTAGGATGTGATTCCTAGACATGTGATTGTTTTTGTTGGTGTGTGAAATGGGAAGGGCCTGGGGTCTGGGATCATTCCTCACACTAGTACCTTTTTGTAGTATTCTATCTTAGCATACTTGGTGCGGGTAGGGTATTAGGGGGAGGTCGTGGCACTGTGGTCTCCAGCCTAGCCACCACGCTCTAGCTCTATTTCTATACCGTAGGGAGTGATGTTGGGATAGAGTCTACTTGCGTATTGTTCTGTCTTAGTATGCTTGGTGCGGGTAGGGTATCAGGGGGAGGCCGTGGCACTGTGGTCTCTGGCCTGGCCACCACGCTAGCTCTATCTCTATGCCATAGGGAGCTGTGCTGGGATAGAGCCTACAGTGATGACATATAGGATTGGTTAGTCGCGAGCCCAGTTTGCAAGCCCTAGCCAGTAGGGGCTTATGTATTAGTATGGGTAGAGTATCAGGGGAGGTAGTGAATGCCTTAGCTCTATCTCTATTCCATGATGGGTGCATGTGGGTTGATGGCGGTGTGATCTGCTGTGCGATTCTATACACTCGTGTATATAGGTGAGGCGGCCTCCTAACCTTTCTATAGCACATTGCAAACTTAAACCACACCACAGCATAAAATGATTGTTACTCATGCATATAATATTGATACACTGTCTGATTGTCTTACTGAGCTATGTTGTGAGCTCACCCTTTGTATATACATTGTTTTTAGATGTTGATGTAGGTTACACGGTGGATGATTATATGAACGCTCCGACGTATGTAGGTGTTGCTGCTCTGGACGTACAGGCAGGAGAGGACGAGCATGACGCTTCATGCGAGTTCCCTTTCTGCATGTACCTTTGATTTTATTTTATTTTATTTGTTTCAGTTATTTTTAAAGTGATGTAAAGATATTTAATTATGTTTGGAAATTGGATAATTGAATACTTATTTAAATTTATCAATAGAATACTCAGTTCATTTATTTAAAGACTTCTGCTGTATTTATTGTATTCTGATTGTGGTTATGTGCAATGATTTGTATGAGTGGACACGGTCTTATTGAGATCCTGGTGTGAACCGTTGGTTCAGTGATGGCTCACTCACACCATTCTGGTTGGTTCAAAATTGGGGTGTGACATTAGTACCACTGATTATCCATTTTTGAAATCACGAGGTCCCAAGACTGAACACATGGCTTAACCAAATTCAATTAAATTGACGTGGATAATGTTTACCCAATCACCCTTATGAGGGAGCTAACTTTGTTTGGTTAAGTCATCTTTGATTGTACATGTGACTTCTTCCATTCCTCTAGATGTCTAGAATCTTGATATTTCTCCATTGAATTTCGATGCCTTTAGAAAAGAGAATCAATCTACAACCATATCCACCGTTTTAGGGTAAGAGGCCCCTACAACTAGGGAATTATCTTGATCTTCCACCTTGAGATCCATCCATGTCATATTTCTAAATGAATCAATGGAAGTCATGAATTAGATCATTATTGAACATCAATTTGTGTAAGAAATAAGGCAACCAGATTGGGAACACAATCAGTAACTCAGCCAATCTGGTCCAATAGAGCATTCAGTTTAGGCAGCGACAAGCACCTATACCTGAAAAAAAGTTTACAATATTCCCGTACAGTTAGTCCTTAGGCTTACTCAAATATCATATTCAGTTCATCTCATAATCAAGGAGAGTTTTAGCCCTTAGGCAAATCCAATCACTGTTCTCAATTTACCTCAGAATTAAGGAAAGATTCAGCACCTAGGCAAATCCAATCATAGTTCTCGATTCACCTCTGAATCAAGGAGAGATTCAGCCCCTAGGAATCCAATCATAGTTCTCGATTCACCACTGAATCAAGGAGAGATTCAGCTACTAGGCAAATCCAATCACTGTTCTCCATTTACCTCTGAAATAAGGAGAGATTCAGCCCCTAGGCAAATCCAATCACCATTCTCGATTTGCCTCAGAATTAAGGAAAGATTCAGTCCCTAGGCAAATCCAATCATAGTTCTCGATTCATCTCATAATTAAGGAGAGATTCAGCCCCTAGGAAAATCCAATAACTGTTCTCAAGTCATCTCAGAATTAAGGAGAGATTTAGTCCCTAGGCAAATCAAATCACCATTCTCCATTCACCTATGAATTAAGGAGAGTTTCAATCCCTTGGAAAATCCAATCACCGTTCTTGATTCACCTCTGACTTAAGGAGAGATTTAGCCCCTAGGTAAGTCCAATTACCCTTATTGATTCACCTTTGAATTAAGGAAGGAATCTACCCTAGGCAGGTCCAATCATCATTTCGGTTCATCCAGAATTAAGAAAAGATTTAGCCCCTAGGCAGATTTAATCACATCCAGTTCATCTCAGAATCAAAAAAAATATTCAGTCCCAAATTCAACCACCATTTCTGGTTCATCTCAGAACTGTAGAAAGGTTGCCCCTAGGCAGGTCAAATCATCATTTCGGTTCATCCAGATTTAAGTAAAGATTCAGTCCCTAGGAAGATTCAATCACATCTAATTCATCTTAGAATCAAAGAAATATTTAGCCCAAGATTCAACCACCATTTCTGGTTCATCTCAAAACTGAAGAAAGGTTCAGCCCTTAGGCAAGTCCAATCATCATTTTGGTTCATCCAGAATTAAGGAATGTTTTAGCCCCTAGGCAGATTCAATCACATCCAGTTCATCTCAGAATCAAAGAAATATTCAGCCCCAGATTCAACCACCATTTCTGGTTCATCTTAGAACTAAAGAAATCTTAAACCCCTAGGCAGGTTCAATCATCACCTCCCAGATCATGTTAGAGTGGAGGAGACATTCAGCCCCTAGGCTTTTTCACCCTTCACCTCCTGTTTAGGAACTGGTTCATGTCGGAACTAGGAAAAGTTCCATTCATCTGAATTTAATTAGCCACTAGGCTTATCCTACCATCAACTTTGGTTAGGGTTTACTAGGAAAAGTTTTATTCATCTGAATTTAATTAGCCACTAGGCTTATCCAACCATCAAATTTGGTTAGGGTTTTGATTCATGTCGGAACTAGAAAAAGTTCCATTCATCTTAATTTAATTAGCCACTAGGCCTATCCAACCATCAACTTTGGTTAAGGTTCTGATTCATGTCAGAACTAGGAAAAGTTCCATTCATCTAAATTTGATCAGCCACTAGGCTTATCCAACCATCAACTTTGGTTAGGGTTTTGATTCATGTTGTAACTAAGAAGAGTTCCATTCATTTGAAGTTAATTAGCCACTAGGCCTGTCCAACCATCAACTTTGGTTCAGGTTCAGTCCCATTCATCTGAATTCAATTAGCCACTAGGCTTATCCAACCATCAACTTTGGTTCTGGTTCTG
This sequence comes from Protea cynaroides, assembly GCA_028583415.1. Taxonomy (NCBI): domain Eukaryota; kingdom Viridiplantae; phylum Streptophyta; class Magnoliopsida; order Proteales; family Proteaceae; genus Protea; species Protea cynaroides. The sequence goes on along the minus strand of CM053273.1, from coordinate 52,156,537 downwards.
ATTCATGTTGGAACTAAGAAGAGTTCCATTCATTTGAATTTAATTAGCCCTTAGGCTTGTCCAACCGTCAACTCCAATTCAGGTTTCGATTCATGTTGGAACTAAGAAAGGTTCCATTCATATGAACTCAATGTGAACACGAATTAGCCTCTAGGCCTATTCAACCATTACCTCTAGTCCTGTTCCTTTTCATGAAGGAATCAAAGAGAATTTTAGTCATTTCAACTCAATCAATCCATCATCTCTAGCAATTAGAGTCCAATCCATGATTGTCATCCTTAGCCTCTATCAATCGGAGCCCAACTCAAGCAATCATTGCCTCTAGCAATTAGGGCCCAGTCCATGACTATCAATCTTGATCTCTATCAATCAGAGACCAATTCAAAGTCAATCTTGATCTCTATCAATTAAAGACCAGTTTAAACTCAACCTTGTCTCTATTAATCGGAGATCAATTCAAAATCCACCTCTGGCTCTATCAATTAGAGCCCGATCCATGTCCATCATAGCCCAAGTGCTATAAGTTAGGATCGCTTGTTAGGAATGGTGAATGAGAAGAATTCCCCATTGCTTGTTGGTAAGATCAGTTCCAGATTCTGGGGTCTTCAAAAACCATGAACCTTCAGCTATAATAGTGCTTTCCCATCATGGGCATTTCTGCCTCATTGGCCAAGGAAATGTCAGAATCCAAAGAGTTGCCCTCATATTTTTCATTATTCAAAGAGAAGGAATGGAATTTTTTCGAGCAGTAGGTTAAACCAAAGAAGAGATCCAATGTACCCTAGGCTAGGATAGGAACCAGAATCACGAGTAGGGAATGGTCCAATGAGGAAATCCAATTACCCCTAAACTGGGGCATCAACCGGATTGACCTTGGGCCTGAATTGGGTATGGTTCAATGAGGAATACCCATGAGCCCTAAGTTGGGCATGAACCAAATTGACCTTGGGCCTGAATTGGGTATGGTTCAATGAGGAAATCCCTTGAGCACTAAGTTGGGCATGAACCAAATTGATTTTGAACCCAAATTGAGTGTGGTCCAATGAGGAAAGCCCTTGAGCCCTAAGTTAGGCATGAACCAAATTGACCTTGGACCCAAATTGAGTGCGGTCTAATGAAGAAAGCCATTGAGCCCTAAGCTGATCATGAACCAGATTGACTTGGATCCAAATTGAGTGTGGTTTAATGAAGAAAGCCATTATGCCCTAAACTGGGGCATGACCAAATTGACCTTAGACCCAAATTGAGAGTGGTTTAATGAAGAAATCCATTGAACCCCCCAAGCCGAGGCATAAACTAGTTTAATCTTGGACTTAAAATGGTGTAGTGCAATGGCGATACCCCTTGATCCCCAAGTTGGGGCACAAGCTATACTGATTTTGAGCTCAACTAGAAGCGGTCCATTGATGAATCCATTGAACCCCAAACTGGGGCATGAACCAGAGTAACCTTGAGCTTAAAAAGCAATAGTCCGGTTATGAATGGATCCCAAACTGAAAAAAAAAGAAGAAAAAACAAGGTAAGAATTGTATCGAACCCTGAAAGGTAGGCATTTTGCACCTATTGATAGAGGGGCATGGTGAGTCCTGTTGTTAGAGGTCTGAAGGAAGATTTATTCCCACAACGACTGAAAGTGGTCGTCGAAGGCATTATGCCCAACTGGAGCCTCTTGGACGAACTAGTTGTTTCAACTTTCTATTATCGGTATTTGATAGGTCATCCATGTTTAGGTCCAAAATTGATATGCTTGTTGACAAGTCCAGTCCAATCTGTCCTGTAAGTAAAAGAAAATCACCCCGGTTGGGATTTCAATCTCTGTGCTTTGTCTCCTTCATACATTTCTTCCCAGTTTCGTACATCCTCCTATTCTACGTGCGCAGTCAATTCTGACTCTGAAGATGATTGAAACGATGACCCGTCTCTTGAACTTCTATGCAACTTGGCCTCTTAAGAAAGAAAGGTCCAACCTATCTAGGAAAACTTTAAAGTATCAATCCGGAGACATAAGAGTACTCTCAAGAAACATGTATTGGAGAAGCTGCCATTTGTTCTACCTATGAAAAGATTCCAAGGAAAGCATTAGATAGTAACAGATCATATTAGCAGGTCAGCCAATTAGTATAAATGAGTGGAGGACAGATGTGCTACCAAAAAGATGGAAATATCAAAGTTCTTACAAAGTACATCATCTGCAAGCAAGAGATACATGATGAAAGATCAATTTCAAAATCAAAGAATGAGGTCATAGGAATACCAAAAAAAATAAAAAATAAAAAAAAAATAAAAAAAAAAAAAAAGGAAAAGAAAATTCAAGCCTATGTTTTATCTACATCAATAATGGGAGGCAGTCACATAAGACAAAAAGTAATGATTAACTTCCAGAGGACAGCTTACAGATTCACCATTCAGATAAAATCAGATACTAGATGAGCAGTCACAAATGTTCATAAAGTTTACAGAAGATCAGAGTACTAACTCGAGCAAAGATGTTCTATCTGATTGAAAATGTTTTAAAGAAGAAGATTCCAATCCAATATTGAAAGTCGTGATTCAACTTTGTGATCAAGCGAAGCACTGCATGATGTGGCCTCCACATCCAAAAAGAAAAGAGGAAGAAAAAAAGAAAAGAAAATATTAAGACGTTGAATGGCATTGGAGTTCGATAGTAAGCCAACTGTCCCTCTCATTCCAAGAGGATGGTAGTTCCAATCAAAGCCTGATAGCAAGTGCGATCATTCGTCGAGATTTACAGTATGTTGGACCGGACTTTTGATTTTGGCCAATTACATCCCGCCTTTACAGGAGACAATCTTATCACTTCTTCATCATCAGAGGAAGATTTCTCATCGGAATTAGACTCTCCCTCCTGTCTATCAATCTGATGACCTTCCAAGGAGTTTCTATTACAAGCCCTTCTTTTGATTATCAATTTTTATGGCACTATATCTCATGATCGTGTCTTCATTTTATGTACAAATTCATGAATCTGACTAGAACTCTCATCTGTCGTTCATTACATTCGATGGCTTCCCAAGGTTCCTATAAGCCCTTCATTTTTCAAGCCAATAAAATGAGATCTTCTCGGTAAGATAAACCCATTCTACATAAACAACCAAACACTCTTCCAATAATAGACCCATGTGGACAGTTTCACATCAGTCCTACTGGACCTTCAACGTCAATATTTGTCAACAAACTTAAGGTTTCAGGCCCAGATATGATCACGACTGATATGGCATCTCGATGTAGCCTGTTGAGACACGTGATCCATCTGAACATCTCCAAGAAAGGAAAATATAATTCAGCACCATTTTTAATTTTGATGTCGGACTGCATTTCCCTAAGATTGCTTTTAGTGATGATTCAAATAGCTGCCCGCTTATCAATGTGTGTAGGTGTCAACTTAAACAGTGGGGCAAGGCTACCCATTTGTCATGAAAGTCATGCTCTTCGGATTTCCCCTAAGGGTTTCAGACCATTGGATAGGACAATAATTTTGGCAATATCCTCACCATATTAGGACTCTTTATTCAATCCAAGATGGGGTTTGCAAAAAAAAAAAAAACAAAGGAAAGGAACCCCTCTTTCTCTCCAGTGAATCATACTCATGAGGAGTTGAACAAACATCATCTGTTGAGCTCCATAGCATTGCCTTTCAACAGAATTATATCTTCAAATCCTTTTGTCACGTTAGGGAGAGAGCAAATTCTCATGGCCTGGTTACGGATGTAGCCAAATTCATCAAATCATCAGCTCCCTCATTTTTCAAGATTCAAGAAGGGTTTATCTAAGAAGTCACTTTCTGCAATCAATTTGTCAATCTTCCCTTGACCTTGGAAGCATGGTCAAATTCTTGATGCAATCCAGATTCAACCTAGTTCCAACTCTGTTAGATCGCTCGTCTCCTTCTATCTTGCCCCTAGCACACTATAGTAGTGGTCTGTCACAACATGCAGACACTCGGGAATAGATATACCCTATGTAGAGGAATTGAACTTGATCATGAGCATTACATCTAGGATCCATTGTCTAGTCTGAAGTCACTAACTTTCCTAGTCAATAGAAGTAGGTCCGTCCAAGTTGGTTTTTACCAATTTCTCAGTTCTCCCAATCCTGTTGATGAAGAAAATCCAATGTGGTCGCTCACCTGTTAGGATTTGGTCACCAAATTCTCTAAAGAAATACTTCGAATCCTTTGCTCCTTATGGCTACTTTGGGGCCATGGTTAATTCATCTTTCAAAATTGGCACAACAATGTTATAAAGCCCTGAGCTTTTCATGAGCCTAGATCAAGGGCCAAACCCATGTCACATTTCATCGCTGCTTGTCTGCTCTACCAATTTGGTCTACCATAGTACAAAGTCAAATAACGTAGTTGACCATATGTCCCTCGATAGTTTAACACCAAGGTCAATCAATAAAATCACTTTGGTTAGAGACTGTCAAGCTCCCCTCATTCTTGTCCAAAATCTTTGCTAGAGCTTCTTTCAATCCAAAATCCAACAACACCAATGTCGGTTGAAGAAAATCATCACTTTTAAATTACATGGAACCCTTCCAAGGGAGCAACCAAGTCATCACTCCCTTTCTGAAATTGAGTCAAACTTGTAGTACCAAGTCATAAATGGTAATTTCAAATCTAAGTATCATGCCAGCAATGTCCATGATACCATTTCCATTGATGCCATGTTTTATGCCTTCATCAACAAACTAGGGGCAAAAACCTTGGAAAACTGCCATGGAATTCACCATCATTTCAAATATGTCCAACACTCTATAGGTCCAAAGTCAAGAGACTTTCAAGATGAGTCAAATTTCAATCCTAAAGGTTCAAAATCAACAAAGACTTCCTGTGTGAGTTACTTTCGAGCATCCTAAAGGTTCATAGCAACAAAGTTACTCTAGTTTCCATTCCTGAAGGTTCGTAGCCATAGAGCATCCAAGATGGATATTCTAATTTTCAATCCCGAAGTTCCAAAATTGGTAGGAAATTCAAAGATGAGTCATTCAGTATCACCCTATAAGTGACCTTCTGAGTTCATGCTCATTTCAAAATCACTAACAAATTCCAATTTTCAATCCCGAAGGTCCAAAGTTGGTAGGAACTTCAAAGATGAGTTATTCAGTATCACCCTATAAGTGACCTTCTGAATTCTTGCTCATTTCAGAATCACTAACAAATTCCTCACCCTAAAAGTGACCTTCTGAGTTCTTGCTCATTTCATAATCAAATGCAGAGCCCTAGCTCATCCAAAGTTCAAATCAATCTCAGCCTATTAGTGAATCAAATGTAGAGCACAAGCTCATTCAAAGTTCAAGTCAATCTCAGCTTATAAATGAATCAAATGTAGAGCCCTAGCTTATTCAGAAAATCAATATCAGAATCTCAATCAAAAGAGCCTCAGTTCAATCAAAGAAAAGACAATAATTCTTCCATCCAAATAAATCAAAGTCGAGTCCAAGCTCGTGCAACCAACCTTGTATTCACAGCCTAGCATCATACAAGAAGAGGTTTATCAGCCTACAAATGGATCAAATCGGGATCAAGCCCGTTCGTACCTTGCATCATGAGTCCTACCTCAGCAATAAGAGGTTCCCAGCCAACAAATGAGCCTTGTATTCACAGCCTAGCTTCATTCAAGAAGAGGTTTATCAGCCTACAAATGGATCAAGTCGGGTTCAAGCCCGCTCATACCTTGCATCATGAGTCCTACCTCAGCAAGAAGAGGTTCACAGCCTACAAATGAGCCTTGTATTCACATCCTAGCTTCATTCAAGAAGAGGTTTATCAGCCTACAAATGGATCAAGTTGGGTTCAAGCCCGCGCGTACCTTGCATCATGAGTCTCACCTTAGCAAGAAGAGGTTCCTAGCCTACAAAAGAGCCTTGTATTCACAGCCTAGCTTCATACAAATCATCAATTTTTCCAGAAGAGCAAATCTTATTACCAGTCAAACTACGTTCTGGGCTTGATTTTTAGGACACCCTTAGAATACGTAGGCAGTTTAGGATAAATTACCCTAAGTGTAGCCTAAAAAGCAATCTCACTCACATCCAAAAATTTGGTTCTTTGTCTTTAGCCTTCAATTGGTAACAATCTCAGCTAAAGAGGGGCATCTGTAAGCACCCTATTTTTGCTACCCTCAACATAAGTGAACCCATATGACATTTTTTTGGTTTCTAACCCAAAGGTTTATGATTCTTCAATGAGCCCCACAGCAGGGTCATGGGATATTACCTACTTAGATGTATAGATCGTGAAATTATCTTCGAAATGAGATCAGAATCATCAAATTCTGACATCAGACAAGAAAGTTATCATAGTTTGAAAGTACAAGGGCATTTACATAATTATCGTATGATGCATGCATTATCATTTAAGATTCAAATCATCATATCTTGATCATATGATATTGAAATCAAATGATTCAAGCACCAATATTTCTTATTTTCATTCCTATTCAAAATGGATGTGAAAAATCTCGGGCAAAGGTCACCGGTGGGTCCCATGCAAGCTTTCATGCAAAATTATTGATAGAACTTCAAAGCTTCATATCTTTGCCGTTCTACGTCAGATGATTCCAAGGCCATTATTCTTCATTTGTGATGTTTTACAAAGTGAACGTGAAAAATCCCGGGTAGAAGTCTCTGAAGGGTCCCATGCAAAATTACACATGAAAATGATCATTTAATCTTTGAAAATTCATATTTTGGTCACCCCATATCCAAATCAGGTGATTTCAGTTTCATTATGTTCCATTTTTAGTACTCTACAAAGTGGACGTAAAGGGTTGCTGGTAGAAGTCCTCGAAGGATCCCATGCATAATGGTTAGCCAAATTATCGATAATTGGCCCGCTTAATCTTCAGAAGTTCATAAGTTGGCCATTTTATTTCCAAATGAGGTAATTCAAGTTTCAATATTCTTCATTTTTAGTGTTCTACAAAGTAAACGTAAAAAGTTTAGAATAGAGGCTATCGGAAAATTCAATGAGGAATGGTTGCTAAAATAGACTATGAAATGATAGAAAAGAAGTCAACTTGGTCTAAACCAGTTCAACCCAACTCAGCTCAACTCAATCCAGACCAGACCAGTTTAAGTTAGTCCAGCCAAGACCAATCCGGACCAAATCTATTCAACCCATCTGCATGCATATTATGTATATTATACATATTATGTATTGCATTAGGCATTAAATTATATTTTATGGGTTGCATATATATATATATATATATATATATATATATATATATATATATATGGTTTGGTTAGGAAAGAGATAGAGAGAGATCTCAGAGAATCTATAAAAGAAAAATAGAAAGAGGGTGGAAATCAACAAAAAGAAAGGAAAGAATGGAGAGATTATATTCAATGGGTTTTAATAGAAAGATAAAAAAGAGAAGATATGGGTTTTGGGTTTCCAAAAGATGGTGATGCGTCAATTTAAGGATAAAAAAAAGAAGATTGTTGTCGTGGGGAGTCTTAGATGGAAAGAGAATGAGAAAGGAAATTGGCCAGCTAGGTTGGATTCGAAGGGAAGAGGAAGAAAATCGAGATCTGAAAGATGGAGACCGAGAATAGAAGAAGAAGAGAGAGAGAGAGAGAGAGGGTGTGGAGAAAAAAAGGAAGAAAATCGAGATCTAAAAGGGGGAACCGAAATCAGAATAGAAGAAGATGAGAGAGGGCCGAGATGAAGGGAGCTAAAATGAGAGAGAAGGGAGATCGGGTGAGAGGAAGAAGGAAAGAGAAAAATTAGAAAGAGGCGAGATCTAAAGCAGAGAGAGAGGGGGAGGAAAAAAAAGAGAGAGGAAAAAAATCAGAAGGAGAAAAGAGAGAGAGGGCGTTGAGAAAACAGAGAAGAAAGAGAGGGACTGAACGGAAGAAAATAGAGAGGCAATAGCGAGAAGAAGAGGGGAAGGAAAAAAAAAGGGGGGAAAGAGATCTGGACGGAGAAAGGAAGAATACCAGAGGAAGAAAGAAGCAGAAGGAGATCGGAAGAAAGGAAGAAGAAGAAGAAGAAGAAGAAGAAGAAGAAGAAGAAGTAGAACCATACCTGTTGCAACGATTACAGACCTGCGAACCAGGTAAGCCGCCTTTCCGCTCTTTGCTTATTCTTTTTCTTATTGTTGTTTATACCTGAATTGATACCATTTGCAATCCATCCATCCTTACTGCAGACCACCCCAACACCACTTTCTCCATCAATACCTTACCTCACCACCGTATCCTCTACTTATACATACTCATCAAACCCACACCTGTTCTACTCATAAACACTCTCACCTTCCCATCACCAAACACACATTTAAAAGGAGAAATTTTAATGTGTTGATCTTAATCATTGATCTTGATAATTTTATTGTTTGATCTCAACCATTAATCTGATCACCATGCACCCACTGATCAAACATCAATAATTCAATCCCAACCATCAGATCACCCATTATCAAACCCAATGCAATCCTAGCCATCCGATTAGCCCCCATGCAATCCTAGCCCTCCGAATAGCATCCCCATCATCATAACCATCTGATCGTCCATCCAATCATCATTTTCACCATCCGATCATCACCCACACTCTTTGTTCATCATCTACATCGTCTAATCACCCACCATTGATCTGCCACCACATCACAACCCTCGATCTGTACCACAGACATAAGTTGATCATACCACATGCTGAAATATTTGGAATGCTTATTGCCATATTTGTTTGCTATACATACTTATTGTTATATTTATCTACTACACATGGTCTCAAATGTTGTATTGGATTGTTCATATGCCATATTTGGATAAATGGCTATATTTAGAGCATTTATATTTTTTGTTTGGATTGTGCACAACCATGTTTGTTATATTCCATGTGTTGCTATATTTGGTAGAATAAATAGATTTTTACCATGTCAAGTAAAATCTTGATAATTACTATTTTTAAGTCTTACTATACTTAGAAAATAGCATATAAGATCTTACATTTTTTGAAAAATTTATGCCATATTTGCATTCTATGATTGGTACTTACCATACTGATATATAGATGCATACATTGATTTCTTACCATTTTTACTTAGAAAATAACTTAAAAGATCTTACCTTTTCTGGATAATTCATGCCATATTTGCATTCTATGCTTGGAACTTGCCATATTGATATATAGATGCATATATTGATTTATTGTCATATTAGGTCTTGCCATGCTTAGAAGATAGCATAGTAGATCATGCCATATAGACTCTTGCCTCATTTGCAATACATGCCATATTTGAGAGATTTTTAACAATCTTACGATATGTGAATTTCTTATCATAAATGTGTTATATGTCATATTTAGATGAATAATTTATTTTTGGCAATAATTTAATTTATGCAATACCACAATTGAACTGCCATATATGCACACTTCTAAAAGACAATCTAGGCATGGGGACGTGCATTTAGGCACCCACATTCTTGGGAAGGATATAATGGAAATAATAAAAATCTTAACAAAGAAAGAAAATGCTTTGCCAAACCTACCAAAATTAGAACTTAGGATGAAAAGGGTAGTTCAGGATGATTTTGCCGCTCAGCATATCCTAAACATGGAATAGGTTCTAAACCCTAAACCTAAAATAAGTTCTAAACCCTAAACCTAGAATAGGTTCTAAACCCTAAACATAGAATAGGTTCTCAATCCCTTAACCTAGAACAGGTTATTTCAGCCTGAAATATGCGGATTCTGATTCCTAGGTCAAACCCTAGGATACATAGGCCATTTGGAAGAAACACAAATTCGGATCCACATTTTAGTCCACTCGGACTATCCATAGATCCACTAGGATATTTATCCATTTTCTAACCCAAATAGGGTTACTCAGCCCGAACTACGCGAATTCTGATTCCTAGGTCAAACGCTAAGATACGCAGGCCATTTGGGAGAAACCTAAATTCGGATCCACATTTCAGTCCACTCGGACTATCCGTACATCCACTAGGATATTTACCCATTTTCCAACCCAAATAGGGTTACTCAGCCTGAACTACTTGGATTCTGATTCCTAGGTCAAACCCTAGGATACGTAGGCCATTTGGGAGAAACCTAAATTTGGATCCACATTTTAGCCCACTCGGACTATCCATAGATCCACTAGGACATTTACCCATTTTCCAACCCAAATAGGGTTACTCAGCTCGAACTACGTGGATTTTGATTCCTAAGGCAAACCCTAGGATATGTAGGCTATTTGGGAGAATTTTCTAAATTCGGATCCACACCTTAGTCCACTCCGAATATCCATAGATCCACTAGGATATTTATCCACATTTCGACCAGAGCCCGAACTACGTGGATTCTGATTCCTAGGGCAAACCCTAGGATACATAGGCCACTTGGGAGAATTCTAAATTCAGATCCAAACCTTAGTCCACTCTGACTATCCATAGATCCACTAGGATATTCCTCCCCATTTCGACCTTAAGTCCGAACTACGCAGATTCTGATTTCTAGGGCAAACCCTATGATACATAGACTATTTGGGAGAATCCCAAATTCGGATCCACACCTTAGTCTACTTGGACTCTCCATAGATCCACTAGGATATTTATCCATATTCTAACCCAGAAAGGGGTATTCACATTTTGACCCAAATAGGATTATCCATATTTTGTCCCGAATAGGGTTATCCATATTTTAATCCAGAAAGGGTTATCTATTCTTAGATCTACTAGGACTATCTATCAATTCACATGGACTATCCAGATCCTAAGCCATAGGGTTTCTCATCTTTTCAAGCATAAACTTTAACTTGAACAATGAACTTAATCATGCACAAGAATAAATCACAGCCATAAACTTTAATCACACCTGTACTACGATGGTGAACCTGATTTGAATAATTCCATGATACGTAGGCAATCTGATGGATATAGATTCAGTACAATGATATCAATCCACTTGATTTGGTTCGATTTAACAGAAAGACTCTAGCATAGGAAAGGTATAGGAGACCAATTTTGATCGGGCAGTTTGGGTGCCTAACCCCTTCCCAGAACCATAACATGACGCTTACCCAATCTCTGATGGACAAGAAATCTAATCTAAGAGTCATGAGTCAATTGAAGTTTTACCTTAGGGTGAGATTTCACATTTCTAAGGTTCCAGACCTTAATTTAGGTGGCGACTTCCAAAAAAGATTACGATCTTTGTCCTCACATATAGTAACAAGAAGTAAGCATCTGTAAAGCAGGAAATTAGAATAGCGAGTTGATACTCACAAGATGTGAAACTTGATGTATGATAGAGGAAGAAAAAAATGGCTAGTAATGTCTAAATCCCTATAGAGGTAAAGGGAAATATCTTGGGCTAAATCCAACAGAGATAGGAGAACAATGGCCATACACAAAAATGAGAGTAACTATAAAAGAAGATAAAGCTATACTCTTGGTTGACGTGGAGACTTAGAGTGAGATCCACCACATGCTGATCCATTACCCGCTGAGCATTAAGAAAAGGTTGCAAATTGACCCCACCACTATCTAGGTCAAGAATGGGTAGTGAAAACTCATCTGAGCAAATGCTAAATAATGATAATTAGATTGGAACAAATCTAAGAGGTGAACAACCAGGCCACTCCAGCTAATCTACTTGGACTACCAAGTACCTTGGCTACGGTTGTAATAAACTTGGCCTAACAAAATGCAAGAGCAACAACAGAAGAGACCGATTATGCAAGTTTCCATGGAAATCACTATCCAAATTGCCAATGCTACACCAACACCTCCGGGTCAAACCAAGTACGGTACCGATTGGTAGTAACATTGTACCCCAACACATGTTAGTAGTAACATAATGTCTACCATACCGTAGGTCCCAGTAATGCACACCCCAGTGTAGAAGTTTGGTGCACAATAAGCAGTGTATCAAGGTGGTTACCCTTATCATCCATCGATGTATGGGATAGCTGCATCATGGCAGAATGATCCGACAAGGGTTGAGGAATATTTTTTAAAGATGAAGCCTCAAACATTTTCACTAAAGGATCAAATCTATTGTGGTCATATATCTATATAGGTGTATATAGGATGCAATGCATCTTTGACTTACTCTTATGATTATAGAGGATGCACATACCTAATTCTAATTCTCATACCTTGACAGAATACCTTCTTGATTCAACTTGTTAATTGGAGTTATAGATATTGTTTTTTTAGTATTAGTCCTGATTATACCAATCTAAGCTACTCTCATGATCGATAATATGAATAGAGGTATCAACTGAATGAACAGTTAAAGGTTTAATCATTTTGAATGTATATCTTTTCGATTTTATACTTAATTTATTGATGTACCAAAACCTCTCTAGATTTAATCTTGTAGTTCCTTGACCAATGGCTTTATATACCCGATAGAACCTGTAACCATGAGACTAAGAGCAGTAGAACCTCTATTTCCATGTATTTGGACTACCTTGCAACCAACAACCAAGGGTCCAATTCATTTTGTATTTGGTTCGATTACCATAGATTTACTCCTGATCCTTTAAACTGAAGTTCACTAAATAGAACAAGTGTTCTTCATCATATTGAACTCGAAAGAAGAAAATGAATTACTTTTGGATAAACATTCTGATTCTTATATTCCTTGATATCCGTTGATAGAGATATTTAGTTAATAATGAAATTATTGGAGGAAGATGAATGAATTCAAATTAGATTCTATAACCAAGAAAACCTCAGATGAAGTAAGGAGAATCTATTCTGAGATTGCTAAATGGATGGATTTGAGTCGTGGTTTGCAAAAGAGTGCATGAGCAAGAAGTAAGAATTTCAAGAATAACCAATGAAGTAGTAGATAGAGCTCGACAGAATTAAAGATGGCTACACCGGTATGAATTTTGACAAGGTAGAAGATTTGTAAAAACATAAAGTCAAAAATCATGGCATTGATAGTACTTGGATTAGTATAGTTACTATTGAGTTATTTCTAATAATGAATAAGAGGACTGAGTAAAGACCAAAAGTAAATTTGTTGGAATTAATAAGAATATAAGCATATACCCTAATGCTTATAGATAGACTTAGGATATGTAGTGAGTAACAATCACAAGATACTTTTTGAGGTATATGATATAGAGATCAGGATAAAGCAGCAGTGATAAAAGAGATGTAAGCTACTGAGTGCAATATGAGATTTTTGATAATAATCTTTGAAAAATCATAAGAGATGAAGGAACTAGACAAGCTCTTAAGACCTTTATACCAGAATTCGCTAGTTTAAGCTCTTTTGGACTAGATGTTATAGTGGGTAAGTGTTATGAACATTGTCTGAATCATATGGATGGACAGAATTTGGATGCAACCTAAATCAACTTGAGATGACAGACTTTGACGTCATCTTGGGAATAGACTGGTTGTCTCAACACTCTACAAGTGATTATGTGCATAGAAGAGGTTATTATTTATGAACAAAGATGACACATAATTTGGTTTTATTGGAAGCATATTGCTTTGGAAACGAAAGCTCATCCTCTCTACAAGAAAGGGGAAGAGATGCTTTGAAAAGAAAGGAGTTGGATGTATGGTATATATGGTAAATGCTACTAAAGAAGCACCACAGATGGAAGATACTGAGGTGATGCATAAATTCCCTGATGTATTTCCAAGTGACTTACCCGGGTTGCCACCTAGTCATGCAACCGAGTTCGTTATCGACTTCTTACCTGGGATGCCATCTGTATCAAAGGCACCCTATAGAGTAGCTCCTATGGAGTTGAAGGAATTAAGAGTCAACTTAGACAAGGGTTCTAATTGGCTAAGTATTGCCTCACGGGGAGCCCCAATGCAATTCGTGAAGACGAAGGACAGTAGTGTCAGATTATGTATAGATTACTAGAAATTGAACAAGCTCCCCATAAGGAATTGATGTTCATTGTTACAGATTGAGGATTTGTTTGATCAGTTATAAAGTACAAAGGTGTTCTCTAAGATCGACCTTTGATGGAGCATCATCAATTGAAGATTAAAGATAGTGACAATCTGAAGATGACTTTCAAGACCAGGTACGGACACTATAAGTTCCTGGGCATGTCCTTGGGATTGACCAATGCACCAGCATATTTTATGGAGCTTATGAACCAGGTGTTTCATGATATGTTGGACACGTCGGTCGTAGTTTCATAGACTATATATTGGTTTATTTTAAAGACGAAGAAAGCCTTATAACGAATTTTAGAACATCATCACAATGGCGGAGATTGGAGAAGTTTTATGCCAAGTTCATGAAGTGTGAGTTCTGGTTAAACGAGGTTGCATTCTTAGGGTCACATAGTGTCACTAGAAAGGATAAAAGTGGACCCCAGTAAAATAGAAGCAATTGTGTGGTTGCGAAGATCAAAAGTTTCTTGGGTCTAGTTGGTTATTACAGACGATTTGTGGAGGACCACTCTAAGATCGCAAAACCTCTTACCAAGCTAACCAGGAAGGGAGAGGAGTTTAATTGGACTGACAAGTGTGAAGAATGTTTCAAGACTCTAAAAACAAGGTTGATATCAACTCCCATCTTGATCATTCTAACACCAGAGAAACCTTTTACCCTACAAACCGATGCTTCTGGATTGGGTCTAGGATGCGGGTTGATGTAAGGTAAAAAATTGATTGCATATGTTTCAAGATAACTGAAAGAGCATGAAAATAATCACCCAACTCATGATTTGGAGTTAGCAACTATGATTCATGCAATCAAGACTTGGAGACATTATCTATACAGAGAAGAATTTCAGATTAAATTGGATTACAAGAGTTTTACTTATCTCTACACCCAGAAAGAGTTGAACATGAAGCTAAGGAGATGGTTATAACTCCTGAACGATTAAGATCATGATACGCAGTATCGCTCAAGCAAGGCTAATGCGGTAGCTGAAGCTTTGAGTAAAAAGGGGAATAATGAAGCCAGAAGGAGGATCTATTACGAATGCCGCCTTCTGTTCCACAGCAATACATTTAAATTTAGAGGAAGAGCTGCATATGATAAAAACTTGTGATGATCCAGTTGAGAGAACTTATGGATGAATTTATGGAGCAATAGTTCCTCGCTTACGTTTGTAGTGTTAAAGATCATTTATGATTTGATAAACGAAGTAAAGATAGTAATTTTGTTAGATCTATATCTAAGAGCGGTGTAAGAAGATTTAGAGAAAAGAAAAACCTAACCCTGACTTACTTCGGATGTGAAAAAGGTCCTGAGATACAGAGGATGACTATGCATACCTGAAAGTAAAAACGCTGATCATAGATACAAGATAATACTAAAAGCCCATTCTATTCCATATTGGGTACATCCTAGAAGTACAAAATATACCAAAACATGAAGTGAATATTTTAGTGGAAGGGAATGGAAGTAGTTGTGGCTAGATGCATGTTTCAGTGACTGAATTATCAGCAAGTAAAGGCTAAAAACAAACACCAACATGGCTTACTACAACCACTATCAGAGTCAGTTTGGAAGTGAAACTGCATTACAATGAACTATATCACCGATTTTCCACTGACTCATAGATCGGTTGACGCAGTTTAGGTGATTCTTGATCGTCTTATGAAGATAGCTCATTCTATTGCTATATGACCTCGGTGTGCGTTAGAGCGGTTAACTAAGCTATATGTGGATAATATTGCCAGATTAAATGGTATGCCTGAGAGCATAGTGTCGAACAGAGTCTCATGCTTTATCTCGAAGTTTTGGGAGGATCTACAGAAAACAATGGGAATGAAGTTGAAGTTTAGTACCTCATTTTACCTTAAACCGAAAGACAATCGGAGCGGACTATATAGATCCTAAGAGATATCCCCCAAGCTTGTGAAATTGATTTCAAGGAGCTTGAGTTGAGAAGTAACCGTGGATTGAATTTGCTAGCAAGCTACCATGTAGATGTCACTTATGAAGCATGGTATGTTAGAAATGTCGAATTCCTTTGTTTTGGAACGAAGTCGAAGAATAAGGAATTGTAATACCTGAGTCTGTTGAAGAAACCTATCGAGTGGCAGACAAGATCAAAGAAAAGGGCCAAGATAGCTCAAGTTTGTCAGAAGAGACACCACGGCCTCTAGTTTGCAATAAGTGACAAAGTTGCATATCAATTAGCTTTACCGCCATCCACGTTTAGTATGTATGATGCATTTTATGTGTCTCTATTGAAGAAGTATGTTGGAGATCCATCACATGTATGGTGCCAGCCTAGAACATCAGTGGAAAGGTACAACATCTCCGGATTTAGGATATTTATTATATGAAGGTAACTTGGTATAGCTAAGACGTGAAAGAGGTTACATGGGAAGAGGAAAATGCATTGGGGAAACAATATTCTCACCTATTCGACTCTAAAGGTACATTTAAATTTTGAGGATGAAATTTCTTTTGAGGGTGGGGGAGTTGTTAGATCCGTGTGTGTAAATTTCGAGGACGAAATTTCTTTTAAGGGTGGTGGAGTTGTAAGACCCGCATGCCACGAACCCGGTCTAACCTTATGCTCTCGTGTCGTGACCAGTCTTCCCATCATAATCGGCTCAAGTGAACCAATTATATTAAGAAACCACAAGATGAGGTAAGTCACAAGTTAAATTTAGTTGTTGTGGTTGACTGGTTAAGTTTGTATGGAAGCAAATAGTCAAAAACTAAAAATCAGTAAATTTTATACCTATGGTGGCATGTTTGGGGGCTACGGTCGCACCTATGGTAGACCGTAGTGAGACCATGTGACCTATGGTCGCATGTCTTGGTGGTACGATCGACGGTTTATGCGACCGTATGATCGACCGTAGGAACCCATAACCAACTCCGTGTTTAGGAAACTTTCCTAATTTGAGGAGGACTCTTTCCTAATTGAAAGAGGACTCTATATGGATGTTTTCCCTCTATATAAGGGACGTTCCTTAGCCTTTCTCACTCTTTTAGAACCCAAATTGAAACTCTAAACGTAGGAGAGAAAGAGAGAGAGGAAGAGAAGGATAAGGAGATTTGAAGAAGAAGGCTGAGAGGTTTGCAGAGAAGAGTTCTATCTTTCTACAACAAGCTTAAGGTATGGACTTAACTCTATAGGATAGATTAGATAGGATAGGTTCCTTTCCATCAAGTTGATGTGTTGAATCTAATGTAACGATTTCGGTTATGGAATTTATAAGCAAAACCATAGAGAATAGATTAGGATTAATGGATGAGGGATAAACTAAGAAAATTGGCCTTAAAATGATCATTAGGGAGGACCCCATTGATGATCCAAGAGGAGAAACTCATGTGAAAAGTAAAAATCAACCAAACTACGTATGGTCGCAGCTATGGTCGATCATAGGATGAGAAAGTATCGACCACAACCATTCAAGAAGAATTCAGGAAACATATGGTCACAGCTACGGTCGCATTTAATGTGACATAGGGTATCGATCGAAGGTCCTACGGTGGCATATATTGCTACCATAGCATCGACCGTAGAAAAACAGCAAGCATATTTTAATACCAAACAAAGGTTTTTAACTACTGTAACTTAGTAAACTTCAATCCTAACTTATATACATTAATTGTTTAGGATCCTAATAAATTCAAAGTGACTTCCAAAAGCTTGGGAAAATGAGAAGAACAAACATCGATCAATGGTGAGGAACAAGACCTAAACTAATTGGATAATAACAAACTGTTTATTATTATTGAGTCCAATGCCATGATTGATTCTATGCGGGCATGCTTGTAATGTGCATCTCACATGTCATCCAATATTCCTGCTATTACTGTTCATGCATATTTAATTTAATTTATTTATAACATGATGATGATGATGATGATTTTGATGCTAGGAATAGGCATGTGAATGTTTGTGTGTGGTTGATGTGTTGGATGCGAGTGGAGTATTAGGGGGAGGATGTGGCATGGTGGTCTTTTACCTCATCACTAGACTCTAGCTCTATCTTTACTCACGTCATGCCCACTAATATTGTCGTATTGCCATTACCTTAGCAGAACTATTACATCGTAGGGCATCAGGAGAGGTGGTCTCTGACTCTGTCGGGGGGCCTTAGCTCTATCTCTATGGACGTATTGAGGGATATTGGGGTGAGGCTTGGATACACTGTTTGGCATTAGGATTGGTTAGTTGCGAGCCCAGTTTGCAAGCCCTCGCCAATGAGGGCTTACATGTTGGTATGGCTAGGGCATCAGGGGAAGTATTGGCGGTGTTTGATCCAAATACTTTAGCTTTATCTCTATTCCATGGTGGGTGCATGTGGGACGACAATGGTGTTTGATCCATTGGGTAGATTCACACACTCGTGTATAGAGGTGCAGCAGCCACCAAACCTTTCTATAGCACATTGCAAACTTATAAACCAGACTAAAGATATGAATTGAATGCATGCATATGTTTGTTGCATTGTTTTGTTTACTCACTGAGCTCAAGTTGGAGAGCTGACCCTCGCGCATGCAATTCTTTTTTGTTTCTGATGTTGCAGGTATTATGATTGAAGATTATGTCGACACGCCAACATATGAACAGGTGGCGGCTATGGATGAGCATGTTGTGGAGGACTATTATGATTAGTTAAGCAAGTATTTCAACTATGGATGTGCTTAGTGTTTAACTTTCGTGTTTAGATATTTGTAATAGTTATTAAATTATGTTTTGGTTACTTGGAGATAATTGGAATATTCAGGAGGTGGTTCATCATTCTCATCATTATCAAAGTTAGAGTTAAAAGAAGAGGAATTAGAAGAAGTAGACGCAGTATAATTGGAATGACTTTCTTTATTAATGCTTATAAATAGAGGCACAGAAGAGGTGGCTTCTAATGGAACGGACTCAACGCTATCAAAAGACTTAAACCTACCTAAGGACTTATAAACTTCGGGCCCAGACATGGTCATACTATACTGATTACATGACAACCCTTTTGGGTAGACAAAGGTATCTAGACAACTCTAGCTTGGGAACATTCCATTGATAGGGAGGATGATTGGTTGCACATCGGGATCTCGATCATTATCATCTCCAGTGAGCATCAGAACTTGGTCCTCGTCTAACCGATTGCGGATGTCGATCATCTCCGTCTTTGACTTCTGCTCCTCGCTCTACCTCTGATTCTTGACCTTTTCTAGCTCCATCCAATCATTGTACAATCAAAGAATATTTTAAAACCAGGTACTTGTCTCTGGAGGTTTCTGTCTAGCCACGGTTCACGGAATCCACAGAATGTAATGTCCTCTCCTTCTTTGACAAAGTATCCATTGAGAGTCTTAAAGTGTGGGTTGATCTTCTCATCCTCATATATACCTCCAAACTGTGCCTGGTAGACCGGCTCATAGGTCCTCTATGGTTGCCATCTTCTGTGACTCCTATCTATTGCCTTTATTGGATTCCTACTGGAACTCCTATATTTTCTCCTCTCAAGCCTCCGAAACGCATTTTTGACTCTCATCTGTTTCTCTTATATCCATTTCAGATCTCGATCTGTAGGAACATACCCCAGTCCAAATCTGTACTCATTGATCAAAACAGATAACATGTTGACATCATCCTGTTGGTTGGAACCGAGGCCCATACCTGGAAAGTAAGACATGTTAAGTAATTGACGAAGCCAAAATGATAAATGTGTACCAGGGGGTTTGGTTCAATGGTTGCTATGATGTTGCTAATGTGGAATCAGTTGAGACTGATTTCTTGTGGTAGACTTCCTTCTATCCCTTTATCCTTCTGCCCAATCACCATCGTGTGTTGCGAGATTTCTAGAAACTTTACCCCTTGCCCATACCCCACTTCTTGGATTGAGACCATGTTCACTTCGTCACCAGATGTAACGCTTCCTCCAATTTCAGCTTGAACTGATTCTATCTGAACACTTTTGTTTGAACACACTTCTCCCCATTTGATAAAATTGACTATGTGACGAGGAAAGGAATTGTTTGCCATAGATGCTTGCCTTGGTTGGAGCTTGAATTTTCTGGCATCTAGCAGGTCTTGTATGGCATGCCTCAGAGCCTCATAATTTTCTGTATGGTGACCATATTGATTGTGATACTTGCAGAATAAATCCATTCAAAATTTCAACAAGAGAGGATATGGCTGTGGACGAGGTGTAGTTTCAGCTTTCTGGCCTGTACCAATACTTTTAGAAATTTATTTCTGGTCATACCCAATTCTGTAAACTGTCTTCTGGTTCTCCAATTCTGGCGAGCAGGGGTGTTGTTCGGATTATTTGAGATTAATGGATGAGCATTAATGTTGGCAAGTTGTCCCACTGATCAATTTACTAATTCATTATAGGGGAATGCTCCTTGATGGATTATCTGATCATCACATCCCTTCATAGCTCTCAGTAATTCTTTCGATCAGTTCAATCTATCTCCGTAAGGATCAGCCTCTTCTCTTGGCCTTTGGATCCCGGGGGCTCTCTGGACGACCAATGGTTTCTGATACACAACCTCATCTATGTCTTCTAAGGTGGGATTTGAGGGGATTTGTGGCAAAGCTTGCTTAGGGCAACCTAATCCTTATAGTGGTGCCACATTCATTCTCTCAATGGTTGATGATTGGGATTGCAGTTGCATCTGTAGGCCCTGAATCATGATAACCGTCATCTCTATGATATTTACTATTCTCTTAATTCTGGCCTCTGTAGTGCTTGGAACTTGGTTTGATCCTTCAGCCTCTGGTTCAGTTGATGCGGTTGAGGTAGGACTAACTGGTTCAGGTATGGACACACTAGACAACTTCCCAGTGAGGGGATCTCTTATCTACAAGGTAGAAATGGTTACGGTTTAGGCTGACTCTTGAACTGATACCAAAAAAGAACCAAAACTGACAAGTATTAGGACTCTGGATGGTGAGAAAATGGAATAGGAAGTTACATGCACAAACAAAGCTGACTCAAACATACAAATGTTAGCTCCCTTATGAAACCCATTAAAGAAGCATTATCCGGATCAATTTAGTTGCTTTAACTGACCCCATGATTAGTCTTGGTCTTCATGACCCAAGCGGTTCATTAGGCAACAAAGTCCGACCACTTGGTTTGTCAAATTCAAAGAGATTGAAACTGATATACTTATTTCTAGCTTTCATATGGGATAGTTAGCAAAATCGGTTCATGACTGAACAAATCGGTAAATAACAGCTCCATCACAACACCTATGTCGTAACAGGGAATTTCTGCTCCTTTTTTAAGCCGATGTGTTAACAATGATGGATTTGTACTCTGAGTTCATTGACAGAGAGTGTATAGTGGCCATCTACTATGACATGGGACTGGTTTATACATTTCTCTTGCTCCCATCAAGTGAGAGTTCAAGATGCTCATCGTGTGGATTCTAACATGTCAACCAATCGAGGGTAAAAATGGACAGAACTTCGATGTCACTAGCATAAATGTTGAAATTGAATGGGTTTTACCATGTTGGTTCAAGGATGGACCAAAAATAACAAACATGTGGCTCAAACTGGGTTAGGACCTGCAAGGCAATCTTGACGAGGAGGAGTGGCCTATCCCTTGTACACGGTGAATTATGGGCCCCTTGATTCCTTTTGATATACCTTTTTGCAAAATGTCAAGACCTAGAGTAGTATGACACCTTCCAAGGTGGACCCTAGAAACAATCATTAGAGACCCTCATCAGTAGAGACTTTACAAGGTACATGTCAAAGTTGTGCTTTTCGTCTAGCGGGCGATCCCATCTGCATGAGGACCCGGGTCGACTAACGGCACGATGTGTGACTGAACCCATACCCCCCCCCCAAAACAATATGTACAAACATAAATAATAGTAGCCCTAGATCTATCATCCAATGTCAATCAATCAATGTAAGGAAAGTGAATCTAGAGTCTGAACGTGGAATCCCCAGCGGAGTCACCACTGTGAGGACAAAGTTCGTCTCTCATCCACCCATCTCCGATGGACGGAAAAAAATGATGTTTTGGAGTCGCCACCTAGATTAAGGTCTAGGACCTATAAAAATGTAGTCTCATCATAAGAAAAGACTTCTATTGACTCATTGGACCCAATATATTGGCTTTGGTTTATCAGAGAACGGGTAAGCGTTCAAGGTATAGTTTGGGAAAGTGTTAGGCACCCAAAGCGGCCTGATCTAAAAATCGACCTCCTATATGATTCTACTTTCCTTAGACTTTATGGTTTTGACTGTTCATGGTCAATGGATGATGACTTGGGCTCATGGAGGATCTTATGCCAAGTTGTTAACTTCTTCTAATCTGGGTTTAGCCAAACATGTTCTCAAAATAAATAAACAAAAAAAGTAATATACGGTGAACCGAACCAAAGATGGTTGGGTGATGGACTGAATCTAAAACTTCTAAGGCATCTTAAATTGCCTACGTATATCAATCCTGAAAATCATGTCCATAACGTAGTTTGTACGGAACGTGATTAAGGTTTATGGATGTGATTTATGCTTAAGCTTTCTTAGATTTAATTGTTCAAGTTGAAGTTTATGCTTAATGATGATTGAGATTGAATCTAGTTATAGCCTATGTGGACTAAAGTGAATATGGATATGGATATGGATACGGATATGGGGAACTAAGGATTCTAAGATGTGGTAACGTACTTGGAGAGGTCCTCTAAGTTGCCTATGTATTTTAGAGGTCTTGAAAATTAGGTACAACATAGTTCGTTGTGATGGGTTGTGGATAGATGTAGATATCCTAAAGATGATTAAAGAAGGCTAAAGTGTGTACAATCCAAATGAATCAAGGTACGGTTTGGGACCTAAGTGTATATAGTCCAAGTAAACCACATGTACAAATTCGAGAGAACCTAAAGGATGTACAGTTCTAGTGCACCACAGGTACATATTCGAATGATTCGATCCGAAGGGTTGTACAGTTCTAGTGAACCACAGGTACAGATTCGAGTAAACCTAAAGGGTGTACAGTTTTAGTAAACCACAGGTACAGATTCGAGTGAACATAAAGGGTGTACAGTTCTAGTGAACCACAGGTATAAATTCGAGTGAACCTAAATGATGTACAGTTCTAGTGAACCACAAGTACAAATTTGAGTGAACCTAAATGATTTACAGTTCTAGTGAACCATAGGTACAGATTCGAGTGAACCTAATGGATGTACAGTTCTAGTGAACAACAGTGATAGATTCGATGCGTACAGTCTGAGAGAACCACAAGTACGACTTAGAATAGAAGTTATGGAATCGTGTTTGGGAATCTCTCCAAACTGCCTACGTATCTTAGGGTGTTACCCTAAGAATGAAGATCCGTGTAGTTCAGAAGCGGATTCATTCAATCATTCATGTACTTCTTTCAATATTAGGGTGTGGAGCCTAAATGCTCTATGGTTTGATTCAGATCAGACCTATCTAGTTCTCTATATCCTAGAGGAGATGAGTTGAGGGGTAGGGATCTTCCTAAAGCTATCCTTAACCTAAAACCCTAATTTGGCATGTGTTGGGCTAGGCTTTCTGATTCTTGATTAAAATTTATCATTTTTCCTTTCTTACCCTTCTCGTGAATGTGGGTGCGTACATGCACATCCCCACACCTAATATGTCTTCTAGGTGTATAGATTTGGCAGTTTGACTAGGGCATTGTAGAAATTAAATTATTATCAATAATGAATATCATTCAAATATGGCAAGTAACAACAATATCATGTCAAGTATAGCAATAAAGCATGTCTTCTCAAATATAGCACGCATGTGAAAGCATTGATCAAGCATCGATCATCAACAATGCGACCAAGATCATATTTGATCGATGGTTCAGATTCAATTTAAACATTCATGAGACAATCCGACCGTTCAAATTCAATTAAATCACTCAAAAAGGATAATCTATCCATTCAAATCAATCATCAAGACAATCCAACTGTCCAAATTCATTTATATCACTCATGATTAATCCAATGGTTCAGATTCAAATGAGATGCTCATGATCAAGATCTAATGGTCTATATTTCATATCACTCATGATCAATAGCTAAATTCATTTGATTATAAGATCCAAATCAAAATTAAATGTAAGATAGAGCCATTGTTGTCCCAATGGATCAAACAACATTGCCGTCCCATATGTACCCATAATGGATTAAAAATAGAGCTAAAGTGTCTGGATCACACGCCCCCAACACTTCCCCTGATGCCTTTCTCATACCAATACGTAAGCCCTTATTGGCGAGGGCTTGAAAATTAAGCTCGCAACTAACCAATCCTAATACCATCCAAGTGTATCCAAGGCCTTACCCCAGCATCCCTCAATACGTCCATAGAGATAGAGATAGGGCCCCCCGATAGATTTAGAGACCACATGGTCCGAGACTACCTCCCATAATGCCCTACGATGTAATAGTTCTGCTAATGTAATGGTGATATGATGATGTCAGTGGGCAAGACTTGAGTAGAGATAGAGCTAAAGTATGGTGACCGGGCTGAACAACAATGCCACGTCCTTCCCCTGATGCCCCACTCACATCTAACACACTAACCACACACATAATCACATGCCTATTCCTATCATCACCATTATATTATAAATAGATATAAATAAATATGCATGAGTAAAAATAGCAGTAATATTGGATGACATTTGAGATGCACATTACAAGCATACAAGCATAGAATCATTCATTGCATTGGACATAAAATAAAATAGTTTATTATTAACCAATTAATTTATGTCTTATTCTCTCACCTTTGATTGACATTTGTTCCTCTTCAAAATAATTTATTATTAACCAATTAGTTTAGGTTTTATTCTCTCACCTTTGATTGATGTTTGTTCCTCTTCCAAGCTTTGAAAGTTACTTTGAATCTATTGGGAACCTATACAATAAATGTATTTAAGTTAGGGTAAGATTGTACCAAGTTACAGTAGTCAAAAATCTTGTTTTGTCTCAAAATATACTTGCTGTTATCGCATGGTGGATCCCTATGGTCTCAATATATGTGACCATACGACGTAAGGTCGATCCTATGGTCGCACTACATGCAACCACACGTGTGACCACACAATTTCTAGGAACTTCCCGAATAGCTGTAGTTGACACACTGGTCACCCTATGCTCGACCATAGCTGCCATCATACAAGTTTGGTCTGATTTTTACTTCCAATAAGAGTTTCACCTCTGGGCTCAACAATAAGGTTCCTCCTACGATCAATCTATCTCACTAAATCATAGTTTTTCCCTCATCCATTATCCCTAACCTATTATCTATGGTTTCCCATAGAAAACCTATAACCGAAATCGTTGTATTAGGTTCCACATATCAAGTTGAAAAGAACCTATTCAATCTAATTTACCCTACAAAGTCAAGTCCATACCTTAGGCTTGTTGTAGGGAGATAGAATTCTTCTCTGCAAAACCTTTCTCCAAGCTTTCCTCCCTTTCTCTTCTTCTCCTTCTCCTCCTTTCTCTTTCTCCCTTAGGCTTAGGGTTTGAGATTGATCCAAATGAGTAAAATAGAGTTAAGAGAAGTCCTTTATATAGGGAAAAAAAACTTCCATGTAGAGTCCCTCTACAATAAGGAAAGGAATCCCCTTTGATTTGGAATGTTTCCAAATCACGGAGTCGGTTCTGGATTCATACGGTCGATGGTGTGGTTGCATAATCCATCGGCCAATACAAACCAAAACATGTGACCAAACATTGTATGGTCTCAACCTAGTCGACCATACGGATGACCATACCCCTCAAAAATGGGACTGTAGGTCCAAAATTTATTGGTTTTTAGTTTTTAACTGGTTGCTTCCACACAAACGTAAACAGTTAACCACACCAACTAAATTTGACTTGTTGCTTACTTCATCTTATGGTTTTTTTTATATAATTGGTTCACTTGATCCAATTATGATGGGAAGACCGGTCACGACACGAGAACGTAAGATTAGACTAGGTTCGTGGCATGTGGGTCTTACAACTCCACCACCCTTAACAGAAATTTCATCCTCAAAATTTTCACCTATGGATCTTATAACTCCCTCACCCTCAAAAGAAATTTAGTCTTCGAAATTTAGATGTACCTTCTGAATCAAATAGGTGGGAATACTGTTTCCACATTACATTTTCCTCTTCCCATGCAACCTCTTCCACGTCTTGCTTTGCCAGGTTATCTTCACATAATAAATTTCCTAGCTCCTGAGATGTTGTACATTCTAACTGGTGATCTACCACTTCAAAAGTTAAGTCTTCTATCAAATCCGGTGGATCTACGATCAACACCAGTGATGGATCTCCAACGTACTTCTTCAATAGAGACACGCGAAATATGTCGTGCACAAGAGAAATAGATGGCGATAACGCTAGTTTATTATACTATTCTTCCATGTCTCTCCAAAATTTTATAAGGTCCAAAATGTATATAGGACACAACTTTCCCTTATTGTCGAACCATTTCAAACCACGCATGAGTGATATCTTCAAGAACACTTTGTCACTTATGGTGAACTCAAGGTCTTGGCGTCTCTTTTGGAAATCCTAAGCTATCTTGGTGCTTTTTCTTTAATCTTGTCTGCCACTTGATAGGTTTCTATGACAAACTGAGGTACTATAATTCTTCATTCTCTGACTTCATTCCAAAACAGAGGAGTTGGACACCTCCTACCGTACCATGCTTCATAGGTGACATCTATATGGTAGCTTGGTAGCAAAATCAATCAGCGACACTTCTTAATTCAAGCTCCTTTAAAATCAATCTCACAGGCTTAGAGAATACCAAACTGTCACACCCTAATTCTAGACTAACCAGTGGTGTAATGAACTATCATAAGAACCAACAGTTCGAACCAGGATCTCATATAGTTTGCTCCGACAGTCCATCGGGTTGAGGGTCAAATGCGATACTAAACTTCAACTTTTCTTCCCATTGCTTTTTGTATTCCCTCCCCAAACATTGAGGTAAAGTGTGAGCCTCCATCTGACACCATGCTCTCAGGCATACCACTCAATCTAGCAATATTATCCACATATAGCTTAGCTAGCCACTCCAAAATACATCGAGGTCATATAACAATGAAACGAGCCATCTTTATAAGGCGATAACAATTACCCAAACTACGTCAACAGATCTGGGAGTCAGTGGTGAACCAGTGATGTAGTCCAATGTAATGCAGTTTAACTACTAGACTAGCTTTGATAGTGGTTGTAGTAAGCCTGCTGGTCTTTGTCTTTCAGCCTTTACTTGTCGATAGTTCAGACACTGGAATATGTATCTAGCCACAATTACATCCATTCCCTTCCACCAAAATAATCTCTTTATGTTTTGGTACATTTTTGTACTTCTAGGATGTACCCAATACGGAATGGAATGGGCTTTTAGCATTATTTTGTATCTAAGATCCAAATTTTTTTTTTACTTTCAGGTATACATAATCATCCTCTGTATCTCAGGACCTTCTCTATATCCCAAGTAAGTCAGGATTAGGTTTTCCTTTATCTAAATCTTCTTGCACCGCTCTTAGATACAGATCTAACAAAATTGCTACTTTTACTTCGTCCATCAAATTAGAGACGATCTTTAACACTACGAATGCAAGCGAGGAACTATTGCTCCATAAGTTCATCTATAAGTTCCCGCTCAATTGGATCATCAGGAGTTTTCATTATATGTTGCTATTTTTCCAAATTTGAATCTATTGCTGCAGAACACAAGATGACATTTATACCGAGTCCTCATTCTGGCTTCATTATTCCCCTTTTTTCTCAATGCTTCTGCTACCACATTAGCCTTGCTCGAGCGACACTGAATATCACAGTCTTAATCCTTCAGGAGTTCCAACCATCTTCTTTGTTCTATATTCAACTCTTTCTGGGTGAGGAGATAAATAAAACTCTTGTAATCCCATTTAATATGAAATTCTTCTCCGTATAGATAATGTCTCCAAGTCTCGATTGCATGAATCATAGCTGTTAACTCTAAGTCATGAGTAGGGTAAATATTTTCATGTTCTTTCAGTTGTCTTGAAGTATAGGCAATCACTTTCTCTCCTTGCATCAACCCACATCCTAGACCCAATCAGAAAACATCGATGTGTAGGGTAAAGGGTTTCCCTAGTGCCAGAACGATCAAGATGTGAGCTAATATCAACCTTGCTTTTAGAGTCTGGAAACATTCTTCACACATATCAGCCTAAATAATCTTCTCTCTTTTCCAGGTTAGCTTGGTAAGAGGTATGTCAATTCTAGAGTAGTCGTCCATGAATTGTCTTTAATAACCAACTAATCCCAAGAAACTTCTGATCTCTGTAATGTTCTTAGGCACTTCTCTCCTTACGATTGCTTCTATCTTACTAGGGTCTACTTTAATCCCTTCTGATGACACCATGTGACCCAAGAAGATCACTTAGTTTAACCAAATCTCATACTTCTTGAACTTAGCATAAAGCCTCTCCCTTTTTAGCTGTTATAAGGCTGCTCTAAAATCCATTGTATGAGTTGCTTTGCTCCTTGGAATAAACCAAAATATCTTCAATAAAAGCTATGATTGAAGTGTCCAATACATTATGGAATACCTGGTTTATAAGCTCTATAAAAGCTGTAAGGGCATTGGTTAATCCAACAACATAACTAGGAACTCATAATGCTCATTCTCGATTTTAAAAACTATCTTCGGAATATCGCTATCCAAATGCTTCAGCTGATGATATCTTGATCGAAGATCAATCTTAGAAAATACCTTTGCTCCTTAAAACTGTTTAAACAAGTCATCGATTTGATGTAGTGGATATCGGTTCTTGATCGTGAGCTTGTTCAATTCTCGATAGTCTATACACAGTCGAACACTACCATCCTTCTTCACGAACCATACTAGTGCTCTCCATGATGAAATACTTGGCTGATTAGAACCTTTATCTAATAACTCCCATAGTTGAGTCTTCTATTCCTTTAACTGCGTAGGAGCTATTCTATAAGGTGCCTTAGATATAGGTGCCGTCCCTGGTAACAAGTCGATAATGAACTCGATCACACTATCTGGTGGTAACCTGGGGAAGTCTCCTGGAAACACGTCAGGGAATTTTCACATCACATCAAAATCTTCCATCCGTGGTGCCTTATTAGTAACATCTACCACAAATAACATCTATCCAACTCCTTTCTTTTCAAGGCATCTCATTGCCTTTAGTACAGAGGATAAGCTTCTATGGCCTAGGCAACATGCTTCCAATAAAAGTAAATTATGTTCCATGTTTGCCCTTGAATGACAACCTCTTCTCGGCACAAAGCAGCTTTGTAGAGTGTTGAGACAACCAGTCTGTCCCCAAGATGACATCAAAGTCTACCATCTTAAGTCGAATTAGGTTGCATCCAAATTCTCGCCATCCATATAATTAGAATATTGTTCATAACACTTATCTAATACAACATTTAGTCCAAAAGGGCTTGAACTAGTAAAATATGGTATAAGGGCTTAAGAGCACATTTAGCTCCTTCATCTCTTATGGTTTTTCAAAGACTATCGCCAATAATAATCTCATATCCCAAAAAACTCATTAGCTTACACCAATAATCTCATAATACACTCATTAGCTTACATCTCTTTTATCACTACTACCTTATCCTGATCTCTCTATCATATACCTTGAAATGTATCTTGTGATTATTACTCACTTCATATCCCAAGTCTACCTATAAGCATTAGGATATATGCTTATAATTTCATTAATTCTGCCAAACTCTCTTGGTCTTTACTTAATCATCTCACTTGACATTGGACATAACTCAGTAATTCTTGTACTAATTCGAATACTATCAATGCCATGATTTTTGACTTCATCCTCGTGTCCACTCTTAGATATGCTTTTAGAAATCTTTTGCCTTATCAAGATTCATACAGATATAGTCATCTATAACTCTACTTAAGTGCTATCTACTCCTTTACTGGCTACTCTGGTACTTCTCATTTCTTGCTCATGATAGGTCTCAAATCCATCAATCTAGCAACCTCAGAACAGATTCTCCGTTACTTCATATGAGGTTTCTTAGCTATAGAGATTTATCTGAATCCAATTGTCTTCCCTCCAATAATTCCCTTATTAACTAAATATCATTATCAATGGAGGTCGAAGAATGTAAGAATCAGAATGTTTATCCAAAAGTAATTCATTTCCTTATTTCGAATTCAGTATGATGATGAACACTTGTTTTATCTAGTGAACTTTGGTTTAAAGGATCATGAGTAAATCTATGGTAACCGAACCAACTACAAATTGAATTGGACCCATGATTATTGGTTGCAAGGTGATCCAAATACATGAAAATAGAGGTTCTACAGCTCTTAGCCTCATGGTTTATTGGTTCTATCGAGTATATAGTGCCATTGGTCAAGGCACTACGGGAATAAATCTAGAGAAAGTTTTGGTACATCAATAAATCAGGTATAAAATCGAAAAGATGTACATTCGAAATGATTAAACCTTTAAATGTTCATTCGGTTTATATCTTTACTCATATAGTCGATCATAAGAGTAGCTTAGATTTGTATAATCAGGACTAATTCTATGAAAATAGCATCTATAACCCTAATTAACAGGTTGAATCAAGAAGGTATCCTGTCAAGGCACGAGAATTTAAAATCAGGTATGTGCATCCTCTATAATCATAAGGTAAGTCAACGATGCACCGCATCCTATATATACCTATCTAGTTATATGACCACAATAGATTTGATCGCTTGATAAAAACATCCAAGCTTTATCTTCAGAAAATATTCCTCAATCCTTGTCAGATCATTCTACCATGGGATAGCTATCCCATACATAGATGGTTAATAAGGGTAACCACCTTGATACACTACTTGTTGTGCACCAAGATTTTGCACTGGGGTATGCATTACAAGGGACCTACTGTATGATAGGCACTGTGTTACGGCTAACATGTACTGGAGGTACAGTGTTGCTACCAACAGGTACTGTACTTGGTCTGACTCGGTGGTGTTGGTGTAACATTGGTAACTTGGGTAGCGATTCCCATGGTAACTTGCATAACCGGTATCATCTATTGTTGCTCTTGTATTTTACCAGACTAAATTTGTTGCAACCATGGCTAAGGTATTTCATGGTCCAGGTAGATTGGTTGGAGTAGCCTGGTTATTCACCCCCTTTGATTTGCTTTAGTTTGATTATCATTATTTGGCGTTTGCTCAGATGGGTTCTCATTACTGGTTCTCGACCAAGATTGTGGTGGGGTCAGATTACCATACCACCTCTTCTTAATGCTTAACGATGATGGATCAACGTGTGACAGATCTCACTTTGAGTCTCCAAGTCACCCAGAAGTATAGCTTTATCTTATTTTATAGTTACTCTTATTTTTGGTGTATAGCCATTGTTCTCCTATTTCTATTGGATTCAGCCTGAGATCTTTCCCTTTACTGCTGCAGGGATTTAGGCGTTACTAGCTATTTTCCTTCTTCCTCTGTCATACATCGAGTTTCACATCTCATGTGTACGAACTTGGTATTCCAATTTTCTTGCTTTATAGATGCCCCTTCTTGCTACTGTACTATATTCTTTGTATACTTAGGCAACTGTCTGACTTATAGACCGTATCCTATGTTATTTGTTTATCAGGATATATTTTTTTCCTTTTGTCTATATATACATATGGTTCCACCTTTTATATGTACATTATTTTCTTATTTAAGTTCTGTCTCAACTAACACAAGTGCTTATGGTATGTTTGTATTAAAGCTTTTAATTGATCCTAACTCAGTTCATGGACTTGTGAAAGTATTCAGGTTTGATGGGCAGGGCCTAAGAGCTCTAATACCAAGCTGTTACACCCTAATTTTGGACAAACCAGTGGTGTGATGAACCGTTATAAGAACCAACGGTTCAAACCAGGATCTCGTATAGGCCGTGCCAACCATGTTAAACCAAAACACATCCCACCATAATAATCACAGGTAATAAAATAATAACGGAAGTTTTTATTAATAATGAACTGATTATCTACAATGATAAATAGATAATAAACCAGTTATCTACAAGTAACCACAACATAAATATAACAAACTATTACAAATACCAAATACAAAGGTTAAACACTAAGCTTAAACATAGCTGAAATACTTACTTGACAAATCATATTCTTCCTCCACAGCTTGCTTGACCATAGCTACCACATGTCTTTATGTTGGTGCCTTCATGTAGTCTTCAACGGTATTACCTACATCATTAGAAACTAAAAGAAAATGGTACCATGGGGTGAGCTCACAACCTAGCTCAATGAGAAAACAAAACAATGCAACAAACATACGCATGCACTCAATTCATATCTTTGGTCTGATTTTAAAGTTTGCAATGTGCTATAGAAAGGATTGGCAACCACCGCACCTCTATACACGATTGTGTGAATCCTCCCAATGGAACAAACATTATTATTGTCCCACATGCACCCATCATGGAATAGAGATAGAACTAAAGTGTCCAGATCACACACTGCCAACACTTCCCTTGATGCCCTAGCCATACCAACACGTAAGCCCCTATTGGCGAGGGCTTATAAACTGGGCTCGCAACTAACCATCCTAATGCCATCTAATTGTATCCAAGGCCTCACCCCAGCATCCCTCAATATGTCCATAGAGATAGGGCTAAGGCTCCCCGATAGAGTCCGAGACCATCACCCCTGATGCCCTATGATGTAATAGTTCTGGGAAGGTAATGGCGATACGACAATGTCAGTGAGCAAGACTTGAGTAAAGATATAGCTAGAGTCTGGTGACAGGCTGAACCACAATGCCACATCCTCCCCCTGATGACCCACTCGCGTCCAACACACTAACTACACATACAATCACATGCCTATTCCTATCATCACCATCATATTATAAATAGATAGAAATAAATATGCATTAGCAAAAATAGCAATAATATTGGATGACATGTGAGATGCACATAACAAGTATACAAGCATAGAATTATTCATCCCATTGGACAAATAAAATAAAATAATTTACTATTAACCAATTTTTTAGGTCTTGTTTCCTCACCCTTGATTGATGTTTGTTCCTCTTCCAAGCTTTGGAAGTCACTTTGAATCTATTGGGAACCTAAACAATTAATGTATTTAAGTTAGGGTTCGATTGTTCCAAGTTACAGTAGTCAAAAACCATGTTTCATCTCAAAATATACTTACTCTTATCATATGGTCGATCCCTATGGTCGACCCTATGGTCTCAATATATGTGACCATACCACGTACGGTCGATCCTATGGTCGCACTACATGCAACCACACGTGTGACCACACGATTTCTAGGAACTTCCCGAATAGCTATAGTTGACACACTGGTCACCCTATGGTCGACCATAGCTGCGACCATACAAGTTTGGTCTGATTTTTACTTCCAATATGAATTCCGCCTCTAGGATCAATAATAAGGTTCCTCCTACGATCAGTCTATGTCATTAAATCATAGTTTTTCCCTCATCCATTATCCCTAACCTATTCTCTATGGTTTCCCATAGAAAACCTATAACTGAAATCATTGTATTAGGTTCCACATATCATGTTGAAAAGAACCTATTCTATCTGATTTACCCTACAGAGTCAAGTCCATACCTTAAGCTTGCTGTAGAGAGATAGAACTCTTCTCTGCAAAACCCTTCTCCAAGCTTTCCTCCCTTTCTCTTCTCTCCTTCTCCTCCTCTCTCTTTCTCCCTTAGGCTTAGGGTTTGAGACTGATCTAAATGAGTAAAATAGAGTGGAGGGACATCTTTTATATAGAGGAAAAACTTCCATGTAATGTCCCTCTACAATAAAGAAAGAGATCCCCTTTGATTTGGAAAATTTCCAAATCACGGAGTCGTTTCTGGGTTCATACCATCGAGGGTGTGGTCGCATAATTCGTCGACCATGCAAACCAAAACATGCGACCACACATTGTGCTCTCTCAACCTAATCGACCATACGGTCGACCATATACCCCTCAAAAGTGCAACCATACTTCCAAAATTTACTGGTTTTTAGTTTTTGACTAGTTGCTTCCACACAAACTTAAACAGTTAACCACACCAACTAAATTTGACTTGTTGCATACCTCATCTTGTGGTTTCTTCATACAATTGGTTCACTTGAGCCGATTATGATGGGAAGACCGGTCATGATATGGGAACGTAAGGTTAGACCAGGTTTGTGGCGTGCGGGTCTGACATTAGTACTATTGATGTTTGGCTTCCTGCAAGTGCTGTACTAATCTGGGGTACCCAAAATATTTTTAGGTCAAACAGATGTAGCCTCACAAGCATATTATCGCAAGGCCCACATCCAAGGCTATAACCTAGGGCAACTCCATGCCCACTTCGAGAAGTAATCTAGAAGAATATTTGCAGTTTCTGACCAGCATGTTGGCCTCTGGGCCCACCCCAATAATAAAACCATTGGCAGTGAGTTCACCCATTTCATTGACCATGGGATCAACACTAGGCAGTGAGATGATGTCACCCTTCCTAGGACTGGACTTAGAACCGACAACGGCATTGGAAACCATTTATCGCTTCCAAAAGTTAAAGCTAGATTAGGTTAGTAGGCCATATGGAGACTTCTCACTGCCATGGAATTAGATCTAGACCATAAAGGATCCGATTGATAAACTCTATTGTTCCGATGTGCAGAAGGTTATGTGTGCCACCTACCAGCTAGAAGGCATTCCCTATTCATGGTGGCAGAGCACTTAGCTTGAACTAGTACGACAACACGAAAATAACACCTGGGAAATATTTTGAGATGCCTTCCTGACCAACTTTGCTTCCCAGAGACATGAACCTAGTACCAAAATTTTAGAGGCTATCAGAAGAGTCCGGGCAGGCCTATCAGCATGTAAGGGTTACATAGAGATAATACAGGGCCATCAAAAGCCTCCTGTTAGGGAATGCAGTTGGCAGGAGTCCCACCAACCAGGTAAGTTCCCGCATTAGCCTGAAGACAACTGAACCGAATAAATAGTAGCTCATGTGGGAAATGTTGTTGGATTTCATTCCGTATAATGAATTAGAATGATATCTCTGGCAAGAATTCCAATTCTCTGTCTTGAACTAGGTGCATGAGTCATTACGCCATGGTGCATGTCAACATTGAGGTGGTATCAAAATTCAAGCAATGTTTAATGCCATAACCTTGACCCCTCGGAGTCACCACTACTTTCTGGACCATCAAGCACCACCATTTGGGACAGAATTGTGTTAATAAAAGGAAAGGAGATTTCCAAACTCTTAAGTCTTGCGGACATAAAATAAGCAAGATCCTACCTCATGTATTGTAAGGTGATCTACAGGTACTATCCAGATACAAGGAAGGATGGGCAGGAAAATTTTGCTTGCGCACTAGTACCTCCACCAGCGTCCACGAAACTGTTAATGGAGGCAATGATAGAAAGTCATGGATTCGGAGGGAATTAGTGACTATACTCGGGGATATAAATGAAATTGCAAGGTGTAAATGACCTTATGGGTGATTGGTGACTTGAGTTGCGCACAATTGATGGCGAGCTCGCTGACTAGGCAAATCGAAGTGGTATACTGGCGTAGTGTCTTGAAGGGAACTTCAATGCAAGCATGACCTTGTAATGTGTGGGCCACTTTGTTACGATTATGAAAGTCTAAAAATATTGTAATTATAAGAATGGTGGAAGTGGTATGACAAATCTGCATAAATTACATGCCTTGATGATTGTGTAATTATGATGCGGAGAAACCCTTGGGGGTGAATTGCTCCTAACTGGTGAATCCTGGCAGATGGTGGATCAAGTTCACCTTTCCACACCCAACCTCACCATGCTAGAGATTTCCCGTCTGAAGGTTCCTGCCCATTTGATGGATAATATTGCATTCTCATCCTACCTATGCCAGAACATGAGAGAGATGGTGTCAGTAATGAATGGGTTCAAGAGGGCCATCTATCGGAGTTCCAAGAGGGGATGTTGACTTTAATGCTTGAGGCTATAAGATACGATCCCACACCAGTGTCGACCATTGCTGGGGTTTCAAAATTATTGGGGAATTTCATTTAGGACCTGCAAGAACAACATTAAATGGTTGTATCACTCTTAATTAAAGCATCACACACCCACGGTACAACCAGAACCCCAGACGACCTGGTTAGGGATGCACTAACAGGCAAGGGGGTAGGCAAGCGTCCCATGGAACCTTTAGTGATGGCACATCACATAAGACATTGAAAGTGCAGTCCCCTAAGGCCAGACCTCCACCAGAGGATCAATAATTGACAGTGCTGGAGACTTCGCCTCATACTATAAAAAGAGTAGTAAATGTTACAGATGTGGTTATCGGGGACACATTGCATGAAATTGTACCCAGCCCACTATGTAACGTTCTGCACCATTGTCTTTATAGTTCAAGGCATATTATGGTCGTGGCAAAATAGGCACTATATCCTTGATTGCCATAAAAGAGTGAGGGTACCTAGCCCCAACATGAACATATACCTCATACATGTCCAAGTAGGTTTTCGGGAGTAGGTAAAACCCTCAAACCTCTTGAATTTTTAAACACCCTTTTGGCTACATAAAATTCATACAAGGGATACCTTAGAAAGTGAGGATGAATTTAGAAGTTGGGTATGAGTATGGGTATGTGTCACAGCCCATTTTGGGAATCAGATGATATCTGAGTCATCCAAGGTACAACTTGAATCTTCCAGTAACCGATAACCAAAGTGACCTACCAAACAAACCCCACAGTCTACACACATAATATCCATAAAAATCAACAATAGATAATAATATTTGTTGAATTATAGAATTGTAGTGGAATCATAATATATAACAGATACTATTAATGTTATCAATACATAGTTAGTCTGTTATGCCTTACAAACTATTTCAGAATATCATTCATATTACATACATCCCATCTTAACAACTAGAGTAAATCAAAATATGTCCCTATGGATAGACCAAACCATCATCTATCCATAGACAGCAAAATCAATAGACAAGGCACTGACTCACGTCCCGTAAACACAATCCCTATAGGCACAGCCCTTGACATGATCTCTTAGATGAACCCCACTAAGAGAAGCACCCTCAACATAATCACGATCCATGTTTACAGTAGTAGAAGAAGTACCTGCAATCAAAGCTAAAAGAAATTCGATATCGAGGGTGAGCTTCCATCCTAACTCAGCGAAAAGTTAGGTATCCAATGTAATCCTGTGCAATAATTTAATGAATGTAGTATAAAAGTAAATAAATAAGCAATTATGAGTGGCATATTCAAATGTGTATGCAGATCATGGTCGACCTATACCCTAGCGAGGATCTGCCCTGTACCCCACCTCCTGAGCTAGTGCCCTGTACCCTACCGCCTGAACAATTGCCCCGTACCCCACCGCCTGAGCATATATACCTATACCCCACCTCCTGAGTACTCTGTAACCCACGGCCTGGATTATGTATAATCGTACCCCACCTCCTGGATTAAATTCCCCATGCTAAAGCATAAGTCACATGACCAAGTTGATGCATGATGATGATAACAGAATAATAAAAGGGCTACACCCCAACAGAGATCCCCGTTCTACTCCCATGGATTGACCATGCCCCCACTAATGTATAACCAGATCAATGGCTGTACAGCATAATCCTATATGCTATACAATCATCTACCACACAACATAATCATATTCAATTCAATCAATCATCCAACATGACATGTGCACGTAGTAAGTAAAACTATACTCCTGTAAAAATCCCCGTTTCACTCCAATAGACTGACCGTGTCCCTTACTAAAGCATAACCTGCCAACATGGCCCCATGTATTGTGCTCCCAAATGCTATACGTCCATCATACATGGTCTCAACAATGATTGCACTTAGCAGAGAACCCTGACTCCCCACTCTCGTGGTTCGTCATGCCTTTACTAAGGTACAACCAATCCCAACGTAATTTATGAAGTCACTCGTTACATGAACCACGATACATGGGTGGCATCCCAATAGAGAACCCTAGATCCACTCCCATGGACCACCGTGTCTCTACTAAGATACCAGCACACCACATGGTACACATGCCCGTGCTCCCACATGTCACACACATCATCATATATGGTTATGCACACATAATGATATGAAAGACTGCACCCCACATGGAACACAATACACGGGCCATGTTGTTATTGTATGATGGACATGTGGAGTATGGGAGCACAATACACGGGCCATGTTATTGGTTGTTGGCACCTTTATAGACACGGTGATCCATGGGAGCATCATTTGTTGCACACATACACACACACTCAAATTGAGGTAAGTTTCTTTCTTTGGAGATTACCTCACCTCGGGGACTCCTAACGATAGGAGCTGTTAGGGAAATCTCCCACATCACCAATGACATGATGACAGCTAGTATCTAAACATCCACTTCAATACCCGGACGTTCCCATAAATCCAATCAATGGATAAGGACAAAAGCACCATTTCTACAGCTTTGCAAGGATTCTTCGGTCATCACACATCAAACAAAGGTAAAAGTGACATTTACAAAGATACACTATTCACTATAAATGCCACGAATCCTGAGATTTCAAGTACTTTTACATTTATTACTCTTTCTTGGGATTATCGCTCAGCCACCTCGGACTGAGAATCTCTCACCTACCCCATTTAAATATTGTTGTGGGCTAGGATACCGAGCCCATCGACTGTTCACAGAGCCCTAACATAGGCATCAGAGGGGACCCAGGGCCATAGTCCCACCTTCCCCTTGTTTTTTCTTGTCTTGCAGGTCTAGTTAGAGTGGTGGACCTCGGATATGGATTTGGACCGAAACAGTTTGGCACCCACCGTGGGGCCCTCAAAAATTTGATGTCGGAAGATAAAAGTCGAAGGGAAATCCTGAGGTATGAGCCCAAGGAGAACAAGAAGTCATATGGTTAATCCCAACCCCCCTTTAATTGAACAACGGCCGGCCAACCCCCAAAGATGGAGATAGGTCGGAACCTAGACCGCAGAGGGAGAGAGGGAAGAGAGCAGCAAATCAAGTGCCCCCATCGGAGGCATTCGTCACCTATGAACAATTCGAGACCATGGCTCAGCAGCTCGGAGTATTAACTAGATTCGTCCAAGGACTTCAACCTCCAGTCGCTGAGGCTACTTTTCGCCCACCAGTTGGAGTCATCCCTTCGATCGACCCTCATAGAGAGGATGACCTTCCCCCAAAACCTCCTCTGGAGGATCGTTCAGGGCAATACAGAGGTAGACCCATCAAAGATGGGATTAGATCGCCCCTGGGTTCGGAAGTAAGTAGAACGGGATCAACCTCACAACATGGGAGGATACCTATTCGAGAGAGGTTAGGCCCACTGCCAAGAGCAGCACTTAGGCAAGGTGAAGATGCCTTGGAAGAACTTTTGGTTCCACGACAAGCACCACTACCAGAGGTCATCATGGGTGCAGAGGACAAGCAGAAAGGGCCCATGGATCTAGAGGTAGCCGCAAAAATAATGCAGCAGTTAGCACTCTTGCACCGGCAGGTTGAGATAATGTAAAAGGCTGGTATGACCCCAGATGAAGACATGGATTACTCTATAGACAACCCTCTCATTGATTTTCTTATGAGGGTCCCCTTGCCAAAGTGGTTTAGCATGCCGCCCGTGGATTCCTACAATGGATCCACCGATCCGGTTGAGCATTTGAACAATTTCGTGGGGGCGATGGTCTTCCACACGAACCCAGATGCGATCATGTATAGGGCCTTCCCCATTACTCTAAAAGGTGCAGCCAGGATGTGGTTTAACAACTTGCCTCCGAGATCAATTGACTCTTTCAAGACCATGGGAAAGCTGTTCAGAATGTATTTTCAAGGAAGTAGGGTGCAACGGAAGACAAGCGCACATCTCATGAACATAAGACAAAAACCTGATGAAATTCTACGGACTTTCCTGGAGGTACTCCAGGTAAAGGACATAAAAGAGTCAGTTAACATTGCTACTTTGAGAGCGGCTGTCACTATTCCAAAGCTTAGATTCTCTATTGCAAAAAAGGAACCGGCATACTTGCAAGAGCTCTTGGTTCGGTGTGAGAAGTTTGCCACTGCTAATGAAATCTACGAAGCCAACAAAGGCTTAGTCGACGTTCAAAGAAAGTGAACAGACAAAAGAGGAGACCTCACACGACCAAGGGAGCACAAGAAGTCGAGAAGAGAAGAAGCTAGAGCTCATGGTATAATCCATAAGAAATTCAATGATTACACTCCGCTCAATAGGCTCCTTGGAGACGTCTACTCACTCATTGCTAAAGACGGATATCTCCAAAGGCCCCAGAAGATTTTAACATAAGCAGGGAGAAGAAATCCAAACAAGTATTGTCAATACCACCACGACATCGATCATACCACCGATGAATGTTGGAAGTTGCAGGCGGAAATCGAAGACCTCATTAGAAGAGGATATTTTAAGCAGTATGTAGATCACAATGCTCCAAGGGTACTAGCAACACCAAGGGAGGACCGGAGGAGACCACCCCTCCCACCACGGGAGAGAACTCCCAAAAGGGAGCAGAGAATGATAGAAAGGAGAGAACCCAGGAGGGTAGAGTGAAGGAAAGATTGAAGAGATCCTCCAAGAGAGGAAAGAAGAAGAGATAGGGAGGACGAGCCCCAGTATCTGGACAGACGTCCTGAGCAACAACCACGTCAACAGGAAGAAAGGTTAGAAAGAGGACAGACCCTGGAAAATAGGGACATCGGTGTCCTCCACGGTCAGTTTGCCTTTACACTTGACCTAACCCCTCAACAAGTGCATGAAAAGGGAAGGGTACTGAACCCCTTAGAAACAAGGGGGAGAACCCGACTTAGGATCGACCCCAGGATCCCATGGCAATGCCAGGACCAGACTCCTCCGCCGCCACCATTGCTAGTCCTTGATCCACCACCAACAGTAGACTCACACTATGATCATGTGGGTGCCATCAGAATTACGGAGCCAGGGTATGTCCCAACAAAGAGGAAGCAAGCATCGAGAGTACCAGGGATCAGGTAGGTACAGGAAGAGGGTATAAAAATTAACCGACCCCACTCGGCCAAGGCAGCCCCCTCAGTCGTGGTCTAAAATTTAAAGTATAACCCCTCTAAGGAAGGGCGAAAAATGATGACTATCACTAGGGGAGACGCAGCTGGCAATACATCCGCCAAGGCACCAAAAGCCTATGCGAGGAGTGTAAAATCTACAGAATGCCCCGGTAAGAGGGCATGCACAGGAGACTTCCTGACCTTCAGCGACGAAGATTTGTGCGGCCTAGAACTACCTCATGAATACTCCATTGTTATCACCTTGCGTATAGAAGACATCGATGTCCATAAGATAATGGTCGACACCGGTAGTTCTGTTGACATCATATATTGGTAGGCCTTCCAATGCATAGAGATTCCCCCTGAGCGACTACTACTTGTGAATTACCCCTTGGTCAGTTTCTCAGGTGAACTCGTTACAGTAAAGGGATCCATCAGGTTGCCCATCAGGGCAGGTGGTTAACTTAGAGAATCGAGGGTCATGATGAACTTCCTGATAATCGATCTCCCATCATTTTACAATGAATTGTTGGGGAGACCAGGTATGATTGTATTTCAGTCGGTCCCCTCTCCATACCACTTGGTAATCAAATTCTCTACGCCTAAAGGAGCCGGGGAATGTCGGACAGACCAACTCGTCCCACGAAAGTGTTACTCTACCGAACTCATCGATTATAAAAAAACAAGCCCAGGCCTTGCACGTTCACATTGAAGATTTACGGGATGATCTCAAGCAACAGAGAGGGACCCCCGTCGAAGATCTAATCCAAGTCCCTCTGGTGGAAGGAAATCCAAAAAAGATGATCCAAATAGGGTCGTCGCTCACAGAACAGCTGAGAACAAAGCTGATAAATTTCTTAAGGACAAATGCAGACATTTTTGCCTGGTCTGTAGCCGATATGCCTATAATACCATTAGAAATTACACAACATTGCTTGAATATTGATCCTGAGCATTGGCTATTACGACAAAAGAACAGAACATTTGCTACAACTTGGCAGCGTCTAATCGACAACGAAGTCGAGAAATTATTACAGGCCAGATTCATCAGAGAAATCCATTACCCAGAATGGCTTGCAAACGTCTTCATGGTTCCCAAGACGGGAGACAAATGGCGAATATGCATCGATTTCACAGACTTGAACAAAGTGTGCTCGAAGGACAGCTTCCATCTCCCTCGAGCCGATCAGCTGATCGATGCTACCACTAGATGTGCGCAGTTAAGTTTCATGGATGCCTATTCTGGCTAAAATCAGATCCGAATGCAACCGATTGATGCAGAGAAAACTTCCTTCGTCACCAATCGAGGCCTCTTCTGCTATGATGTCATGCCTTTTGGTCTCAAGAATGCTGGGGCCACATATCAAAGATTGGTAAACAAGATATTCGAAAGGCAGATCAGAAGGAATGTAGAAGTGTATGTTGACGACATGCTTGTGAAGAGCCTAGTCGGCGGGGATCATATTAAGGACCTAGAGGCAGCATTTGGAGTGCTAAGGTAGCACAGAATGTGCCTCAACCCTACCAAATGTGCATTAGGAGTCATTTCTGGAAAGTTCCTCGGATTTATGTTGTCCATCCGTGGTATTGAGGGCAACCCCACAATGATTACATCCATTCTCAGCATGCCAACGCTGACCAGAGTAAAGCAATTACAAGAACTTACTGGACGAGTGGCCGCACTAAGTAGATTCATGTCTCACTCGGCAAATAAATGTCTCCCCTTATTCCAGACTCTTAAGGGCAACAAGACCTTTTAGTGGACCGTCGAATGCCAACAGGCGTTCGAGGAACTAAAGGCTTACTTAGCATCTCCTCCGCTATTGGTTAAGATCGAGGTTGGAGACATATTGGAGCTATACTTGGCAGTATATTTAAAGGCAGTTAGCGCCGTACTTATCAAGGAGGTAGATGGCACACAACGACGGATATACTATGTCAGTAAGATTCTATTAGAGGCTGAAACTTGATATAAGTTCATCGAGAAAGTTGCTCTGGCACTGGTCATGTCAGCAAGAAAGCTCTAGCCCTACTTTCAAGCACACTCCATCAACATCCTAACTGACCAGCCTCTGAAGGCGAGGCTAGACATCTCTGGCCAGGTGATCAATTGGGCAGTCGAATTAGGAGAATTCGATGTTAGTTACAAGCCTTGCACAGCCATTAAGGCTCAAACCTTGGCCGATTTTCTAATCGAATCATCTCTTCCTAGAGAGGCAAAGGAAGGAGCAGAAAGCAAAGGCAAAGAAAGCACATTGCAACCGTGGACCTTATTTGTCGATGGAGCCTTGAACAAGGCCCAGTGCGATGCGGTTTCATATTCACAAGCCGTGAAGGCTTTTAGATTCGACATGCCCTTCGGTTCAAATTTCAGGCGTCAAACAATGCGGCCGAGTACAAAGTTTTGATCGTCGGACTACGCCTAGCCAAAGCAGTAATGGAAAGAAGGATCGAGGCATCCAGCAACTCTCAATTGGTAGTACGACAGGTAAATGGGGAGTACGAGGCAAAGAAAGTCAATATGGCAACATACTTACGAAAGGTACAAGTGGCAGCCTCAGTTTTTGATAGTTTCACCTTGAACAATATACTTAGGGATCAAAACATACAAGAAGATGTCCATTCCAAATTGGCCACCTCGGACTTATCAGACCTTGAGCACTCGATGTATACCAAAACCTTTTTACAATCAACAGTGGATCCAAATTCCAAAATGGTAATGCCAGCCACGGTAGAACCATAATGGATAGATCCAATTTATTCATTTCTCAAAGAAGGCATCCTCTTGGGAGAAAGAAAGGAGGCTCGGAGACAATCCAAAGCTACCCATTATTTAGTAAAGGCAGATACTTTGTACAAAAAAGCCTTTACATTCCCCTTACTATGATGTCTGTGCCCATCTTAAGCAGCTTTGGAAATCATGGAGGTACACGAAGGAATTTACAGAGCCCATCAATGGGGGAGAGTCCTCGCTCATAAAATCTTACGACATGGCTACTACTGGCCAAAAATGAGGAAGGAATGCATAGACAACATCAAAAAATGTGGGAAGTGCCAGTTGTATGCCCCAGTTCCCCATCTCCCAGTAGCCCCCTTGAGGTCAATTGAAGCAGCCCCAATTCCCTTTGCCACCTCGGGAATGGACATCATGGGTCCTTTTCCCCTTTCTCGCTACCAAAGAAAATTCATCATCATTGCAGTGGAATATTTTACCAAGTGGGCTGAGGCAGAGGCATTATCCAGCATCCCAGAAATCACAATCCGTGAGTTTTTCAAAAAATTTATTGTCTACAACTACGGTATTCCACGGGTGCTAATCACCGACAATGGAAAGCAGTTTGACAACAAGGCCTTCTTTGAGTTTTGT
The DNA here is from genome assembly GCA_028583415.1 of Protea cynaroides. Classification (NCBI taxonomy): domain Eukaryota; kingdom Viridiplantae; phylum Streptophyta; class Magnoliopsida; order Proteales; family Proteaceae; genus Protea; species Protea cynaroides. The sequence continues at coordinate 52,112,163 of CM053273.1, read as the reverse complement.
GAAGAAAACCATATTGATCATCGCCATGGGGCAGTGAAGCACCCCCAGACCAGCGGACAAACAGAGTCCACCAACAAGATTCTGCTCAAATGGATCAAGACTCGGTTATAGGGTGTAAAAGGTCGATGGTTAGATGAACTGCCTCACATCTTATGGGTAGACCGAACAACCCTTAAGATAGCCACTAGAGAATCACTGTTCATGTTGGCCATTGGCGCTGAAGCAGTTGCCCCCTTGGAAGTACGCATCCCCTCACATAGGATCATACATATGGCCCTGCCACCAACGAAGAAGGGTTGTGAACAAATTTGGACCTCCTAGAGGAGACCAGAGATCAAGCCCAGATCTGGATAGTTTCTCAACAACAAGTGGCCAAGAATTACAATAAGAGGGTCCACGAACGTTCATTCAGGGTCGGGGACCTTGTTCTCCAACACACAATCGCCTCTGATCCAACCAATCAAGGTAAGTTAGCCCCAAACTGGGAGGGACCATATCAAGTCACTCAAGCACTTCGGAACGACGTTTATCATCTTGCAGACATGGAAGGCAAGGCCCTACTCGAGCATGGAATGTAGAACACCTCCGTCCATTTTACCAGTAGTTTTCAACATAATGTAACCTGGCCCTGATGGCCATATTTTCAAATCAAGGAAAGTGTCCCTTGGGTTTTCTATATTTTTTCACTATTATCATCACAATGAGAGAAAGGAAGTAGGATAGGTTGAGCTCAAACTTAGATTGCAACCCATACGGCCAAAAGAGTTCACTAACTAGTGGACACATTTGGCCGAAGAGGGTAGCCTGAGCACAAGCTTAAATTGTAAGCCATACGGTCAAAAGAGTTCATTAATATGTGAATACATTTGGCTGAATAGGGTAGACGGAGCTCAAACATAAAATGTGACCCATTCGGCCGAAAGAGTTCACCAACCTATGAACACATTTGGTCAAGGAGGGTAGACCGAGCTCACACTTAAATTGTGACCCATCTAGCCCAAAGATTTCACCAACATTTGGCCAAAGTGGGTAGAGAATATACAAACACAAGACCATATTTTCAATATATATATATATATATATATATGGTAAAATATAATCACAAGCAAAACCACGACAACTCCAAAAGTAGTTCAGTTGCTATAGTTGCGCAAACTTCATATTTCTAAAAAAGTTAGATACATATTCTCTAGATCTTCCATCCAAAAAGATTTGAAGGAGCAACATCTCCAAAATACAGATAACACTAAGGTTAATACATAATTAAGCCACGACCTTGGCTTACAAAAAGGAAAAAGTTAAAGCATCGACCATGAGTCAATGCCCACCAGCCAGGCCGCTGCCACTACCAGAAGCTCAATGATCGGGAGAGGTTAATACAACCACCGGGAGTGATGGGAAGCCCAGTGACCGGCAAAATCCCAATCGATGGAGTAGAAAGAGACCCCCCATGAGAATCCACTTCACTCATAGATGGAGAGCTGGGTGGAACTTAGCCATCAAAAACTTGCTCCAGTTGATAGTAGTTCTCTTGTTCATCCTCATCATATGGCTCTTCACTAATCATCACAGGCTTCAGGAAATCAGCTTCAGTATAATCAACACCAGGAACCCCCTTGTCCACATATTCTTTGAGGGTTTCAACTCCATATTGAAAACTAAGCAGTGACTATTTACCAATAAGCACCTTGAAGGCAAGAGACTTCTTGTAACACGTACAGCACCAACAGCATGGGACTTGGCTTTCTCGAAAGCCTCTTTGTACTTCGAGGCATGGGTACGAGAGACTTCAGCAACAGACCTCAGTTTACCACGAATGACCTTCTCGTCATCTAGTGATTTTTTCAACCTCTCTACCTCAGGTCGGAGGCTGGAGTTTTCCACCATCATCAAGTCCAACTCTTGCTCCTTTGACTTAAGTCGAGACTGCGCACCATCCCTTTCCTCTTCTGCTCGGTAAAGCTTTTGATCAATACTGGCAAGTTCACTAGCAGTCTTGTACAGACGTAGCTTGAGCTCCCCTATATGTGCAATAAGTTGTGGAACAATCAACGACGGGAGTTAGCATAATGGATCAACCCATGGCAAAATGAGCATGAAAGATCTACAACTCACCCCCGTTGCTAACGTATCCACACTCACTATCAAATTCGGTGATGAAAGGCCATGGACCATCGCTTGGTCCCGTGGAAGAACACACCCCGTCATGAGTTCCTCTGCCACGCGAGTGTCTCCCATCATGGTGTCATCTTATGTTATCACCCAATCAGGTTGATAAGCCTTCTGGTGTCCCGTCTATTTCTTTAGAAGAGGACCCATCAGGGGAATCTGTCTAATCTCCCTTAAATTATCCCCCATAAAAAGATATTCTTCCTCTTTGGGCAGGGGTGGTAGAGTAGGAACAGGTCGGGTAGACTCGGGAAGGGCTAATACTGCCTCGATACCACTACTTTCTGACCCCTTGCTTGAAAAGTCAAGAATACGATGCACGGGAGTAAGAGCCTTAGCATATACTCAAGCTGCTTCGGCGAGGGTAGTATCGGGAGAAAATTGACGAGGTCGCTTTTTAAGTTTCTTCGAAGGTTCGGCCTGAGTCATTATCGGGACCTCCTCTTCCAATCTCTGGCGACAGTCTTGGTCGAGCCTTGCATTCCTCTCCTCAGCCTCTTGTTCTTTCCTAAGCTCCTTCTTGTAAGGCTTGGCTAGAAATTTCCACGACAACATCATTGCAGTAATACAAACAGCAAATCAGCCCATAGTTAGAGGTCGGATAAATAAACAAAGCTAAAAACACTCACAAAGTTTATATTCATGAAGAAACAAGGGATTTGAGAGATTGGCCATTCTGACTGCCGCGCCCTCTCCTTTCAAGGCACATTTTAGGGCACCAGCTTCTTTTCGCGTCAGTATCACATCGGAGGTAACCACCTTGGAGCTTATCACTTTCTAGATATTTTCAAAAATAACCATATCTCCCTTAACATAACAAACTTGTTTTTCTAATTCTTGATGGAAGATGGTTTATCACTGATGATCTCCGGGTACTCTGGCCCTTTTGCAAAATAATACCAACCTGACCTTTGGAAATGATTAAGCACGAACATGGCTCGGAACATATTTAAGGTCAGCTTCTCTCCCATTCTATTGAAATATGCAATAAAGGCGATAATTGTCTTCCACGAATTTGGCATTATTTGGATTGGCTCTACTTTATAATGGTCCACTATCTCACTGACCAGTCGGGGAGTGGGTATACGAAATCCAGCCCGGAACATCTCTATGTTTACACATAACTCGGACACCCGATCCCAACATGATCATTCCATGGCTCCAAGCATTCGGAGCTCTACCACGGGGGGAATTTGAAAGCAATCTCGTAACCTCACAAATTATCTTTTGGTCAGTAAGCAAACTTGCTCCGTTGCATCAAATTTGATATGAGGATTCGCATCCTCTTCAGCTTCCCGGATTGTGTCTGCGCCCAACCAGTGAGAGGCCAATCCCGTCGTTGATTGGCTTGTGGCACTACTATGGGTGGGAACAACGTATGGCATGACGTCATCCGGAGATTCGTAGTTCTGCCTTCCATCCCAAATTCTTCCAGCCCCTCCATGTATACAGAAGCATTGCTACTACTTGTCGAGCTACTATCTAATGAATAGATGCTAGTCGACGATGATGAGTCAGCTAAGGCTAGGGTTGTCGGTCCCGTATCATCAATCATTTTGATGTCTACTTCTACCTCTACCCCTTTACATGCAGACATTTTTCGACAAATAAAAGAAACTAAAATTGAGAAAGCTCACCGATGAATCGCTGCCCATAACTTCTTGCAAAACCAACGTGAATCACTAACACCAAGGAGGTAAAAAATACTTCTTACAGCGAGCACTACTTGCAACAAGGGAACACTCTTGGGACAACTCTTACCATCAAAGAGGTTACTAAGTTACTATGAAGTAAAACAAAGGGGAGGCCCTAGGGGCCATATATATAGAAAGGAGGGAAGATTCTAGAGAAATCTGATTGAGTCATGGTTGTGTATCACAGGACTACCCAGATCCAACATCCAAACCCACTTTCATCTTTCACCCATATCCAGTATCAGACCAGTATCCATATTTGCTCTAGCTCCATGAACAAACCCCCCATCCGGATCCATGAACGACCCAGATCCATATTAGCTCCAGCTCCATAAACCGACCCAGATCCAACACCCAAACCTACTTTCATCCTTCACCCATATCCAGTATCACATTAGTATCTATCTATGCTCCAGCTCCAATGCCTAACCCTACCTCAGTGTATGATCTCTAATTCGGCACATGCTACGTCAGGTTGGTCTGAGCATATCAATATGGGTTGATCTGTCATATCATGGTCCTCCTTTATGAAATTACCGACCCATGTTGGCCGAGGCCGCCAGGTCGGTCTGAGCATATCAATATGGGTTGCTGTCATGCCTTGGTCCCTCTTTAAGAAATTACCGTCCCATGTTGGCCGAGGGAGCCAGGTCGGTCCGAGCATATCAATATGGGTTGTTCCGTTACGCCTTGGTCCCCCTTTAAGAAATTACCAACCCATTTTGGCCGAGGCGGCCAAGTCGGTCCAAGCATATCAATTTGGGTTGATCCGTCACATCATGGTCCTCCTTTAAGAAATTAGTGACCCATGTTGACTGTGGAAGCCAGGTCAGTCCAAGCATATCCAAATGGGTTGATCCATTATGACACGGTCCTCTTTTTAAATATTACCAACCCATGTTGGTCAAGGTAGCCAAATCAGTCTGAATACTTCAGCATTGGTTGCTCAACAAAAAACATCCCGACCTAAGCCGTCCGAGGTGGCCAACTCTGTCGGGTGACCTTGGTCGCAAAAAATTAGGGAAATCCTAAAAATCCCTACCTGAGCTGGCCGAGGTGGCCAGCTCGATCGGGAGACCTCGGTCTGGAGACCGAGGCCCAAAAAAAAAGAAGAAAAAAGAACACATGAGCTCAGCCAAGAGACATCAAGTCATTTCTTGCTCAGTCAAATCTTACAGATTCACCAGAGCAACAATGCAAGTGTTGGGAGAACATTCTTTTTTTCTTTTTTACTTGCTCAGTCAAGCCTTACAGATTCACCAGAGCAACGAGGCAAGTGTTACAGAAATCTTTCACGTCACCAATGACATGGCGACAGCTTGGTTCCAAGTAATGAATAAGGAAAAAAGCGCCATTTTTACAGCTTTGCAAGGATACTTCGGTCATCACACATTAAACAAGGGTAAAAGTGGCATTTATAAAGAGACACAATTCACTATAAATGCCACAATTCCTGAGATTTCAGGTACTTTTATATTTATTACTCTTTCTTGGGATTATCGCTCTGGCACCTCGGACTGATAATCTCTCACCTACTCTATTTAAATATTATTGTGGGCTCGGATACAGAGACCATCGACTGTTCACAGAGCCCTAACTTAGGCATCGGAGTGGACTTGGGGCCATAGGCCCGTCTTCCCGTTGTCTTTGCTTGTCGTGCAGGTCTAGTCAGCGTAGTGGACCTCGGATAAGGATTTGGGCCAAAATAGGAGTCCTCTACACTGAGATTGGTCCCGCAGTTGTGGGGACATCTCTACCCTTGGGATGTGTTCGAATATTTTTGGAGCATCTCTCTTTCTGCACGCACTTGGTATGTACACACCCGTCCAAACTATGTTTGGCCTGATTCCCATCACATAGGGATACGTAGGTAATATGGGATGTTTCCAAACTCGGTCAAACCTTTTTTGCTCTTTTTTATTGTTGTTCTTTTGTTATTTCATTTATTTTTTTATATATTCATTCATTTCCCACTTATTTCTTTTGTTTATCTTTTCTTTGTGTAATTAGTCATCTTTCTTTTATTCTTCTTGTATATTCACCTCTTGTATTTCCATTATCATTTTGTAGAATTATAAATTCCATAGTATGATATCATTTAGCTTAGTGAGAACTAGAAACCTAACTAGGTGCCCTTGTACGATGTAGCATAGGCTAGATGACCCCAAAGTATGCATAAACTATAGGAAATGACAAAACATAGGGAGACCGGTCATTGACTGAGAGAGTTGGGTGCCTAACACCTTTCCAACTCGTAAATTGGTGCTTACCCTCCTTTGGTGAGATGAGTGAGCTGACCATTGAGTCACAGAGTCAAAGAGTTTCTGCAAGTGAGAAACAACATTTGTAGGTCCTAGACCTCATCTTGGTGGCGACTCTAAATTTTACCCTCCACTAGCATTGGTGGATGAGATCATAAGGTAAAAGTCTTTCGATCTCTATTATGTAATTAAGCGTAAAAACTTAAACATGTTTAACAATTTAAAAATGAGGAATAATTAACCATTTAAAAGGGAATTATCCCAATTTTCCACCGTCATCCTCACAATGGCGACTCCGCTGGGGATTCACGCCAGACTCCCGATTTGTAGTGTTTATCCTTTTCCTTTTCTTTTTTAAAGCATAAAGTTATTCCTATAGGGTTATAGGTTGTACATTTTTAGAGACATTAGGGGTATTTTTTGGGTGTTAGATGTTTGTAAATATTTGCTTGATATTATCATTATTATTGTTGTAATATCCATTATGGGTGGGTGGGGGTTACCATACACACCTGGGTTTAGTTGTTCTAGGCTCCTATGCACATAGAGTGTCCCACTCGGTGAAGCCTTGACCTTGGCCTGTACCACTGACTTTGTGGGTATATAAAGGGATGTAGGTGCCAATAACTCACATTGCACACAGTAATAGGTTTCCTTATCCTTATAAGTATAGCCTTGTCTTGTCCCATTATCACACATTACTGATACTTATATGCTAGATTCACCCTCGAACACCTAAGTGTTGTCTTTACCCATCCCTCATTGGGGTGTCTAGTTTCACATCACCCAAAGTGGGTGATCATCGGTGAAGTAGTCACTTGCTTGTTCGTGGTCGAACCAAAAATTCTTTGCCATCTTATGTATGTTCATTCAAATGGGTAAATCCTCCCTAGATCCTTTGGTTATGATGCCTTGATTGGTTGGAGTTTCGGCAAGAGGTGTGATCTGTTTTACAAACACACCCCTCTCTAAAAATCAACCAAGGAACTATTCTAAATTACTGGGGTTGGTAAGGATCAAGCCAATTGAGTTCTTGCGCAAGAGCTAACCCATTGTTTGGTTGAGTTTGCATGATTATGCATGTGTATATCTTCTTAGACTAGTCCCTGTCTTGTTTAATCGATTTTTATCTGGTTTTTAATTCTATTTTTCTAGTAACTCCATGAGAGTCTCCCTCTTTACCTACCATCAAGGTAAGAAACCCTGTCTCTAAGAAAATGTCTAGAGATCTCACTTTAGAGTCTACCTAGTCATCTATCCTAGCTCTTGATAATTCAGTGGAAATCATGGAAGGGAGCAGGATCAAATATCAAATACTATTGATGGTAGGATTGCTAGGTCAGTGCATACTATAATTGTCTTGATTCGCCTATTCAACAAATCATCTAAGTTCGGGTAGCAGTAATTGCCCACCCATGAGAGAGTTTGTGAGAGAGTTGGCAGGGTATTTACCCCTAGGTTGTTTTCTCTTAGGCATGTTTCATCATCATCAATTCATGTGTTGATCCATCATGAAGATGTGAAACATTTTTGTTATTATAGGTCTGCTGCAGGCAATGAGAATATTGTTTAGACTCTTGTGCGACTATCATTATTTGTGTTTACTCTATATAAACCCATTTCTTATGTTTTTTTTTTCTTACTAGGTGGAGTCTATATTCCTGTAATTATTTGTCTCTACTAGTCAAGGTTTTGTAGGTTTGTCATTCTTTGTCTCTACCAGGTAGAGTGTAATTGATTTCTTTCATTCATTGTCCATACTAGTTAGAGCTCAATTTACTTGTTGTTATTCTATCTCCACCAGTTAGGACCTTGTATGTTAGTCATTCTTTATCTCTCCTAGCTGGAGACCTATCGTCATCATGCCTATCTCTACTAGTTAGTATTTTTTTATGTTCATCATGCCTATCTCTACTAGTTAGAGATTGATTGTTGTCATTCTTTGTTTCTCTAGTAAAGCTTGTATTTTCTTTGATTCATTGTCCCTACTAGGTGGAGTCTGTATTCCTATAATTTTTTATCTCCACTAGTCAGGGCTTTGTAGGCTTGTCATTCTTTGTCTTTATTAGGTAGGGTGTAATTGATTTGTTGTCATTTTTTGTCTCTACTAGGTTACAGCATGTAATTCAGTGATTCTTTCTCTCTAGATAGAGTATGTATCTTTTGTGGTTGTTTGTCTCAACTAGGTTAGAGCTTGTAATTCTGTAATTCTTTGTCTCTCTAGCTAGAGTCTATATCTTCTGTGCTTGCTTGTCTCTACTAGGTTAGAGCTTGTATTTTTATAATTCTTTCCCTTTAGTTGTTAGAGCTTGTCATATTGTTGTCATCTATTGTCTCTATCAGTTAGAGCCAAATGTGGTAAAGTAGAACTGATGATTGGGAATAGCAAAAGAGTAGTCTTCTCCATTTTCTTGTTTAGCCCAACTCTTTAAATCATATCCCTTGGTGTAAATTGCTCCCTCTATTAGAGTCTCCTAAGTTCGGCTTTATCGTAAGTCATTCAATGTGTTTCTCCTCCCCTTATGAAGTGGTTGATCAGGACATATCTTATTTTTATGGGTTAAGAATCCTAACTTAGGAGACTACTTAGAGTTGTCATTGCAAATTCCATCGAAGCCCGATCCTAGGTTCTAGGCCATCAAGAAACCATAAGTTATAGCAGCATGCTAGGCGTCTTTGGCAATTCTGTCTCCTTGATTGGCAGAGTTAATTTTGGACTCTTGAGTACAGGTTAACGGAGTTAATTTTTGACTCCTTAGTACAGTCATGTCGTCCATCCAAGATAATTAGAGAACCTTGACTCAAAGATAATCTTGGACTTTCAAGAGTCGCATTTTTCTCCTAGAATTATCTGTGATAATGGAGGATCCCTTGTGGTTGTTTATCCCAATAGTGGAGTGACCTAGATGATGAGCTGTAATGGACCTAAACTAAGCTATTGATTAGAATAATTGACATCAAGGGTAACCCAATGATGAGTTTTAATGGACCCAAACTAGGTTATAAATCGAGACGATGATCAGGGGTAACCCAAATGATGTGCTTTAATGGACTTAGACTGGGGTATAGATGTGTTTGGTGTGCATTAGGCACACATTGGTAGGTAGGTGTGATGAGTCCTGCTAGTGGTGACCTGGGTGGAGATTTACTCCCATGTCGGTCATTATTTGTTCCTACAGCGTTGCACCTAATTGAGGTTTGTTTAGATAGTTTCTTTTTTTCGGCTTGTTATTGGCTGTATCTGATAGGTCAACCATGTATGGGCCCAAGGCTAATATGTCTGTAGATAGTCTAGTGCAATCTGCTTTATCAAATGAAACGAATTATCACACTTGGGACTTCAATTATTGAGCTTTGTACCTTTCGAAATATTTTCTCCCAAGTTTGGCATTCTTTCCACTTCTGTGCCCTCAGTCAATTTTGACTCTATTGATGATTTGGATGATCATCCATCGCCTGAAACTTATATGCCATTAGCCTCTTGAGAAAAGAGAGTTCAACTCATCTGTGAAAAAAATACAGTCTTGGAGAGATAAGTAGGCCCGTTTTAAATGTTCAAGAAGCTACCTTGATTTACTGAAGGAGTTCCATGAGATGTCATCAAAAGACATCGAGCAGCCATGAACTCATTATGGTGGTTTGATTGGTTTTAGAAAATGAGATGAGATGCCCTATGGATTTAATGTGGATCAGGGATAGCATCATTGAAAAAAAAAGAAAAGAGAGAAAGAGAGAGAGAGAGAGAGAGAGAGAGAGAGAGAGAAAGTGTCGTGTGTATGTTTTATTATCAAACACTTGTCTCCTTTGCATCATGGATTTGGGTGGTCACAACAATGAACAAAGTGGCTTTAAAAAAAATATGATTGAATGGATAAGAAACTAATGGAATAGATGCGGGTTTTTATATTTAACTGAATGAACTCAGATGTCATGTGAGTAGGCACAAATGATGTTGGGCTAATGAAATATTTTACGGTGTTGGTTTACAAAAGATGAGTTTTGATTACAGTAACACCATCCTTTCTGCTCTGCAGCATGGAATTGGTACCACTTCTTGAGTTGAAGATATAGTCTCCAGAGATCCTCATGGGCTGATGGCTTTTAGGAGTGGAGACCCTATGTTTGAGGAACAAGGTTACAGTATGATCGAACAAAGACGAAGCTTGTATTGCCTCTACATCCATTAAAAAAATGCTCAAAAAAGAAAACAGCCAAAACAAAAAAAAAAAAAAAAAAAAAAAAAGAGAAAAGAAAAGGAGCCATGCAAAAGCAGTTGTTGGAGGGCACCTTTTCATTAAAGTTGGAGAGTGGGTCAGTTGTTTTGTGCTTCACGGAATGTTTTTTTCTATCAAGGCATGGCGACCAAGTTTAGCGATGGTGCATCAATGAGTTGTAATTTGTGAGCTTTATGGCGAGTATTGATTGTTTGCAGTGTTTCACGATGTATGTTGAACTGGATTTGTGATTTTGCCCGCTACATCCCACCTTTATAGGGGGTGGTCTCATCGCTATCAGTGGATGATTTGTCATCGGCAAAAGACTCTTCCTCCTATCCATAAATCTGATGGTCTTCTGAGAGTCTTCATTACAAGCCCTTTCTTCGATCATCAAATAAGTTTTATGACGTCGACTCTTGTGAGTGTGTCATTCTATTTTTTTATTATTTTGTTCAAATAAATCCGACTGGAATTTCTATCCATCGTTCATTGTTTCAACGACGTCCAAGAATTCCAATAGTCCATTCTTTTTTAGCCAATAAGATAGTATCTCCTCAGTGGGATTAACCATTCTACATAAATAACCAAAACTATCCCTAAGGGAAAACCCATATGGGCAGTTTCTTGTCTGTCTTGTTGGACCTTCAACATTGTATTGTCTATGGATTTAGAGGTTTTAGGCTCAGTTGTGGTTGTATCTACTTCAGCATTGGCACATAGCTTGTTGAGATACACGTGTGCTATTTATACATTTACAAGAGTGGAAAGCGTTATTTGGTGCCATGCTTAATTCTGATTTGGGGCGTCTCTTATAGGTTTCTTTAGCGATGACTCAAAGAGTCGCCTGCTTATTGATGTGTATTGTTGCAGACGTAAACTTTGGGATAAAATTGTCATTTGGCTTGATATCATGAATATAGGAGGCTTTTGTGAGCCTCAATCCATTCCGAGTATGCCTAAATATGTTGGCAACAATTTGTCACATTGGGACCCCTTGTTTAAAATTTTAATTGGGTTTGGCTCCAAAGGAAAAAAAAATCTAAAAAATTGGATGGGTTGCCCATATTTGTCCTTCATAAGGGAAGGAACTTGGTCGTTCATTTATTCAAGGTCATTTCTAGTTAATTTTGACAAAGATGCAAAGCATGTTGAGTATGCCCTCCTTGGGAAAGGAACTTTCTCTCATCCTAAAGTCATGTCTGGAGAAAAGTGATTAAATCATTTCTCCCTATTTTCTTGGATTTAAGAGTAGCATTCACTGAAATACAATTTCCAAGTCATTTGTTGCTTGCTTGTGCTTCCAGAAACTTTATTGGGATCTCACGTCTTATGTGGCCGAGTTCGTTAGATTCATCTTTATCATCCATAGGGGATTGAGTGAGTCATCATCCTCTTCATCTCATGGGATCCAGAGTGGGGTATCCATTGTCAGAGAATAATCTCTAATTTTTCTGTCACTCTCCTATGGAAGAAGAGTGATACAAGGTGATTCCTGAAATCCTGGCAACCAAACTGAGAAAATTTGTTGGTAATTGTATCTCATCTGAGCAGGGTGCTTTTGTGAAAGGTAGAGTGATCCATGAGAATGTGAGAGTTGCCTCGAAAATGGTATCTGTCATGCATGGGAAAACCAAGGATGGAAATGTTGCTTTAAAATTGGATTTGCAAAAGGCTTATGACACTTTGGAATAGGGATTCTTCATTGTAGTTTTTAAGAAGTTTGGCTTTTCTTATACCTTCCAGGATAGAGTTCAATCTCTCTTAAAATCAGCTCAGTTGTCTATGATTCTTGATGGAGGACCTATGGGACTTTTTGGTGCTGAAAGAAAATTAGGTCAGGGTGATCCTTTATCCTCTTTACTTTTGTAATTGCTAAACAAGTATTCTGCACTTGGTCTACTTTTGAAAACAAGATTTATAATTCAAATTATTACCTATGGTAAATTTGAGATTTCTGCATCGATTATTTGCATATTGCTTTTGACGGTTCTGAGCTGTTCGAACACTTTTCTTGATAATGTCAACCACTCGACAAGTCTCTTTAACAAACTCTGGTCCAATAATACTATGTTCTCCAACTTTGTTCCAAAATAAAGGAGTTCAACGCTTCCTACCAAACAGTGCTTCATAGGGTGACATCTGTATAGTCGCTTGATAGCTGTTGTTATAAGAAAATTCAATCAATGGTAATTTCACATCCCATGATCCTTGAAATCAATTAAGCAAGCTTGGAGCATATCTTCTAAAATATAAATGGTACATTCTGACTATCCATCAGTCTGAGGATGGAATGCAGTACTAAACTTCAACATTGTACCCATAGCCTTCTGTAATCCTTCTTAAAACCTTGAGGTAAAACGTGGGTCTCTATTGGACACGATGCTTTCAGGTACACCATGCAATCTGACAATATTATCAACATACAGCTTAGCTAACCTCTCTAGTGTCACACCCCAATTCTGCACTGTTCAGAATGGTGTGATGAACCGCTAAATAACCAACGATTCAACCAGGATCTCAAATAGGCTATCCCCACGTTATCCAAACTTACACGCATCCACAATCATAATCAGGGTAATACACAATAGCGGAAAATTTATAAATAAATGAACTGAGAACTAAGATGATACCATTAATTAAATAGTAAATTATTCTGTTTCCAACTGAGACATACTTATGTAAATATCAAATAAAAGTCTTTATAAAAACCAAAGAAACCTATAAAATAGCTAATCAAATACACATGAGTCACACTCGCAAGAGGTGTCATGTATATACTCTTCAGCTCCAGCTTCCACTACTGCGGTGTTCCCGTACGCAGACGCGTTCATATAATCTTCGACTGTGTAACCTACATCATCAACTAAAAAAAATATTCGACGTCGAGGGGTGAGCACACAACACGGCTCAGTGTATAGCCAAAACAATGCAACAATACATATGCATGCAAAAATCATTTTATATCTTTGGTCTGGTTTATAGTTTGCAATGTGCAATAGAAAGGTTGGGTGGTCAAAGGTTAACGTTTATTGACACCGCCTCTATACACAGGGTGTGGAAGCCCGCCCGAAGGTTAACGTTTATCGTCGTCCCCATCCACCCTACCATAACATTATACAACAAAGGTTAACGTTTATTGCTATATAATGCTATACCAACACGTAAGCCCATGTTAGCGAGGGCTTGCAAACTGGGCTCGCTACTAACCAATCCTAATGCCAAACAGTGTATCCAAGGCCTCACCCCAGCATCCCTCAGAATGCCCATAGAGATAGAGCTAAGGCCCCCGGTAGAGTCAGAGACTACAAGGACAGAGACCACCACCCCTGATACTCTACAACATAATAGTTCTACTAAGGTAATGGCGATGTGACGATGTCAATGCACAAGACTTGAGTTAGAAATAGAGCTAAAGTGCTGAGACCCGCCAAATGTTAACGTTTATTGACGTTCTCATCACACCTCCCTAGATACTCACTCGAATCAAGCACATCAACCACTCACATACAAGCACATGCCTATTCCTATCATCATCATCATCATCATGTTATAAACAATTAAATAAATATGCATGAACAAGTAATAGAAATATTGGATGGCATGCTGTATGCACATTACAAACATATTCGTATAGAATCAAGCATGGCATAGGACTCAAGAAATAGAAAATAGTTTATTATTAACCAATTTAGTTTGGGGTTAAGGTTCCTCACCTTAGCTTGTTATAAGATACTTTTCCAAGCTTTAGAATCACCGTTATAACGTTATTATATTGCTAGAAAACCTAACAAAGTCGATAGAATTTAATTAGAATTAATTCGAAATTTAAAACCATTCTGTCAACTGAGGGTCGATGCTAGGGTCGTTGCTAGGGTCGATGGGTCTATCGACCATCCCTCCATTCTGAACTTCCCGAATGCTGAGGGTCGATGGTCAGAAACACCTAGGGTCGGACGGTCTAGCGACCCTCGGTGCGACCCTCGATTCACTCTGGTCCAATTTCCAATTTTAAATCCACTCTTCGTGTTTGGGGTCCTATGGCTTGCTTCCTACTTTCATTCAACAGTCATTCCATGGTCTAGCACCATGTATAATCCATCTCAATAGTTTTCGTGCATCCTCCTATGGTTTTCCTTGAAAACCTAACCATGGATGGATGGTTTGGGTTTCTCCGAGATCACTCTCTCTCCAATAACTATCCTAAGGTCTGTAGAAACTCATGGAATTAGTATCCATACCTGAGAAGATTACTTTTCCTCTGAAATTCTCTTCCTTTTTGCTAGGTTCTCTTCCTTGCTTCTCTTCTTCCTCTTTTCCTTCTCCTTTCTTTCTCTCAATTTAATTAGGATTGTGAAAGGAGTGAAAGTGGCTTAGGGACGTCCTTTAAATAGACTTGGAACATCCTAAATAAGTCCCATTGAGATTTGGAAAGAATCCCAATCGAAAAATATAGAAATTTCCTAATTTCTATATTCATCAGAAACCGAGGGTCGATGGGAGGGTCGATGATCCCGTCGACCCTAGGGTCTTAAGCTGTCCGACCATCCCTTAAAATCTGAGGGTCTGACCTTCTGTTTTGGGGGGTCCGATCCTACTTGGCTGGGGATGCGACCCTCCCCTAAAATTAAGTGTTTTTGGGTCGATTTTATACCTGGGATCTCGATCTCCATTACGCCCTTGGTCCACTTGACTCGACCATGATGGGTAAACCTGGTTCAAGGTGGTAAAACCGGGTTAGTTTGACACGGGTCTTACAACTCCCCCCAACTTATAAAAATTTCATCCTCGAAATTGTACGTACCTTCTGAATCATACAAGTGAGGGTATTGCTTTCGCATAACATTCTCTTCTTCCCATGTAACTTCTTCCATGTCTCTACTTTTCCATGTGACTTTAACATAGTAGATATCTCTGTTGCGTAGACATTGAACCTTTCGACTGGTGATTTCTGTTGGTGTTACTTCGAATGTCAAATCATCAGTCAATTCTTGCAAATCTACTGTCAACACATGCGTCGAATCCTTGACATACTTCTTCAGTAGAGAAATGTGAAATACGTCGTGCACACTTGACATAGATGGTGGTAATGCCAACTGATAAGCTACTTTCCCACGCTTAGCTAGAATTTCGTATGGCCCGACATATCTTGGACTTAATTTTCCTTTCTATCCGAATCTCTTCAATCCTCTCATAGGCGATACTTTCAAAAATACTTTATCACCTACGGCGAACTCTAGATCTCTTCGTCGAGTATCTGCATATTGCTTCTGACGGTTTTGAGCTGTTTTCAGTCTTTCCTTGATGATGTCGACCACTCGACAAGTCTCTTCCACAAATTCGGGTCCAACAATGCTGCGTTCTCCAACTTCATTCCAAAACAAGGGAGTTCGACACTTTCTACCATACAGTGCCTCATAAGGTGACATCTGTATAGTAGCCTGAAAGCTGTTGTTATAGGCGAACTCGATCAATGGTAACTTTTCGTCCCATGATCCTTTGAAATCAATCACACATGCTCGTAGCATATCTTCTAGGATCTGGATTGTACGCTTTGACTGTCCGTCTGTCTGCGGGTGGAATGCAGTACTGAACTTCAATGTTGTACCCATAGCCTTTTGCAGTCCTTCCCAAAATTTGGAAGTAAATCGTGGATCTCTATCGGACACAATGCTTTCCGGAACACCATGTAACCGAACAATATTATCCACATATAACTTTGCTAACTTTTCCAGTGTATACTGGGGTCGTATCGGTATGAAGCGAGCTGTCTTAGTCAGACGGTCCACAATCACCCATACTGCGTCAACTACTCGAGGAGTCAATGGTAGTCCTGTGAGGAAGTCCATAGTGATGCAGTCCCATTTCCATCCTAGTTCAGGTAATGGTTGTAACAGTCCTGCGGGTCTTTGTCGTTCCGCCTTTACTTTCTGACAATTTAGGCATTGAGACACGAACTTGGCTACATCTGCTTTCATTCCCCTCCACCAATATAGTTTCTTTAGATCATGATACATTTTTGTGCTTCCAGGATGTATCGAATAGATGGTGGTATGGGCTTCCTTCATCAGTCGGTGTCTAATGTCCATATTTTCTGTTTCAGGTACACATATTCTTCCTTTGTATTTCAGTACCTACTCGTCATCCAAGATGAACTCAGGGTTAGTCCTACCTTTCTCAATATCATCTTGTACTGTTCTCAGATAAGGATCTGATTTGATAGCTGTCTTCACTTCATCCACTATATCTGGTATAATCTTCAATGCCACGAACATATTCGAAAACCGATGAATAAACCCTTGGTTGGCTGATCCATCCGTTGTATCTATCACATACTGCTCGTTGCCGTGATTGAATACCATTTCGGTAGTACACATTGCTGCAGTTGTGATAGCTTCTCCTTGAGATTTTATCATTGCTTTTCTGCTCAATGCATCTGCTACTACGTTCGATTTTCCCGGATGATACTGGATATCACAATCATAGTCTTTCAATAGTTCCAGCCATCTTCTTTGTCTCATATTCAACTTCTTCTGATTAAATAAATAAGTAAGACTTTTATGGTCCGACTTAATTTGGAATTTCTCTCCGTATAGGTAATGCCTCCATATCTTGACAGCATGTACTACTGCCGCTAACTCCAATTCATGAGTGGGGTAATTTTTCTCATGTACCTTCAACTGTCTCGAGGCATACACAATTACTTGCTCCCCTTGCATAAGCACACATCCTAGTCCCAATCCCGATGCATCAGTGTATAAGGTAAATGTCTGTCCTGGAACGAGAATGGTCAAAATTGGGGCGGATATCAATCTGATCTTTAGTGTTTGAAAACTCTTTTCACACTTATCCGTCCATACAAATTTTTCTCCTTTCTTGGTCAAACTGGTGAAAGGTACGGCAATCCGAGAATAGTCTTCTACGAAACTCTGATAATATCCAGCTAGACCCAGAAAACTTCTAATTTCTGAAACACTCTTTGGTGTTTCCCACTTCACAATAGCCTCGATCTTACTGGGGTCCACTTTGATTCCTACTGCGGATACTACATGGCCTAGAAAGGCGACTTCACTTAGCCAAAACTCACACTTCAAAAATTTGGCGTATAACTTCTCTTTCCTTAAACGCTGTAGGGCTGCGTTTTGGTTCTTGACATGGGTTTCCTTGTCCTTGGAGTATACCAATATGTCATCAATAAATACTATAACCGACGTATCCAACATATCGTGGAAAACTCGGTTCATATGTTCCATGAATGTTGCCGGTGCATTAGTTAATCCGAAGGACATCACTAAGAACTCATAATGTCCGTATCTTGTCTTGAAAGCTGTCTTCGGAATGTCACCTTCTTTAATCTTCAGCTAATGATAGCCTGATTGAAGATCGACCTTTGAAAATACCTTCGCTCCTTGTAACTGATCGAACAAGTCATCGATACTGGGTAGTGGATATCGATTCTTGATTGTCAACTTATTCAACTCTCGATAGTCGATACATAATCGAACACTACCATCCTTCTTCTTTACGAACAACACCGGTGCTCCCCATGGAGATATACTGGGTCTAATATAACCCTTATCCAGTAGTTCTTGTAATTGCACTTTTAATTCCTTCAGTTCAGTTGGAGCCATTCTATAAGGTGCTTTTGATACCGGTGCGGCTCCAGGTATCAGGTCTATTAGGAACTCCGTGACACGGTCGGGCGGTAATCCAGGTAGTTCCTCCAGAAATACATCTGGATAATCCCACACGACGTCAATATCTTCCATTCGTGGCACGTCCTTGGTTAGGTCGACCACTGATACTAGATATCCGACGGCTCCTTTTTCAAGGCACTTCTTAGCCTTTAATGCTAAGAGTATGAGCTTGCGTCTTCTGGGAAGTTTGGTTCCCAAGAAACTGAATTTTGCTCCTTCTTTGTCTTTGAAAGTTAGCTTCTTCTCGGCGCATAACAGATTTGCAGAATGCAGAGCTAACCAGTCCATTCCAAAGATGACATCGAAGTCTGCCATCTCAAGTTGTATTAAATTTGCATCCAAGGTTTTCTCGCCAATGAGAACCGGACATGGCCCATAACCTTTCTCTAATTCCACTTCTAATCCCATCGGTGACCTTACAAGTAACTTGTAGTCTAATGTTTTGATGGATAAATTGGTCTTCTTCCCAAACGACACAGATATAAATGAATGCATAGCTCCTGAATCAAAGAGTACTCTGGCTGGTACGCCATTAATAGGTACAGTACCTGTGATCCGTTTTACATAGTCTACTTGCTCAATCAATGAAATTATAATCTTAAAAGTTTAGGTCATACCTGTGACCACATCGGGCGATGCGGCTGCATCCTCTGATGTAACAGCATATACCCGTCCTTGATGTAACTGCTTCTTGGGTTTTGGGCATTCTCGTGCCATATGCCCTGGTTGGTTGCAGTTATAACACTTCAGGGCTTCAGAATTTGGCTTTGGCTGTGGTTGAGCTGCGGAAGTAGACTTTGGTGCAGTAGCAAAATTCTGAGGATGAAAAGGTTTATACGTCCTATTATTGCCTCCGTTATACGAATTCCCAGCTGGCCTTTTTATGCCTTTGTTTTGAGTGAAATAACTCTCTTTCTGGCTCGATTTAATTACTCGAGCAATCTGGACAGCTTCGTTGTAAATTTTCTTCTCTAAGCCCAGCACATTTTCTCTTATGCTTCTTCTTAGTCCCGCGACGAACCTACGGGTTTTTTGTATCTTCTTCTTGCATGCTAGCCGGTGCGAAGAAAAACAGTTCTTCGTAGCGCTGTTGATACGAGTCTACGGACATCTGCCCCTGGTATAGACTCATAAATTCCTTCTCCATCGAATCTCTAAAGCTTCTTGGGAAATACTTCTCGAAGGATGCTTCTTTATATATAGCCCATGTCAGTAGGGCGTGCTTGGTCAATAAATACGTCTTTGTAGATTTCCACCAATGGTGTGCGTCGCCTTTGAGCATGAAGGTGGCGCATAGTACTTTCTCTTCCTCGGTAATAGTCATCATAAGAAAGTTCCTTTCCATTTAGTCTATCCAGTGTGCTAGCCACAGTGGATCAGAAGACTTGCCATTGAATTCTCTCGGTTTCATTTTCAAAAATCTCTCTACTAGCCGGGAGTGATCCAGTTGATTTTGGTATGCCCCAAACATAGGGGGTGGATACTGATAGTTCCCTTGGGCTGCTTCTGGGACTTGCACTGGAATTGGTGCAGCCAGTTGTTGAAGTGTCTGTTGAGATGGGTGATTACCCACTGGTGCTGCACTAGCTTGCCCAGTGTGCATGGTTGCAGCCTGAGTGGCTTGAAACATAACTCCCATTGCAACCTGCATTTGAGCTTGTGCGTATTGCATTTTTTGTAGCTGTTGTGCCAGATTCATAACCACATTTGCTAGCTCCGGTGGTGGAGGTGGCAAATTTATAGGGCTTGCTGGTTCTGGATTATCCTGTGCATGGTTATTCTCTTGACTAGTCTCCTCCACTGGTGGTGGTGGTGGGACTGTATTTCGAGTCTGTCGGGTAACTCTACGGCCAGACATAATTCCTTTCGGTGATTGTCGGTGCCTGAAAATTCATCAAGGTTGGTTAGAATTCATTTATATCTCATGTAGGCACACTAGCCAATAAGAAATTTCAATTTCTAACTCATTTTATAAAAAAAATATTGTCTTTTCTATGCAGGGTAGATGGTGAGGGTCGCTGGTAGGTCCGACCCTGGGTATTCGACCTTGGGAATGACCTGTTCTTCCCGAGAGCTGAGGGTCGATGGGTGTCCGACCCTCAGTCCGACCCTAGATTTTCTGTCAGATTCCCGAGAGCCGAGGGTCGATGGGTGGGTCGATCCGAGGGTCGATGGTGTCAGTCGAATTGTCCGACCCTCGGACCAAAAATCAGATTTTTAAAATCCGATTCTGGGTTGTTTCTCATTATTCTTCCTCCGTTTCGACTCGCCTCCACTCTCTGAGTTGCTACAGTGCTACTCCACTGTTCTTGGATCATTCTTAGTCCGAGTTTCGACATCCACATCACCTCTACAGGTATACTTTCCCAACTTTACCTGTTTTTAGGTTTTTATTTCTAGGTTTTTGCTCATTTAACTTGTATTTTGCAAATTAAACTTTTTCCAACCGTAAAAATTCAATTTTTATTGGGGGATTTTGTTATTGCTGTCTTGAGGAACGAAAGCCCTCAAAACATTTTGAGTTTCATCGGTTGGTTATCGAGAAACTTAGAATTTTCTCTTTTTGACCTAATTTATCGAAATTTTTTATTTTTCTTAAATTTCTTCAAATTGAACTTTGTTAGTTAAAATTTCCTACTGTATGTGGGTCGTAGGACATATTTTAACCTACGTAGGTTCTCATGCCCACTTATATGGTGAAAAATGGGGCTCTATTTTAAATTTTTGGATTTTTATCCTATTAACTCCTTGTTTCCTTTCTCTTTCTTATTTTGCAGATACTATGGCCCGTACCAAAGTACCTAGAGTGCGCGATCCACTTCGCTTCCGTTCGAATGAAGCCGAGGCACAGTATGCGGACTACGCCCGTAAGAAGGTTGAAGGGGGTTGCATGGTGAACTTGGCTGAGCTAGCCTTGTTCAATGTTGAGGGAGCATTCGGTGATATGGGGTGGCTCCCTGTCATCACATACAACGCATGCACATGCCCAGACTTGGTACGCCAGTTCTATTGTAATCTCCAGGCGGTGGGGAATTACAATGATGTCGAGCGTGGTCATGAGTTGCGCATCACTAGTTACGTCAATGGGGTGCACATCTCCTTTGATTATCGGCAGCTGGCCAACCTGTTGGGCATTCCCTTTGATGGCCCCATGGTGTACTGTGCGCCGGGAGAGCCATAGTTTGTTGAGATGGAGATGAGGGCAGAGATCGACAACCTGTTGCTCCGTCCCGATAGATGGCAGATGAGAGCTTGCTACTTGCGTCCAGCTCTATGGGTCTTCTACAAGATTATCCAGCATAATCTGATCCCGCAGAGTGGGCATTATGAGAGGGTGTCTCAGCTGACCCAGTTCTTGATCTACTGCATCTGCACTCGCCAGCCGGTCTGCCTTCCTTACATCATAATGCAGACGATGACTAGTGCCACATTGTCCGGTCATAGGCGTAATCTACCCTATGGACGCATGATTACAGTGCTACTGACCCGTCTGGGGGTGGATCTGGTAGATGAGAAGATCCAGGAGAAGACCTTCTCATCGCCTCTAGATTAGGAGGCTATCTGCAAGATGGGGCTGAGAGATGCAGAAGTTAGTGATGAGGAGAGGAACGCGATGGTGCGCCCTCACACTCGGGTCGAGATGGCTGATGCTGAGGCTGCTGCTAGGGCTCGTGGGGATCCGGTCGACGATGATGATCGCATGTATATGGATGTCGATGCGATACCGCCGCCATCACCCACGCATGCGGCTGGAGTAGGTACATCTTCTGCGGCGGCTCCTGCACCAGAGGCTGGTCCTTCTCACTTGGCTGATCCTTCACTTCCACCTTCAGCCATGATGGAGATGCTGCAGGAGATCAGGGATGCTCAGCACAGATCTGATCTGAGGATGGATGAGTTGTTGGCTGCTCAGCACGCATCAGACGCACGGATGGGAGAGCTCCTAGAGGTGCAGCGTGCGACTGATCAGAGGATAGCCGGTCTCACAGCTAGTCTCCAGATGACCCAGACCCAGGTGGCCTGGTTGACTAGGGTCTATGCTGAGGACTATGACAGAGACCGTGAGGCACCGCCTCCTCCTTCGCCTCCAGCTTCCTGATTGTACTTTACTTTTCTTGTACTACAGAGTAACTGTCTGGGTTGTGGGCTGCACTTTGCTTTAGCGATGTATATACGTTTTGTTTCTCTTACTCATTGTATGTAACTTGTTTTCCCTTTAATAGATATATTATTCTCTTTTTAATTTGGTTTCAATCATCACTTGTGCTTACAGTGTGTTTGTATTAATGCTTTTAATTTATCCTATCTCAGTTCACAATGGTTTTGAATGTGTGTCAGTTCGGCGGGCAAAGCCTGAGAAGCTCTGATACCAAGTTGTCACACCCCAATTCTGCCCTGTTCAGAATGGTGTGATGAACCGCTAAATAACCAACGGTTCAACCAGGATCTCAAATAGGCTATCCCCGCGTTATCCAAACTTACACGCATCCACAATCATAATCAGAGTAATACACAATAGCAGAAAATTTATAAATAAATGAACTGAGAACTAAGATGATACCATTAATTAAATAGTAAATTATTCTGTTTCCAACTGAGACATACTTATGTAAATATCAAATACAAGTCTTTATAAATTCCAAAGAAACCTATAAAATAGCTAATCAAATACACATGAGTCACACTCGCAAGAGGTGTCATGTATATACTCTTCAGCTCTAGCTTCCACTGCTGCGGTGTTCCTGTACGCAGACGCGTTCATATAATCTTCGACTGTATAACCTGCATCATCAACTAAAAAAAATATTCGACGTCGAGGGGTGAGCACACAACACGGCTCAGTGAGTAGCCAAAACAATGCATGCAAAAATCAATTTATATCTTTGGTCTGGTTTATAGTTTGCAATGTGAAATAGAAAGGTTGGGTGGTCAAAGGTTAACGTTTATTGACACCGCCTCTATACACAGGGTGTGGAAGCCCGCCCGAAGGTTAACGTTTATCGTCGTCCCCATCCACCCTACCATAACATTATACAATAAAGGTTAATGTTTATTGCTATATAATGCTATACCAACACGTAAGCCCATGTTAGCGAGGGCTTGCAAACTGGGCTCGCTATTAACCAATCCTAATGCCAAGCAGTGTATCCAAGGCCTCACCCCAGCATCCCTCAGAATGCCCATAGAGATAGAGCTAAGGCCCCCCGGTAGAGTCAGAGACTACAAGGACCGAGACCACCTCCCCTGATACTCTCGACATAATAGTTCTGCTAAGGTAATGACGATACGACGATGTCAATGCACAAGACTTGAGTTAGAGATAGAGCTAAAGTTCTGAGACCCACCAAAGGTTAACATTGATTGACGTTCTCATCACACCTCCCCTGATACTCGCTCGCATCAGGCACATCAACCACTCACATACAAGCACATGCCTATTCCTATCTTCATCATCATCATCATGTTATAAACAATTAAATAAATATGCACGAACAAGTAATAGAAATATTGGATGGCATGCTGTATACACATTACAAACATATTCGCATAGAATAAAGCATGGCATAGGACTCAAGAAATAGAAAACAGTTTATTATTAACCAATTTAGTTTGGGGTTAAGGTTCCTCACCTTAGCTTGTTATAAGATACTTTTCCAAGCTTTAGAATCACCGTTATAACATTATTATATTGCTAGCAAACCTAACAAAGTTGATAGAATTTAATTAGAATTAATTCAGAATTTAAAACCATTCGATCAACTGAGGGTCGATGCTAGGGTCGATGGGTCTATCGACCCTCCCTCCATTCTGAACTTCCCGAATGCTGAGGGTCGATGGTCAGAAACACCTAGGGTCGGATGGTCTAGCGACCCTCGGTGTGACCCTCGATGCACTCTGGTCCAATTTCCACTTTTAAATCCACTCTTCGTGTTTGGGGTCCTATGGCTCGCTTCCTACATTCATTCAACAGTCATTCCATGGTCTAGCACCATGTATAATCCATCTAAATAGTTTTCGTGCATCCTCCTATGGTTTTCCATGAAAACCTAACCATGGATGGATGGTTTGGGTTTCTCCGAGATCACTCTCTCTCCAATAACTATCCTAAGGTCTGTAGAAACTCATGGAATTAGTATCCATACCTGAGAAGATTACTTTTCCTCTGAAATTCTCTTCCTTTTTGCTAGGTTCTCTTCCTTGCCTCTCTTGTTCCTCTTTTCCTTTTCCTCTCTTTCTCTCAATTCAATTAGGGTTGTGAAAGGAGTGAAAGTGGCTTAGGGACGTCCTTTAAATAGACTAGGAACATCCTAAATAAGTCCCATTGAGATTTGGAAAGAATCCCAATCGAAAAATCTAGAAATTTCCTAATTTCTATATTCGTCAGAAACCAAGGGTCGATGATCCCGTCGACCCTAGGGTCTTAAGCTGTCCGACCCTCCCTTAAAATCTGAGGGTCTGACTTTCTGTTTTGGGGGGTTCGACCCTACTTGGTTGGGTATGCGACCCTCCCCTAAAATTAATTGTTTTTGGGTCGATTTTATACCTGGGATCTCGATCTCCATTACGCCCTTGGTCCACTTGACTCGACCATGATGGGTAAACCTAGTTCAAGGTGGTAAGACCAGGTTAGTTTGACACGGGTCTTACATCTAGGGTATACTGAGGTCGTATATCTATGAAACGAGCTGTCTTAGTCAAACAATCTACAATCACCTAGATCGTGTCAACTACTCGGGGAGTCAATGGTAACCCGGTGACGAAGTCCATAGTGATGCAGTCCCATTTCCATGCCGGTTCTGACAGTGACTGCAATAATCTTGTAGGTCTTTTCCATTTCGCCTTTACCCGCTGATAATTTAGGCATTGAGACATAAATTTAGCTACATCCGCTTTCATTCCTCTCCACTAATAGTGTTTCTTTAAATCATGGTACATCTTCATGCTTCTAGGGTGTACCGAATATGCAGTGGTATGGACTTCCTTCATGAGTCTTTGTCTAATATCTAAGTTTTCATTTTTAGAAACACATACCCTTCCTTTGTATCATAGTACCTTTTCAACGTCCAAGGTGAACTCAGGGTTGGTCCTACCTTTTTATGGTCTTTTTGTACCGTTCTCAGATAAGGGTCTAATTTAATAGCTACTTTCACTTCATCTAATAGATCAAGTACAATCTTCAATGTAGCAATCATGTTTGAGAATAGATGAATATACCCTTGGTCAGTTGATTCATTCATATATCAAACACGAACTGCACTTTATCGTAATTAAATACTCTTTCTATGACACGCGCTATAGCATTTGCACTAGCTTCTTCATGGAATTCTGTCATAGCTTTCCTGCTTAGTGCGTCAGCAACTACATTAGCTATTCCTGGATGATACTGAATATCACAATCATAATCTTTCAGTAATTCCAGTCATCTTCTCTGTCTTATGTTCAATTCCTTATGATTAAAAAGATGAGTGTGACTTTATGATCTGATTTAATCAGAAATTTTTCTCCATACAAATAATGTCTCCATATTTTGACAGCAAGTACCACCACTGCTCTTTCTAAGTCATGAGCGGGATAGTTCTTCTCATGGGTCTTCAGTTGTCTTGAGGCATATGTAATTACTTGTTCTCCTTGCATAAGCACATATCCCAAACCTAACCCAGACGTGTCACACCCCAATTCTGCACCAACCAAAATGGTGTGATGAACCGTCAATAAACCAACGGTTCAACCAGGATCTCAAAATAGGCTATCCCACATATGATAAACCAAAACACATTCCACATTAATCAGAGGTAATAAAATAAATAGCGGAAGTCTTACAGATAATGAACTGAGGTATAACTATAATAACCATAAATAAATATCAAATTATTAATAAATCAACTGAGACATAATTAAATAAATATCAATTACATGTCTTTAATAAAATTTAATAAAATATAATCGAATACGCATGAGTTGCACTCGCATGAGGAGTCATGCATATCCACTAAATCTTCAGCTTCCATTGTCGCCACATGCCCATACACAGGAGCGTTCATATAATCTTCAACGGTGGTACCTGCATCATCAACTAAAAGTATTCGAATTCGAAAGGGTGAGCACACATCATGGCACATTGAGCAAACAAACAATGCAACAATACATATGCATGCAATCAATTCATATCTTTGGTCTGGTTTAAAGTTTGCAATGTGCTATAAAAAGGATAGGTGGCCGCCGCACCTCTATACACAAGTGTGTGGAAACGCCTAATGAAAACGGTACTATCGCCCCACATGCACCCACCATGGACAATATACACCCCATGAAAATGGCATGGCTGTACCGGTTGCCCATACCAACACGTAAGCCCCTGTTGGCGAGGGCTTGCAAACTGGGCTCGCAACAAACCAACCCTAATGTCAAACAATGTATCCAAGGCCTCACCCCAGTATCCTTCAATACATCCGTAGAGATAGAGCTAGGGTCTGGTGACCAGGTTGAACCACAATGCCACGTCCCCCCTGATGCCCTACGACATATTAGTTCCGCTAAGGTAATGGCGATACGACGATGTTAGTGGACAAGATTTGAGTAGAGATAGAGCTAGAGTCTGGTGACCAGGCTAAACCACAATGTCATGTCCTCCCCCTGATGCTCCACTCGCATCACGCACACTAACACTTACTTAGTGGATATGACTTGAATAGACCATGACACAATATACCCCGATGACAATGGCATCGAAGTACCAGTTGATACCATCCCTACCCGCACCATGTACACCAGCCAAACACAAACATTCACATGCCTATTCCTACCATCATCAACATCATCATGTTATAATCAATAAATTTAAATATGCATGAACAGTAACAATAGAAATATTGGATGACATGTTGAATGCACATTACAAACACACACGCATATCACAATCATGGTATTGGACTCAAGAAATAAAAATAGTTTGTTATTAATCAATTAGTTTAGGTCTTGTTCCCACACCTTAGCTTGCTAATAGATACTCTTCCAAGCTTTAGAATTACCTTTATAATGTTATTATATTGTTAGAAGACCTAACAAAGTCGATAAAATTTAATTAGAATTTATTCATAATTTAAAAACCATTCTGTTAACTGAGGGTCGGAGGTAGGGTCGGAGTAATGATCGACCCTGGGTGCGACCCTCCTCAAATCTGGACTTCCAGAACACTGAGGGTCGATCCTCAGGATCACATAGGGTCGGATGGTCATCGACCCGCTGTGCGACCCTCTGTGGGTTTTGGTCAATTTTCCTCCTTTTAGTCCATTCTTCGTGTTTGGGGTCCTATGGCTTGCTCCTACAGTCCATTCAACATACATTCCATGGTCTAGAACCATGAATCATTCACCTGTATAGCTTTCAAGACATTCCCCATGGTTTTCCATGAAAACCTAACCATGGGTTGATGGTTTGGGTTTCTCCGAGATCATACTCTCCTCATTACCTAACCTAAGGTCTGTAGAAACTCATGGAATTAGTATCCAGACCTGAAAAGATTACTCCTTCTCTGCAATTCTTCTTTTTCCTTAGCCTTTTCTGCAAGTTTTCCTTCTTTTCTTTTCTTCCTTCTCTTCTCCTTCTCTCAATCCAATTAGGGTTGTAAAAGGATTGAAAGAGGCTTAGGGACGTCCTATTTATAGAGTAAAACCTCCCAAAATAAGTCCCATTGAGTTTAGGAAAGGTTCCAATTGAAATTAGGAAGGTTTCTCAATTTTCGGTTCGTGCTGTTTTTCCCGAATACCGAGGGTCGATGGGAGGGTCGGGCAACTCATAGACCCTACGACCCATGGTTGAGGATCGATGGTGAGGGTCGATGGGAGGGTCGGACCTGCCTATTAAAACCTGCGACCCTACCCTCATTTTGACTGTTTTTGGGTAAATTTTCATATTGGGTCTTGGGTTTCTTCACACACTTGGTCCACTTGGCTCGACCATGATATATAAACGGGCCCCGACACGAAATGTAAGGTTAGGCTGGGTTTGTGGCATGTGGGTCTTACAAGACGCATCAGTGTACAAGGTAAATGATTGTCCTGGGATCGGAGTAGTCAAGATGGGAGCTGATATCAATCTAGCCTTCAATGTTTAAAAATACTCTTCACATTTATCGGTCCAAATAAACTTTTCTCCATTCTTTGTTAGACTGGTGAGAGGTACGGCGATTCTAGAGTAATCTTCCATGAATTGTCACTAATAACTAGCTAAACCTAAGAAAATTCTTATTTCAACAACATTCTTAGGTGGTTCCCATTTCACAATGGCTTCAATCTTGCTAAGATCCACTTTAATTCCTTCAGCAGATACAACATAGCCTAAGAAAACGACTTCATTCAGTCGGAACTCACACTTAGTAAATTTTGTGTAAAGCTTCTCTTTTCTTAGTCGTTGCAAAGCAGCTTTTAGATTTGTGATATGAGTTTTTTTGTCCTTGGAGTAGACTAGTATGTTGTCAATAAATATAATAACTGACATATCGAACATATCATGGAATACCTGATTCATGAGTTCCATAAAAGTTGCGGGTGCATTAGTCAATCCAAAAGACATAACTAAAAATTCATAATGTCCATATATGGTTCTGAATGCTGTATTTGGGATATCACCTTCCTAAATCTTCAACTGATGATATCTTGACCGAAGATCAATTTTGGTGAACACTCTGGCACCTTGCAACTGATCGAACAAGTCATCGATTCGAGGCAACGGGTAACTATCACACCCCAATTTTGCACCATTCAAAACGGTGTGATGAACCGCTAATAAACCAACTGTTCAATCAGGATCTCTAATAGGCTCTATCCGTTGAAAATAAAACCACACACATCCACAACCATAATTAGAACAAATACACAATAGCGAAAGTCTTAATAATAAATGAACTGAGGAATCTAAATGTGATAATCAATAATAAAATATCAAGTTATATTGTATTAACCGAGACATAAGTAAATAAAATATCAAATTACATTTCCTTAATAATTTAAATAAAATCTAATCGAAAACGCATGCGTTGCACTCGCATGAAGAGTCATGCGTTTCCACGACGTCTTCAGCTTCCATCGCAACGACGTGCCCGTACACAAAAGTACTCATATAGTCTTCAACCGTGGTACCTGCATCATCAACTAAAAATATTCGACGTCGAAAGGGGTGAGCACACATCACGGCTCAGTGAGCAAACAAAACAATGCAACAAAACATATGCATGCAATCAATTCATATCTGTAGTCGGGTATATAAGTTTGCAATGTGCTATAGAAAGGTTCGGTTGCCGCCTCACCTCTATACACGAGTGTGTGAAGCAATGAAAATGGCACTGTCGTCCCATATGCACCCACCATGGACAATATACACCCCATGAAAATGGCATGTCTGTACCGCTTGTCCACACCAACACGTAAGCCCCCGCTGGCGAGGGCTTGCAAACTAGGCTCGCAATTAACCAATCCTAATGTCAAATAGTGTATCCAAGGCCTCACCCCAGCATCCCTCAATACATCCATAGAGATACAGCTAAGACCCCCTGGCAGAGTTGAAGACTACACGTTCCGATACCACCTCCACTGATACCCTACGATGTAATAGTTCAGCTAAGGTAATGGTGATACGACGATGTCAGTGGACATGACTTGAGTAGAACCATGGCACAATATACACCCCATGAAAACGGCATGGCTGTACCGGTTGATACCATCCCCTACCCGCACCATATACACTACCACACAAATATATTCACATGCCTATTCCTAGCATCACCATCATCATCATGTTATAAATAAATAAAATTAAATATGCATGAACAGTAATAGCAGGAATATTGGATGACATATTGAATGCACATACAAGCATACACGCATAGAATCAGTCATGGTATTGGACTCAAGAAATAAAAATAGTTTATTATTAGCCAATTAGTTTAGATCTTGTTCCCTTACCTTTGCTTGAGTGTTGATCCTCTTTCAAGCTTTAAAACCACTTTTATATCAATAGGAAAACCTAACAAGTCGATAGATTTTGGTTAGAAGTCATTCCGGCATCATTTGGCTTATTTTTAAACACGGGTCAAAGGGTGGGTCGCAGGTAGGGTAGTAGTATACAATGACCCCCAGGGTAGGGTCGATGCCAGGGTCGGATGTTCCATCGACCCTCGGTGCGACCACCCCTATTCTGGACTTCCCAAATACTAGGGGTCAATCCTGTGGTCTGGTGGGGTCGATTTCCAATCGACCCCACGTGCGACCCCCCGTGGGTTGAGTTAAGATTTTCATTCTATAGTCCATTCTTTCACGTTTGGGTCCTATGGCTTACTTCCACAATCCATTTTGGGCTTGTTCTATTGCTTAGAACACTAGGTTTCTTCCTTACCTTGTCTACCATGATTTCTCCATAGATTTCATCGATATCTTTCCATGGGTGTATGATTTGGGTTTCTCCTAGACCATACTCTCTTCATGAACTATTCTATGGTCTTAAACTATCAAATAGAAAGCTTGCTCATACCTTAGGTTTGCTGAGATTCAAAGATTTCTCTAAATTCTTCAATTAGGTTTTCTTCTCCAACTTTCCTTCTCTTCTTCTTGTCTTCTCTTTCTCTCACTCTGAATTAGGTTTCAAAAGGAGTGAAAGAGGCTTAGGAACGTCCAATTTATAGAGTAGAATCTCCAATAATAAGTCCCATTGAGATTAGGAAGGTATCCCATCGAAATTTGGAAAGTTTTCTATTTGTGGTTTCTGTCGGCAAACAGGTGGTCGATGAGGGGGTCGGAGATCCCGTCGACCCTTAGTTCCTAAGTTGTCCGACCCCCTGTGAAAAATCAGTGGTCTGACTTCTATACGAGGGGGGTCAACCTTGCTGGTCTGGGTATGCGACCCTACCCTCATTTTGACTATTTTTGTGTCAGTTTAGTACCTGGTTTCGCCATTTCCTTCACGTACTTGGTCCATTTGACTCGACCATGATGGGTAGACCTGATAAAAGGTGGTAAAACCGGTTAGTTCGATATGAGTCTTACAACTTCCCCCTACTTATAAAAATTTCGTCCTCGAAATTGTTCATTCCTTCCATGTTGAATAGATGAGGGTATTGCTTTCTCATAACATTCTCTTCTTCCCATGTGATGTCTTCTATATCCCTGCTTCTCCAAGTGACCTTAACATAATAAATGTCACGGTTGCGTAGTCGTTGCACATTTCGGCTGGTGATTTCATTTGGTGCTACTTTAAACGTCAAATCCTCAGTCAAATCAGGTAGATCTACTGTCAATACGTGCGTTGGGTCTCTGACCTACTTCTTCAATAAGGAGATATGAAGTACGTCATGCACACTTGACATAGATGGTGGTTGTGCTAACTGGTAAGCCACTTTTCCATGCTTAGCTAGAATCTCATATGGTCCGACATATCTCAGACTTAATTTCCCTTTCTGTCCGAACCATTTCAAACCTTGCATAGGTGACACTTTGAGGAATACCTTATCACCTTCGGCGAATTCAAGGTCTCGGCGTCTAGTGTCTGCATATTGCTTCTGACAATTCTGAGCCATTCTTACTCTTTCCTTGATAATGTCGACTACTCGACAAGTCTCTTCAACAAATTCTGGTCCAACAATACTACGTTCTCCAACTTTATTCCAAAACAAAGGACTTCGACACTTCCTGCCATACAATGCTTCATAGGGTGACATTGGTATAGTAGTCTGATAGCTATTGTTGCAAGCGAACTCAATCAGTGATAAATTTTCATCCCATGATCCTTTAAAATCAATTACACAAGCTCGGAACATGTCTTCTAGAATCTGAATTGTGCGCTCCAACTGTCCGTCTGTCTGAGGATGGAATGCAGTGCTGAACTTCAATGTTGTACCCATAGCCTTCTGTAACCCTTTCCAAAACTTTGAAGTAAATCATGGATCTCTGTCGGACACAATGATTTCAGGTACATCGTGTAATCTGATAATATTATCCACATACAACTTAGCTAACCACTCCAGTATATACTGAGGTCGTATAGCTATAAATCGAGCAGTTTTAGTCAGTCGGTCTACAATCACCCAAACTCCATCAACTACTCGGGGAGTCAATGGTAACCCTGTGATGAAGTCCATAAGGATGCAGTCCCATTTCCATGCTAGTTCTGGTAACGGCTGTAACAGTCCTGCTGGTCTTTGTCGTTCAGCTTTCACCTTCTGACAATTTAGGCATTGAGACACAAAATTGGCTATATCTGCTTTCATTCCCCTCCACCAATATAATTTCATTAGGTCATGATACATCTTTGTACTTCCAGGGTGTATCGAATAGGCGGTGGTATGAGCTTCCTTCTTTAGTCGGTGTCTAAGGTCCAAACTTTCTGTTTCAGGTACACATATCCTTCCTTTGTACTTTAGTACCCTTTCATCATCTAAGGAGAACTCAGGAGTAGTCCTAGATTTTTCGATGTCTTCTTGTACCGTTCTTAGATAAGGGTCTGATTTAATCACTGTTTTCACTTCATCAAGTAGATGGGGTACAATCTTCAAGGTCGCGAACATATTTGCAAATCGATGGATAAACCTTTGGTTGGTTGATTCACCCGGTACATCTATTACAAACAGTTCGTTACAGTGATTGAACACTCTTTCGATAGTACACAGTGCAGCAGTGGTGTTAACCTCTTCTAGAGATTTCATCGTTGCCTTTCTACTTAGTGCGTCCGCAACCACATTAGCTTTTTCCGGATGATACTAGATATCACAATCATAGTCTTTCAATAGTTCCAGCCATCTTCTTTGTCTCATATTCAACTCCTTCTGATTAAAGAGGTAAGTAAGACACTTATGATCTGATTTAATCTGAAATTTCTCTCCGTACAAGTAATGTCTCCATATTTTGAGAGCATGTACTACTGCCACTAATTCCAAATCATGAGTGGGATAGTTCTTCTCATGTGTGTTCAATTGTCTTGAGGCATAAGCAATTACTTGTTCTACTTGTATAAGTACACATCCTTATCCCAGTCCTGACGCATCAGTGTACAAAATAAATGGTTGTCCTGGAATCGGAATGGTCAAGATTAGAGCTTATATCAATCTAGCCTTTAATATTTGGAAACGCTTCTCGTATTTATCAGTCCACACAAACTTTTCACCCTTCTTAGTTAAACTGGTAAGAGGTATGGCAATTCGGGAATAGTCTTCCACAAATCGTCGATAATACCCAGCTAGAACTAAGAAAATTTTAATTTTTGCAACGCTCTTCAGTGCATCCCACTTTACAATAGCCTTGATCTTGCTAGGATCCACTTTAATTCCTTCAGCGGATACAACATGACCTAGAAATGTGACTTCTTTTAGCCAAAACTCACAATTTGAAAATTTGGCGTAGAGCTTCTCCTTCCGTAATCGCTCCAGAGCGGCGTTTAGATTCTTAATCTGAGTTTCCTCGTCTTTAAAGTAGACCAATATATCATCGATGAATACAATAACCAACGTATCCAACATATCGTGGAATACCCAATTCATAAGTTCCATAAAGGTTGCTGGTGCGTACGTCAATCCGAAAGACATGACCGAAAATTCATAATGTCCATATCTGGTCCTGAATGCTGTCTTTGGGATATCACCATCCTTATTCTTCAACTGATGGTAGCCTGACCGAAGATCGATCTTGGAGAACACTTTGACACCTTGCAACTGATCGAACAAGTCATCGATCTGAGGCAATGGATACCGAATCTTGATTGTCAGTTTATTCAGTTATCGGTAGTCCATACACAATCGAACGCTACCGTCCTTCTTCTTCACAATTTTGGCGCTCCACATGGTGATATGCTAGGTCGGATGTAACCCTTGTCCAGCAGTTCTTGTAGTTGTACTTTTAATTCCTTCAATTCAGTAGGAGCCATTCGATAAGGTGCTTTAGATATTGGTGCGGCTCCGGGTATCAGATCTATAACAAACTCTGTAGCGGGTCGGGTGGTAATCCTGGTAGTTCTTCAGGAAATACATCTGGATAGTCACGCATGACATCAATATCCTCCATTCGTGGTGCTTCTTTGGTAAGATCGATCACATATAATAAATACCCAACTGCTCCTTTCTCCAAGCACTTCCTAACCTTTAATGCAGAGAGTATGAGCTTTCGTTTACGGGGAAGTTTGGTTCTTGAAAAACTGAACTCTGCTCCTCTTTTGTCTTTAAATGTCAGCTTCTTTATGGCACACAATAGGTTTGCAGAATGCCGAGCTAACCAGTCCATTCCAAAGATGACGTCAAAGTTTGTCATCTCAAGTTGGATCAAGGTTGCATCCAAAGTCTTTTCATCAATAAGAACTGGACATGGTCCATAACCTTTTTCTAACTCCACTTCTAATCCCATAGGTGATCGTAGAATCATTTTGTAGTTTAAGGATTTAAGGGGTAGATTTAGCTTCTTTCCAAATCACACAGATATAAAAGAATGAGTAGCTCCTGAATCAAAGAGTACTCTGGCGGGGATGCCATTAATAGGTATGATACCTGTGATTTGTTTTGGCTTAGTCTACATGCTCACATAATGTAACACAAGATGATAAGATTCAGGTCATACCTGTGACCACATCAGGCGATGTGGTAGCATCCTTGGATGTAACCACGTAAACTCTGCCTTATTGTAATTGCTTCTTGGGCTTAGTACACTCCCTTGCCATATGCCCTACTTGATTGCAGTTAAAACATCTTACTCCTTCAATGACTTGGTTTGGTTGCTGTTGAGCTGCTGAAGTAGTCTTGGCTACAACAATAAAGCCTCACAGAAGGGTTTGAATACCTTGGTGTTCCCTCCGTTGTAAGAATTTCCATTAGGCCTTTTGATTCCCCTATTTTGAGCAAAGTAGCTCTCTTTCTTGCTCGACTCTATCACTCGAGAAATTTGTGTCGCTTCATTATAAATTTTATTTTCAAGTCCCAGCACATGCTCGTAGATAAACCCCTAAGTCCCATGATGAACCTTCAGGTCTTGGTGTCTTCTACCTGCATACTGACTGGTGCGAAGAAAAACAGCTCCTCATAACGCTATTGGTATGCATCGACAGTCATCTGTCCCTGATATAGACTCAGGAACTCCTTCTCCATGGAATCTCTGAAACTCCTAAGAAAGTACTTCTCAAAGAATGCCTCCCTATAAATATCCCAAGTCAGTTGGGTATGCTTGGTTAATAAATATGTCCTAGTAGACCTCCACCAATGGTGTGCATCTCCTTTCAGCATAAAGGTGGCACACAACACTTTTTCTTCATCATTCACTATCATCATCATAAATTTTTTTTCTATTTCGTCAACCCACTGTGCCAGCCACAAAGGATCTGCTGGCTTGCCATTAAATTCTTTGGGCTTCATTTTCAGAAAACCCTCCACCGGTCTGGAGTGGTCTAGTTGTTGCGGGACATACGCCCCATACATAGGCGGTTGGTGTTGATATCCACCTTGAGCTACCTCAGGATTCTACACTTGAGCCTGCATGATGGGAGTTTGAGGTTCGTGGTGTACTGTGTTACTTCCCCCTGGTACCGTGCTTGCCTGTCCTGCTGACATTGGTGGTGTGTGTGCAGCTGGAAAACTTATGCCTATGGCAGCTTGCATAGTAGCTTGTGCCTGATGCATTTGCTACAGCTGTTGGGCCAAGTCCATTACGACTGTAGCCAGGTCTGTAGGTGGAGCTGGCAGATTTGTAGGATTTGTCTGCCCATTAATTACAGATGCTGCCGTGATCATATTCCCCTGTGTTTTTGGGTTTGTCTGGTTGTCTTCCCCCACAGGTGGTGGTGGTGGGATAGAGTTACGGCTTTGTCTGGTCACTCTACGTCCAGCCATTTCTAATCCGGTAGTGGGAATGCCTAAAAATCATAGAACATGTGAGGAAATCATTATATACATCATTCTCATATTTTAAAACCACTCACAAATGAAAATTTCTAATTTTTCAGATCATTCTGTCGAAAATGCTGTATTTTCACTACAGGGTCGATGGTGGGGGTCGATGGATGTCAGACCCTCAGTCTGCGACCCTAAGGAATCACTGATTCTTCCCGAGAGCCGAAGTTCGATGAGGGGGTCGGAGGATGTCCAACCCAGGGTGCGATCCCCGGTTCTCTGTCAGATTACCGAGACCTGAGGGTCGATGAGGGGGTCGGAGGGGGGGTCGGATGTCTTGGTCGAATTCTCCGACCCTCAGACCAAAAATCAGAATTTTATTTCCGATTTTGAATCCATTTCTCATTCTTCCTCCTCCTTTCCGACTCGACTCTTCCCTCTGAGTTTCTACAGTGCCAACTCGGACTCTTTGGTGCTTTTTGCTTCCTATTTCGACTTCCACACCTCGTCTACAGGTATGTTCTTTACATTTTCATGTTTTTAGGTTTTCTTAGCTAGGTTTTTGCCCATTTAACTCGTTTTCTTCAAATTAAACTTTTTCTAACTCCACTTCTAATCCCATAGGAGTCGAATGTTTTTTCTTTTGTTGTTGGTGACTAAAGGAATGAAAGCCCTCAAAAATATTTGAGTTTCGTCGGTTGGTTATCGAGAAACTTGAATTTTCCCATTTTTGCCCGAATTTATCGAGATTTTTGAATTTCTTGAAATTTCTTCAAATTCGATCTCTTTAAATGAAATTTCCAACTGTATGAGTCTTGCAAGATTGTTTAAAACCCTTATAAGTCCTCCTGCCCACATGTATGGGTGAAAAGTGAGGCTTTTGACCAATTTCTGTCCTTATACTGTCGAATGTTTTAGGTTTTTCATCTTTACTAACCCAATATCTGTTTCAATTTGTTTTTGCAGATACTATGGCCCGTACCAAAGTACCCAGGGTTCATGACCCAGTCCGCTTCCATTCTAACGAGGTGGAGACACAGTATGCCCGCTATTCTCGTAAGAAGGTAGAGGGAGGTCGCCGGGTAGACTTGGCTAGCTTGGCATTGTTCAACATGGAGAGGGTTTTTGGTGACATGGGTTGGCTTCCTGTGATCACCTATGACGCCTGCACTCGGCCGGACATAGTAAGACAGTTCCACTGTAATCTCCAGGTGGTGGGAGATTACAATGATACAGAGAGGGGCAGAGAGCTTCGGATCACCAGTTACGTCAAGGGGGTCGAGATTTCATTCGATTATCGGCAGCTAGCCAACTTGTTGGGCATTTCTTATGACGACCCCTTGGTGTTATGCGCTCCTGTAGAGCCCCATTTCTTTTAATTGGAGATGAAAGTTGAGATTGACCGCTAGATCATCAGAGAGGATCGCTGGGAGATGAAAGTGATCTGTCTTCGTCCAGAGCCTCGGGTGTACTGCAAGATTATTTAGCACAACGTGATACCTCAGAGTGGGCACTACGAGAGGGTCTCCCAGTTGTCCCAGTATCTATTGTACTGTATATGCACTAGGCGGCACGTCTGCCTTCCTTACATCATCATGTGGACGATGATCAGCGCTATGTTGCCTAGTCATACTGGCAACCTGCCATATGGACGCATGATCCCTATGCTACTGACTCGCTTGGGTGTTGACATGGTGGATGAGAGATTCAGGAGAAATCCTTCTTGTCACCTTTGGATTGGGAGGCCATCTGCAAGATGGGCATGCGGGATGCCCAGGTCAGCAACGAGGGGAGGAATGCTCTGGTGCTTCCACGTACTCGAGTGAAGATGGCTAACGCTGAGGTAGCAGCAGCAGCCGCTGGAGCAGGGGTTCATGGGGGTGATGACGATCTTCTGTACATGGATGTGGATGCCATACCTCCTCCATCACCTACTCATGCTACCGGAGCTGGTCTTTCTTATTCAGCTGGTCCTTCGTATGCGGCTAGTCCTTTGTATGCACCTTCTGATGACATGATGGGGATATTGCATGAGATATGAGAGGCTCAGTGCATGTCTGATTTGAGGATGGGAGAGCTTCTAGAGGCTCAGCGCTTGTCAGATCAGCTGGTGGGAGAGCTTAGGGATGCTCAACGCATGACTGACCAGCGGGTGGCTGATCTCACAACCAGTCTTTAGACGACCCAGACTCAGATAGCTTGGTTGACTAGAGTCTATGCTAAGGACTGTGATAGAGACCATGAGGTAACACCTCCCCCATCACCTCCAGTTTCTCAATGTATTACTTTTATCTTTCTTTTGTACTTCAGAGTAACTTTCTGGGTTGTGGACTGTACTCTGCTTTAGTCATGTATATATACGTTTGTTCTTCTTTTGGTTGTATATAAATTTGTTTCTCGTTTAATAGATGCATTATTCTCTTTCAATTTTGTCTCAAACAACACAGATGCTTATGGTGTGTTATTATTGCATCTTTTAAATTTTTATCCTATCTCAATTCACGAACTATTGTGGAAGTATACTGGTTTCACAGACAGGGCCTGAGAGCTCTGATACCAAGTTGTCACACCCAATTCTGCACCATTCAGAACGGTGTGAGGAACTGCTAATAAACCAACGATTCAACCAGGATCTCTAATAGGCTGTGTTCATTGAAAATAAAACCATACACATCCACAACCATAATTAGAATAAATACACAATAGCGGAAGTCTTAATAATAAATGAACTGAGGAATCTAAATGTGATAATCAATAATAAAATATCAAGTTATGTTGTATTAACCGAGACATAAGTAAATAAAATATCAAATTATATTTCGTTAATAATTCAAATAAAATCTAATCGAAAATGCATGCGTTGCACTCGCATGAAGAGTCATGCCTTTCCACGAAGTCTTCAGCTTCCATCGCAACGATGTGCCCGTACACAGAAGTACTCATATAGTCTTCAATCGTGGTACCTGCATCATCAACTAAAAATATTCGACGTTGAAAGGGGTGAGCACACATCACGGCTCAGTGAGGAAACAAAACAATGCAACAAAACATATGCATGCAATCAATTCATATGTGTGGTCTGGTATATAAGTTTGCAATGTGCTATAGAAAGGTTCGGTGGCCGCCTCACCTTTATACACGAGTGTGTGAAGCCGTCCAATGAAAACGGCACTGTCGTCCCACATGCACCCACCATGGACAGTATACACCTCATGAAAATGGCATGGCTATACCGGTTGCCCACACCAACACGTAAGCCCCTGCTGGCGAGGGCTTGCAAACTGGGCTCGCAACTAACCAATCTTAATGTCAAACAGTGTATCCAAGGCCTCACCCCAGCATCCCTCAATACATCTATAGAGATAGAGCTAAGGCCCCGGCAGAGTCGAAGACTACACGGTCCGAGACCACCTCCCCTGTTACCCTACGACGTAATAGCTCTGCTAAGGCAATGGTGATACGACGATGTCAGTGGACATGACTTGAGTAGAATCATGGCACAATATACACCCAATGAAAACGGCATGGCTATACCGTTTGATACGATCCCCTACCTACACCATATATACTGACCACACACATACATTCACATGCCTATTCATAGCATCATCATCATCATCATGTTATAAATAAATAGAATTAAATATGCATGAACAGTAATAGCAGGAATATTGGATGACATATTGAATGCACATACAAGCACGCATAGAATCAGTCATGGTATTGGACTCAAGAAATAAAAACAGTTTATTATTAGCTAATTAGTTTAGGTGTTGTTCCCTCACCTTTGCTTGAGTGTTGATCCTCTTTCAAGCTTTAAAACCACTTTTATATCATTAGGAAAACCTAACAGGTTGATAGATTTTGGTTAGAATTCATTCCGGCATCATTAGGCTTGTTTTTAAGCCCGGATCACAGGGTGGGTCGCAGGTAGGGTAGCAGTATACATCGACCCCCAGGGTAAGGTCGATGCCAGGGTCGGATGTTCTATCGACCCTGGGTGCGACCACCACTATTTTGGACATCCCGAATACTTGGGGTCGATCCTGTGGTCTGGTAGGGTCGATTCCCAATCGACCCCATGTGCGACCCCCCGTAGGTTGAGTCGAGATTTTCATTCTACAGTCCATTCTTTCACGTTTGGGTCCTATGGCGTACTTCCACAATCCATTCTAGACTTGTTCTATGGCTTAGAACACTAGGTTTCTTCCTTACCATGTCTACCATGATTTCTCCATAGATTTCATCAAAATCTTCCCATGGGTGTACGATTTGGGTTTCTCCTAGACCATACTCTCTTCATGAACTATTCTAAGGTCTTAAACTATCAAATAGAAAGCTTTCCCATACCTTAGGTTTGCTGAGATTCAGAGATTTCTCTGAATTCTTCAATTAGGTCTTCTTCTCCAACTTTCCTTCTCTTTTTCTTCTCTTCTCTTTCTCTCACTCTCAATTAGGGTTTCAAAAGGAGTGAAAGAGGCTTAGGGACGTCCTATTTATAGAGTAAAATCTCCAAAAATAAGTCCCATTGAGATTAGGAAGGAATCCCATTAAAATTTGGAATGTTTCCTATTTGCGGTTTCTATCGACAAACAGGGGGCGATGAGGGGGTCGGAGATCCCGTCAACCCTCAGTTCCTAAGTTGTCCGACCCCCAGTGAAAAGTCAGGGGTCTGACTTCTATGTGAGGGGGGTCGACCCTGCTGGTCTGGGTATGCGACCCTACCCTCATTTTGACTGTTTTTGGGTCAGTTTAGTATCTGGTTTTGCCATTTCCTTCACGCACTTGGTCCATTTGTCTCGACCATGATGGGTAGACCTGATACAAGGTGGTAAGTCCGGTTAGTTCGATACGGGTCTTACAGTATCGATTCATGGTTGTAAGATTATTCAATTCTCGATATTTTATACACAGTCGAACGCTACCATCCTTCTTTTCCACGAACAATACTGGTGCTCCCCATGGGGATATGCAGGGTCTGATATAACCCTTGTCCAATAACTCCTGTAATTGTACCTTCAGTTCCTTCCGTTCCATTGGAGCCATTCCATAGGGTACTTTCGATATGGGTCCGGCTCCGGGTATAAGATCTATAACGAACTCTGTCGCTCGATCGGTTGGTAGTCCTGTTAGTTCCTCAGGAAATACATCCAGAAATTCATGCACAACTTTAATATCTTCAATTCCTGGTGCTTCCTTGGTGAGGTCGACCATGGATACTAGATACCCAATTCCTCCTTTTTCGAGGCATTTTTTAGCCTTTAATGCAGAGAGAATGAGTTTTCATTTACGAAAAAGTTTGGTTCCTGCAAAAAATAAACTCTACTCCTTCTTTGTTTTTAAATGTCAGCTTCTTTTTCGCACATAATAGGTTTATTGAGTACCGAGCTAACCAATCAATTCCCAAGATAACGTCAAAGTATGCCATCTTGAGCTGGATTAAGGTTGCCTCCAAAATTTTCTCACCGATATG
This sequence comes from Protea cynaroides, assembly GCA_028583415.1. NCBI lineage: Eukaryota > Viridiplantae > Streptophyta > Magnoliopsida > Proteales > Proteaceae > Protea > Protea cynaroides. The sequence continues at coordinate 52,070,804 of CM053273.1, read as the reverse complement.
AACTGGACATGGTCCATAACCTTTGTCTAGTTCCACTTATAATCCCATAGGTGATTGTACAAGCAATTTGCAGTCTAAAGGTCTGAGGGGTAGATTTCACTTCTTTCCAAATGACACAAATATAAAAGAATGAGTAGCTACAGAGTCAAAGAGTACTTTGGCTGGTAAGCCATTAATAGGTACGATACCTGTGACTTGATTTAATTTACTCTACATGCTCACACAAGGTAGTACAAAATGAAAAGTTCAGGTCATATCTATGACCATATTAGGCGATGCAGCATCATCCTCAGAAGTAACTGCATAAACCTTTCCTTGCTGTAGTTACTTCCTTGGCTTAGGACACTCCCTTGAATAATATACTTGATCACAGTTGAAGCATTTAATTCCAGCACTACTTTGCTTTTGTTGAGGTGGAGCTGTTGTGGTAGACTTGGCTGCAGCATTAAAGCCTTGAGTACCGAAGGGTTTAAATGTCTTTGGGTTCCCTCCGTTATATGTATTTCCATTGGGCCTCTTTATACCTCTGTTCTGAACAAAATAACTTTCCCTCTGGCTTGATTCCAGTACTCGAGCAATCTATACAACTTCATTATAAATCTTCTTTTCCAGTCCCAATACATGCTCATGGATGCTACCCCTAAGTCCCATGACAAACCTTCGGGTTTTGGTATTTCCATCCTGCAGACTAGAGGGAGCGAAGAAAAATAGTTCTTCATAATGCTGTTGATATGCGTCTACAGTCATCTGTCCCTGATACAAACTCAGAAACTCCTTTTCCATTTGATCTCTGAAACTCCTTGGAAAATACTTCTCGAAGAAAGTTTCTTTACAAATAGCCCATGGCAGTTGGGCATGCTTTGTTAACAGATAACTTCTAATTGATTTCCACCAGTGGTGTGCGTCACATTTCAAGATAAATGTGACATATAATACCTTATCTTCTTCATTTATAGTCATCATCATAAAGTTTTTTTCCATTTTGTCAATCCAGTGAGCTGGCCACAATAGATATGATGGTTTGCCAGTGAATTCCTTCGGATTTAACTTCAAAAAAAGCTCAATCAGTCTGGAGTGATCAAGTTGATACTGTGCATATGATCCATACATAGGGATTGGTACAGATAATTACCTTGGTTATACCCGCGTTGCGGTGCTTCAGGGTTTGGTACTTGACCTTGTATTGCTGGTGTGTGCGGTGCTTGGGGTACAGTGTTGCTACCACCTAGTGTCGTACTAGCTTGTCCTGTAGGTAGAGATGTTGTGTTTGCAACTGGGAAAGCAATTCCCCTAGAAGCGTGCATGTTGGCCTGTATTTACTGTATATGTTGCATTTGCTGTGCCAAATTCATCACCACAGTTGCCAAATCCATAGGTGGTGCAAATACGTTGGTTGGGTTGGCTTGGGTGTGCACATTCTGATGCACAGCAGATTGAGTTCAAATATTTCCTTCATGTCCTTGCTGACCTTCATTGTCATTGGTCTCCATAGGTGAAAGAGATGGGTTGACATTCTGTCTCCTTCTACTTACTCTACGGCCAGTCATTTCTTATTTTCGGCGGTGGTAGTCTCTGAAAAATCAAGGAAACAGATGAGGCAAGCATAATATACGTTAATCTCATGTTAATTTCTAAATAAACAAGGCAAGATTCAATTTGTAATGTCATTCAATCAAAATAGGGCATTTTCATCGTGGGATCGATCGTGGGGACATAGTATATGCGACCACAGCGTTGCGACCACACGAACCCTATCAGCTCACTTAGAGCCTGTGGTCGATCGTGGAGTCGATCATGGGGTCGCATTTTTTGTCGAATTTTGTGACCACACGACACCAAATCGGGTTTTTAAAATTTGATTTCGAGCCATTTTCTTATTTTCACTTTTGTCTTCTACTATTCACAACTCAACTCACTACCACTGAGTTGCTACAGTGTCAACCGTATGAATTTGATGATTCTTTCATCGATCTACGACCTACATTCCATTCCTTCAGGTATATTCCTTACTCTTTCTCCTTTTTAAGCTTTCATACCTATGTTTTGCTCCATTTATAGGATTTTCTTCAAATTAATATGTTTTTTACTGTAAAAAATTTGATTTTTATTGGGGGTTATTGCTATTGGCCACCCAATGGATGAAAGCCCTCAAGAATATTCGAGTTTCATTGGTTAGTTTAATAAAAACTTAAAAATTCCCATTTTGACCTAAATTTTGGGGTTTTTTTTCCGAATTATCAAAGTTTCTTCAAATTCGACCTACCTAGTTTAAATTTCTGATTGTATGAGGCTTGCAGGATGGTTTTGGACCTATGTAAGTCCTCCTACCAAATGTTTGGGTAAAATGAGAGGCTTTTGGCCAATCACGCCGTCATAATGCCAAAAATTTAAATTTTCACTATATTTGATATGTTGCTTGTTGGTCTATTCCCTTGCAGACAACATGTTTCACACTAAAGTCCCCAGAGTTCATGATCCCCATCGCTTCAGGTCCATTGAAACAGAGGCACAGTATCCTTGATATGAGCGCAAGAAGGTGGAAGGGGGTCGTTGTGTCAACTTGGCCAGCCTAGCCCTATTTGATTTGGGGGGAGCATTTGGGGATATGGGCGGGCTCCCTGTGAATCTGTATGAGGGTTGCACCTATCCTGAGTTGGTGAAACAGTTTTACTATAATTTACAGGTGGAGGGTGACCCAGAGGATATAAATAGGGGCAGAGAGCTCAGGATCACCAGTTTAGTTAGTGGGATAAAGGTTTCATTTAACTACTAGGAGTTAGCTGATATCCTGGGTATCTCAAATGACGATCCCTTAGTATACTACGCACCCAAGGAACCCCAGTTCCTATCAGTGTGAATGCACATAGAAATTGATAACCAGATTCTTTGGGATGATCTCTGGCAGATAAAGGCAATTCACCTACGTCCAAAGCCCCCAGTGTATTGCAAGATCATTCTGTGCACAACCTGATTCCCAGAGTGGACACTATGAGAAGGTTTCACAGTTGACCCAGTACCTTCTTTACTGCATCTTCACTAGGCAGCCTATCTGCCTTCCATATATCATTATCAGGAACATGCACCGTGCCAAGATGCCTGGTTTGGTAGATAACCTACCTCATGGACATTTGATCACCACATTACTCACTCGCCTATAGGTAGACTTGGTCGATGAAAGGATTCACCAGGATACTTTTTCGATTGACCTTGATTGGGAGGCCATCTGTAGGATGGGGATGTAATATGTGTAGGTCAGTGACAAGGAGAGAAATGCTATGAGACGTCCTCTCACTCAGGTAGCAGAAGCAGATGCAGAGGAGGCAGCAGCAACAGCAGAGGTAGCAGTAGAGGCACACGAGAGTGATGATGAGGAGGATGATGATCGGATGTACATGGATGTGGATGCCATGCTCCTTCTTCACCGAAGCATTCCATTAGAGCTGGCTCTTCTCGGGCTCTTTCTCACTCAGATGGTCCTTCGTGCCCACCACAGATGACATGATGGGACTGCTACGTGATATTTGGGAGGCTAAGCATACCACAGATTAGAGGGTAGCAGATCTGGCAGCTAGTCTCCAGGTGACCCAGACTTAGGTAGCCTGGCTTACGAGAGTATATGCTGAGGACTATGGTCGAGATCGTGAGGTACCTCCTCCTCCAGCACCCCTAGCCGCATGATACCATTTATTATTTTTTTCCTTTTATATTACAGAGTAACTGTCCGGGTTGTGGATCGTACTCTGATTCGGATCTATCTTTTTCTTTTATATATATAAAATTGATTTCCCAATTATATATGTGCATTATTCTTTTTCTCAGTTTATGACTCATACAACACAGGTGCTTATGGTGTGTTCTTGACCATATCAACATGTCTTCCATCTTGCAAATAAGGCATATCTTGTATAGGCAAAATTTTGGAAATGATACCCTTATTCCCATGTCTTCCAACTAGCTTTTAATTTTTATCCTAACTCAATTCACGACCCTTGTGGTAGTATTTTGGTTTAATATAGCAGAGCCTGAGGGCTCTGATACCAAGCTATCACACCCCAATTCTGAATCAACCAGAATGGTGTGATGAACCATCCGTAGACCAACGGTTCAACCAGGATCTCGTATAGGCTGTGTCCATTTGATTAAATTAGATACATTTCATAAGCAAAATCAGAGTAAATAAATGATAGTAGAAGTCTTTAATACTAATGAACTGAGTATCTGACAGTGATAGCAGAATTAAGTATCCAATTATCTCCAATCTACCTCAAGACATAAAATAAAGTAAAATAATCAATTACATGTTCCAATAATTAAACAACTAAGCTAACAAAAAACACATGAGTTGCACGCGCACGACGAATCATGCGCATCTTCTTCAGCTCTACGTTCATCGCAGCAATGTGTCCATACATCGGCACATTCATATATTCTTCAATAGTAGGACCTGCATCAAGAACTAAAAATATTCGACGTCGAAAGGGTGATCACACATCACAGCTCGGTGAGCAAACAAAACAATGCAACAAACACATACATGCATTCAATTCATATCTTTGGTCTGATTTTTAAGTTTACAATGTGCTATAGAAAGGTTTGGTGACCACCGCACCTCTATAGACGAGTGTGAATCCACCCAATGTATCAAACACCATTACCGTTCCACATGCACCCACCTTGGAATAGAGATAGAGCTAAAGTATCCAGATCAAACACCGCCAACACTTCCCCTAATGCCCTACCCATACCAAAATATAAGCCCCTGTTGGAGAGGGCTTGCAAACTGGGCTCGCAACTAACCAATTCTAGTGTCAAACAATGTACCCAATGCCTCACCCCAGCATCCCTCAATACGTCCATAGAGATAAAGCTAAGGCCCCTTGGTAGAGTTAGAGACAACATGGTCCTAGACCACCTCCCCTGACGCCCTACGACGTAATAGTTCGGCTAAGGTAATGGTGATATGATGATGTTAGTGGGCAAGACTTAGAGTAGAGATAGAGCTAGAGTCTGGTGATGAGGTCAAAGACCACCATGCCACGTCCTCCCCATGATGCTCTACTTGCATCCAACACACCAACCACACACATACATTCACATGCCTACTCCGAGCATCATCATCATCTTTATGTTATAAATAAACATAATTAAATATGCATGAACAGTAATAGCAGGAATATTAGATGACATGTGAGATGCACATTACAAGCATACAAGCATAGAATTAATCATGGCATTGAACTCAATAAAATAATGGTTTATTATTATCTAGTTAGTTTAGGTCTTGTTCCCTAACCTTTGATCGATGGTTGTTCATCTTCTAAGCTTTGTAAATCACTTTTGGACCACTTGGAAACCTAATAAATTTATGGATTCTATGTAAAGTTCATATTCATTAATTAAAATATTTAAATGTCCCATCTGGAATCAATCAGACCTCCAGAAGCTGAGTGGTCGTAGGTGTGGCTGCACCTGTGGTCTCAGTTTCTGTGAGCACAGGGTGTGTGGTCGATTCGTGTGGTTGCATATCATGCGACCACACACATGCGACCACACCCTTCTTGGAAACTTCCCGAGGGTGTGTGGTAAACACATGTGCCTCGTGTAGTTAACCATAGCTGCGATCTCACGAGTGTTTGCTCGACTTTCATTCTCAGTCTAACCCCTTCATGATTTGATTCCTTGAACTATCACTAGGGTCCTCCCTATGATTGATTTATGGCCTTAATTTTGTATTTTCACAATTATCTACTGTAACCTACTCTTCGTGGACTTCCTTCGAGTTTCTGACTATGTGTCTTATGGTTGAGATCCTACATTGAATCAATACTTTCACCATGATCTATTCTAGACATTCAACTAATGTAGGGGATGTTTTCATACCTTAAACTTGCTTATGAATCAAAGCTCTCTCTGAAATTCCTACTCTTGGTCTTCCTGTTCAATTCTCCTTCTCTTCATCCTCCTCTCTTTCTCTGTCTTTCAGTTGAGTTCTAAAAGAATGAAAGAGGCTAAGGGATGTCTTATATATAGAGAAAAACCCTCCATATAGAGTCCTACTTTGATTAGGAAAGAACCTCCTTCAGATTAGGAAGGTTTTCTAATTTCAGAGTAAATTATACCACCGTGTGGTAGCACGTGGGGTAGCAGGATCCGTCGACCACAAATCCCAAATCTGCCACCACATGTTCCAAACTCTAGTGGTCTCATTATTCTGATGTGTGGTCAACCACACATGTTTAGGTATATGACCACACGTCTTAATTAGATGATTTATGGTTCGAATTACATACCTAGCCTTGTGGTTTTTTTACGCACTTGGTCTACTTGGTCCGACCATGATAGGAAGACCTGATACAAGATGGTAAAACCGGGTTAGTACGGTACGGGCCTTAAAATTGGAGCCATCCTGGCTGCTCTGTTAGAGTTCTGTGGCCTGAATGTTTTGTAGTTCTTTGAGTTTCCTCCGTTGAATGAATTCCCATTTGTCTTGTTCAAACCATGATTTTAAGCCAAATATCTCTCTTTCTGGCTCGAGTCCAGCACTCTAACAATCTGCATGGCTTCGTTATAAATTTCTTTTCCAGTCCTAGCACATGCTCATGAATACTTCTTCTTAATCCCATAATGAATCTTCAAGTCATGGTATCATGCTCTTGCATAACGGCTGGAACAAAGAAGAATAGCTCTTCATAACGCTATTGATAAGCATCTACTGACATTTAACCCTAATATAATGTAAGACACGTGTCAATCTAACCCGGTCTTACCACCTTGAACCAGGTTCACCCATCATGGTCGAGTCAAATGGACCAAGGGTGTGAAGGAGGTCGAGATCCCAGGTATCAAATCGACCCAAAAACACTTAAAATAGGGGAAGGGTCGCATCTCCCAAAACAGAAAGTCAGACTCTCAGTTTTGGAGGGAGGGTCGGACAGCTTAAGACCCTAGGGTCGACGGGATCATCGACCCTCCCATCGACCCTCGGTTCCTGCCGAATATACAAATTAGGAAATTTCTATATTTTTCCATTGGGATTCTTTCCAAATCTTAATGGGATTTATTTAGGATGTTCCTAGTCTATTTAAAGGACATTCGTAAGCCACTTTCACTCCTTTCACAACCCTAATTGAATTGAGAGAAAGAGAGGAGAAGGAAAAGAGGAAGAAGAGAGGCAAGGAAGAGAACCTAGCAAAAAGGATAAGAGTTGTAGAGAAAGATTAATCTTCTCAGGTATGGATACTAATTCCATGAGTTTCTACAGACCTTAGGATAGTTATTGGAGAGAGAGTGATCTCGGAGAAACCCAAACCATCCATCCATGGTTAGGTTTTCATGGAAAACCATAGGTGGATGCATGAAAACTATTTAGATAGATTATACATGGTTTCAGACCATGGAATTGATGTAGAATGGAATGTAGGAGCAAGCCATAGGACCCCAAACACGAACAAAGGATTAAAAAGTGGAAATTGGACCAAAGTGCACCAAGGGTCGCACCGAGGGTCGATGACCATCCGACCCTAGGTGTTTCTGACCATCGACCCTCAACATTCGGGAAGTCCAGAAAGAGGGGAGGGTCAATAGACCCATCGACCCTAGCATCGACCCTCAATTAACAGAATGGTTTTTAAATTCAGAATTTATTTTAATTAATTCTATCAACTTTGTTAGGTTTGATAGCAATATAATAACATTATATCGGTGATTCTAAAGCTTGGAAAAGTATCTATTAGCAAGCTAAGGTGAGGAACCTTAACCCCAAACTAAATTGGTTAATAATAAACTGTTTTCTATTTCTAGAGTCCTATGCCATGCTTGATTCTATGCGAATATGTTTGTAATGTGCATACAACATGCCATCCAATATTTCTATTACTTGTTCAGGCATATTTATTTTATTATTTATAACATGATGATGATGATGATGATAGGAATAGGCATGTGCTTGTATGTGTGTGGTTGATGTGCTTGATGAGAGCAAGTAGCAGGGGAGGTGTGATGAGGACGTCAATAAACGTTAACCTTTGGCGGGTCTCAGCACTTTAGCTCTATCTCTAACTCAAGTCTTGTGCATTGGCATCGTCGTATCGCCATTACTTTAGCAGAACTATTATGTCGTAGAGTATCAAGGGAGGTGGTCTCGGTCCTTGTAGTCTTTGACTCTACTGGGGGGCCTTAGCTTTATCTCTATGGACATTCTGAGGGATGCTGGGGTGAGGCCTTGGATACACTGTTTGGCATTAGGATTGGTTAGTTGCGAGCCCAGTTTGCAGCCCTCGCCAACAGGGGCTTACGTGTTGGTATGGCACTATATAGCAATAAATGTAACCTTTATTATATAATGTTCATGGTTGGGTGCATGTGAGTTGATGATAAACGTGATCTTCGGGTAACGTCACACACTCGTGTATAGAGGTGGAGTCAATAAACGCGACCTTAGGCCACCTAAACCTTTTTATTGCATACTGCAAACTTTAGATATAAATTGATTTTTTTGCATGCATATATATTGTTGCATTGTTTTGGCTACTCACTGAGCCGTGATGTGTGCTCACCCCTCGACGTCGAATATTTTTAGTTGATGATGCAGGTTATACCGTTGAAGACTATATGAACGCGTCTGGGTACGGGAACGTGGCAGCTATGGAAGTTGGAGCTGAAGATGATACGCACGACTTCTCTTGCGAGTGCAACTCGTGTGTATTTAATTAGATATTTTATAGGTTTCTTTATTTGGATTTATTAAAGACTTGTACTGATATTTACTTATGTCTCGGTTGATACAGAATAATTTGCTATTAAATTATTAATATCATCTTAGTTTCTTAGTTCATTTTATTATAAGACTTCCGCTATTGTGTATTTACTCTGATTATGATTATGGATGTGTGTAAGTTTAGATAACGCGGGGATAGCCTATTAGAGATCCTGGTTGAACCGTTGGTTATTTAGCGGTTCATCACATCATTCTGAATAGACCAGAATTGGGGTGTGACATATAAACTTAAAAATTCCTTTTCTATCTGATATCTAAAGCTTCTGTGAAAGTACTTCTCAAAGAACGCTTCCTTAAATATATCCCAAGTCAACTAAGGGTACATGGTTAATAGATAGGTGCAAGTAAACTTCCACCAATGATTTGCATCCTCCCTCAGCATAAAGGTAGCACATGGAATCTTCTCTTCTTCAATAATAGTCATCATCAGAACATTTTTTTATCTCGTCAATCTAATGAGCTGGCGATAATGGATTCGACATCTTCCATGAGAATGGCTGAGGTTTCATTTTCAAGAAATGCTCAACAAGTCTAGAATGATCCTGTTATCCATATGCTCCATATTCCAATGGTGGATATTGGTAACCACCTTAGTAGACACCTTGCTATGCTCCAAGGTTCTACACTGGAGTATGCATCACTGGAACTTACTATGCTGCGGGTGTCGAGTTGTTGATAGTAGGTGCTGAAAGCATGAAGTTGCTACCAACCAGTACCATGCTGGTCTATCCTGGCGGTGTTGGTGTAGCATCAGCAGCTGGAGCAGCAATTCCCATGGCCACCTGCATATTCAATTGCATTTTCTATAGCTCTTGCACTTGTGCCAAATTCATCACAACTGTGGCCAAATCAGGTGGTGGTCCTAGTAAGTTGGTTAGATTGGCTTAATTGTTGACTCCTTGTGGTGCAGCATTTTGATTTTCAATATTTCTAGCTTTCTCATTAGGGTTTCCATTTACATTCCCCGCTCTAGGTGGTGGTGGGGTTGGGCTTCCCCCTCTTCGACTGTTTCTACTGGTATCGCAAGCCATTTTAGCCTATTAACTATGCTGGTTTCTACATAGTCAATAGATTTGAGACATATACTATAATGGTAATTCATAAGGTTAGTCTCATTGAGCATAAAAATCCTAAATGAAACAATCCCAAAATTTATAACAATTTAGTACTCAGGAAACTTGTTTGCTCGACCTTGACTGATCGTGTATTATGCGACCACTAGATCGACCAGACGATCCTTAAGAATCTTCCTTAGGCTCTGTGGTTGACTCATCAATTGACTCACTGGTCGACTATCACAGCCCATTTTGGAGAATCGGGCGTGATATCCAAGTCAACCCGTATGGCTAACCCGAATACTTCTAGATATGTTAACCATAATATTACAATATAAATCTCACAGTCTACACAAGCAATATCCAATAGAATCCATAAACAATAATACAATAGCAGGAGCAATTACTAATTAATAGATGCCAATTCTGATGATACCATATCTCATACTATTTATCATATTATCATTTACAAACGATTGTTTCTTCACAAAATACTAACACACTATCCATATACAAATACCCGAAATAAAAAGAGTAAATTTGTTACATTGTTCATGATAACCCTCTTTGGCTATCATAAAAAAGAGTAGAGTAAATCAATTTCATCATTTATGATAAGACTCTTAGCTTACCATCAAAATGAATCACACTGTATCAAAAGATCAGGGGGAAGGGAAAAAGTAAGGGGAGGACTATGTCATGCATAGATGCAGTTGTTGTAGGTGCAGCCCTCGCCGTGCTCTCCACCAATCACATCATCAGGGCCAGAAGTCATACTAGCCAAGGAAAACTGCATAAATTAGCGACAGATAGATCACCTACAAGAGATTCTCAAAAGAAGTGTTGACACGAGGGTGAGCTCACATCCCAACTTAGTGAGAAATCTAGTATCAAATACAATGTACATACAATAACCAATGTGATGAATGTAATTTATTTTATATTAGGTCTCAGGTTTGTGTTTTTACATCTTGGGCAAAGGTAGAAGTTGAATACATGACCCTAGGCTGTGAGACCACTTCTATAAGCTAACTCCCCCCTTGTGGACTCCCATCCTTACAGGATTCATTGCCTCCCATCATAAACCTTGCATATGCTAGCTATCGCGTACCTATAAGTCACTGACTCACCAACTACCGCATACCCATACGTCATGGCCCCCCTAGGGTCTCCCAACCTGCAGGTATACCAAGCTATGCCAGTAACTATACCCATAGTGGAAGGGCATAGGATTCAGGGAATGGCACCTCCTATGTCTATTATGTTCATTTATTTTACTTTGGATTCCCATCAGTAGAAGTCCCCAGATCACCACTCCCATGTGATCACCGAGCCACCACTAGCATATCGACATTGTCACACCCCAATTCTGCACTATTCAAAATGGTGTGATGAACCGCTAGCAAACCAACGGTTCAACCAGGATCTCGGACAGAAGATATCCATTTTATCTAAACCTCATACATCCACATTCATAATCAGAATAAATACACAATAGCGGATGTCATATAGTAAAATGAACTGAGAATCTACTGTGATAATAATATTTAAATAGCAAATTATTCTGTGTCAACTAAGACATAAATAAATATCAAATACATGTCTTTATTAAATCCAAATAATGAAAATAACATCTAATCGAATACACATGAGTTGCACTCGCAAGAGGAGTCATGCGTATCCACTTCATCTTCAACTTCCATCGCCGCCATGTGCTCGTACACTGGAGCATTGACATAATCTTCGACGGTAGTACCTGCATCATCAAATAAAAATATTCGACGGCGAGGGGGTGAGAACACATCATGGCTCAGTGAGCAAACAAAACAATGCAACAATACATATGCATGCAATCAATTCATATCATTGGTCTGATTTAAAGTTTACAATATGCAATAGAAAGGTTTGGGTGGTCAAAGGTTAACGTTTATTGACCCCTCCTCTATACACAAGTGTGTGACACCGCCCGAAGGTAACGTTTATCATCGACTCATAAGCACCCAATTCATGAACATTGTACAATAAAGTTTAACGTTTATAGTTGTATAGTGTCATACCAACACGTAAGCCCCTGTTGGTGAGGGCTTGCAAACTGGGCTCGTAACTAACCAATCCTAATGCCAAACAGTGTATCCAAGGCCTCACCCTAGCATCCCTCAGAACGTCCATAGAGATAGAGCTAAGGCCCCCCGGTAGAGTCTGAGACTACAAGGACCGAGACCACCTTCCCTGATACTCTACGATGTAATAGTTATGCTAAAGTAATGGCGATACGATGATGCTAATGCACAAGACTTGAGTTAGAGATAGAGCTAAAGTGCTGAGGCCCAGCCTATGACACCCCCCTGATACTCGCTCGCATCAAGTACACCAACCACACACATATATTTACATGCCTATTCCTATCATCATCATCATTATCATGTTATAAACAATAAAGTAAATATGCATGAAAAATAAATAGAAATATCGGATGACATGTTGAATGCACATTACAAGCATGTTCGCATAGAATCAAGCATTGCATTGGACTCAAGAAATAAAACAGTTTATTATTAACCAGTTAGTTAACAGTCTTGTTTCCTCACCTTAGCTTGCTAGTAAATCCTCTTTCAAGCTTTAAAATCACTTTTATATTGTTATTAAATTGCTAGAAGACCTAACCAAGTCGATAAAATTTAATTAGAACTAATTCTGAATTTAAAAAACATGCTGTTAACTAGGGGTCGGAGCTAGGGTTTGAGTTATGATCGACCCTGGGTGCGACCACTCCTATTCTGGGCTTCCCAAACACTGGGGGTCGATGCTCAGGGTCTGGTAGAGTCGATTGGTTATCGACCCCCCATGCGACCCCCTGTGGGTTTTATCGATTTTTCTTCGTTCAGCCCATTCTCAGTGTTTGGGATCCTATGGCTTGCTCCTACAATCCATTCCACACATGTTCTATGGCCTAGAACCACGATTCATTCACCTATATGGCTTTCATGATTTCCCCCATGGTTTTCCATGAAAACCTAACCATGGGTTGATGGTTTGGGTTTCTCTGAGATCATACCCTCTTCATTATCGACTCTAAAGTCTTTAGAAACTCATGGAAATAGTATCCATACCTGAGAAGATTACTCCTTCTCTACAACTCTTCTCCTTTTGTTTTCTTCTCTTCTTTCCTTCTCTTCTTCTTATCTTCCTTCTCTTCTCTTTTTCTCAATTCAATTAGGGTTCTAAAAGGAGTGAAAGAGGATTAGGGATGTCCTATTTATAGAGTGGAAACTCCTAAAATAAGTCCCATTGAGATTAGGAAGGAATCCCATTGAAATTAGGAAAATTTCCTAATTTCTATTTTTACAGAGTATCGGGGGTCGATAGGGGGGTCGGAGATCCCGTCGACCCCTGGTCCTTAAAATTTCCGACCCCCCATATAAAACTAGGGGTCTGACTTCTATACTGGGGGGGGTCCGACCCTCCCTTGCTGGGTATGCGACCCTCCCCTTATTTAAATATTTTTGAGTCAATTTAATACCTGGGATCGGGATCTCCTTCACGCACTTGGTCCATTTGGCTCAACCATGATGGGTAGACATGGTTCAAGGTGGTAAGACCGGGTTAGTTTGATACGGGTCTTACAACTCCCCCCTACTTATAAAAATTTTGTCCCCGAAATTATTCATACCTTCAGAGTCAAATAAATGAGGGTATTGCTTTCACATAGTATTATCTTCTTCCCATGTAATTTCTTCCATGTCTCTACTTCTCCAAGTGACATTAACATAATAGATATCTCGATTGCGTAGTCGTTGAACCTTTCAACTGGTGATTTCAGTTGGTGTTACTTCAAAGGTCAAATCATCAGTCAAATCAGGTAGATCTACTGTCAGAACGTGCGTTGGATCCTTGACATACTTCTTCAATAAGGAAATATGAAATACGTCATGCACACTTGACATAGATGGTGGTAGTGCTAACTGGTAAGCCACTTTCCCACCCTTAGCTAAAATCTCATATGGTCCAACATATCTTGGACTTAGTTTCCCTTTTTGTCCAAACCGTTTCAGACCTCGCATAGGCTATACCTTCAAGAATACTTTATCACCCACGACGAACTCAAGATCTCTGCGTCGAGTATCTGCATATTGCTTCTGACGATTCTGGAGTGTTCTTACTCTTTCCTTGATATTGTCAACCACTCGACAAGTCTCCTCAACAAATTCTGGTCCAACGATACAACGTTCCCCAACTTCATTCCAAAACAACGGAGTTCGACACTTTCTGCCATACAGTGCTTCATAGGGTGACATCTCTGACTGTCCATCTGTCTATGGATGGAATGCAGTATAAACTTCAATGTTGTACCCATAGCCTTTTGAAATCCTTCCCAAAACTTGGAAGTAAATCGTGGATCTCTATCGGACACAATGCTCGCTGGTACACCGTGTAATCGAACAATATTATCCACATTCAGCTTTGCTAACCTTTCTAGTGTATACTAAGGACGTATCGGTATAAAGCGAGCTGTTTTGGTCAGGCGGTCTACAATCACCCAAACTGCGTCAACTACTCGAGGAGTCAATGGTAACCCTGTGGCAAAGTCCATAGTGATGCAGTCCCATTTCCATGTTGGTTCCGGTAACGACTGTAACAGTCCTGTGGGTCTTTGCCGTTCAGCCTTTACTTTCTGACAATTTAGGCATTGAGACACGAACTTAGCTACGTCTACTTTCATTCCTCTCCACCAATATAATTTCTTTAGATCATGATACATTTTTGTACTTCCCGGGTGTATCGAATAGATGGTGGTATGGGATTCTTTCATCAGTCAGTGTCTAATGTCCACACTTTTTGTTTTGGGTACACATATTCTTCTTTTGTACTTCAATACCTTATCTTCATCCAAGGTGAACTCAGGGTTAGTTCTACCTTTTTCGATGTCTTCTTGTACCGTTCTCAGGTAAGGGTCTGATTTGATCGCTGTCTTCACTTCATCAATTATATCCGGTATAATTTTCAATGCAGCGAACAAATTGGAAAACCGATGAATGAACCCTTGGTTGGCTGATCCATCCGTTGTATCTATCACATACTGCTCATTGCCGTGATTGAATATTGTTCCAGTAGTACACATTGATGCAGTTGTGCTAACATCTCCTTGAGATTTTATCATTGCCTTTCTGCTCAACACATCCGCTACTACATTAGCTTTCCCCGGATGATACTGGATATCACAATCATAGTTTTTTAATAGTTCCAGCCAGCTTCTTTGTCTCATATTCAACTCCTTTTGATTAAATAAATAAGTAAGACTTTTATGGTCCGATTTAATCTGGAACTTCTCTCCGTATAGGTAATGTCTCCATATCTTGACAGCATGTACTACTGCCGCTAACTCCAAATCATGAGTGGGATAATTTTTCTCATGTGTCTTTAACTGTCTTGAGGCATAAGCAATTACTTGTTCTCTTTGCATAAGCACACATCCTAATCCCAGTCCTGACGCATCAGTGTATAGGGTAAATGGCTGTCCGGGAACAGGAATAGTCAAAATCGGAGCGGATATCAATCTGATCTATAAGGTTTGGAAGCTCTTCTCGCAATTATCCTTCCACACAATCTTTTCACCTTTCTTAGTCAGACTGGTGGGAGGTACGGCAATCCGGGAATAGTCTTCCACAAATCGCTGATAATAACCAGCAAGACCCAGAAAACTTCTAATTTCTGCAACCCTCTTGGGTGCTTCCCACTTTACAATAGTCTCGATCTTGTTGGGATCCACTTTGATTCCTTTAGCGGATACTACATGGCCTAGGAAGGCGACTTCACTTAGCCAAAACTCACATTTGGTAAATTTGGCATATAGCTTCTCTTTCCTTAAACGCTATAGAGTGGCGTTTAGATTCTTAATATGGGTTTCCTTATCCTTGGAATATACCAATATATCATCAATAAATACAATAATCGACGTATCCAACATATCGTGGAAAACCTGGTTCACAAGTTCCATGAAAGTTGCTGGTGCGTTTGTTAATCTAAAAGACATGACCAAGAATTCATAATATCCATATCTGGTCCTGAAAGTTGTCTTATGAATATCACCTTCTTTAATCTTCAACTGATGGTAGCCTGACCGAAGATCGATCTTAGAAAATACTTTTGCTCCTTGCAACTGATCGAACAAGTCATCGATCCAAGGTAGTGGATATCGATTCTTGATTGTCAGTTTGTTCAGCTCCCGATAGTCGATACATAATCTCACGATACCGTCCTTCTTCTTTACGAATAATACTGGTGCTCCCCATGGTGATATACTGGGTCGAATATAAACCTTGTCCAGTAGTTCTTGTAGTTGTACTTTTAATTCCTTTAGTTCAGTAGGAGCCATTCGATATGGTGCTTTTGATACTGGTGCGGCTCTAGGAATAAGATCTATCACAAACTCTGTGGCTCGGTCGGGTGGTAATCCTAGTAGTTCCTCAGGAAATACATCGGGGTAGTCCCACATGACATCAATATCTTCCATCCGTGGTGCTTCCTTGGTGAGGTCGACCACTGATACCAGATATCCGACTGCTCCCTTCTCAAGGCACTTCTTAGCCTTTAGTGCTGAGAGTATGAGCTTGCGTTTACGGGGAAGTTTGGTTCCCGCAAAACTGAATTCTGCTCCTTCTTTGTTTTTAAATGTTAGCTTCTTTTGGGCGCATAATAGGTTCACAGAATGCCGAGCTAACCAGTCCATTCCCAAGATGACGTCAAAGTCTGCCATCCCAAGTTGGATCAAGGTTGCATCTAAGGTTTTCTCGCCAATGAGAACTGGACATGGCCCATAATCTTTTTCTAATTCCACTTCTAACCCCATCGGTGACCGTACAAGTAGTTTGTAGTCTAATGTTTTGATGGGTAAATTCAGCTTCTTTCCAAATGACACAGATATAAAAGAATGAGTAGCTCCTGAGTCGGAGAGTACTCTGGCGGGTATGTCATTTATAGGTACGATACCTGTGACCACATCGGGTGATGCGGCAGCATCCTCGGATGTAACAGCATAAACTCATCATTGATGTAGCTGCTTTCTGGGCTTGGGACACTCCCTTGCCATATGCCCTGCTTGGTTGCAGTTCAAAAATTTTGGGCCTTCAGTATTTGGCTTTGGCTGATGTTGGGCTACTGAGGTAGTCTTGGGTGCAGTAGTAAAGCCTTAAGCACGGAAGGGTTTGAATGTCTTATTATTCCCTCCGTTATAAGCATTTCCAGCTGGCCTTTTCATTCCTCTGTTCTACGTAAAATAGCTCTCCTTCTGGCTCGATTCTATAACTCAAACAATTTGCACAGCTTCATTATATATTTTCTTTTCCAAACCTAGAACATTCTCTTTGATGCTCCCTCTAAGTCCCGTGACAAACCTACCGGTCTTAGTGTCCTCTTCTTGCATACTATGTGGTGCAAAGAAAAACAGCTCATCAAAACGTTGTTGATATGCATCCATGGACATCTGTCCCTGACATAAACTCAGGAACTCCTTCTCCATAGAATCTTTGAAGCTTTGGGGAAAGTACTTCTTGAAGAAAGCTTCTTTATATATAGCCCAGGTCAATAGGGCGTGCTTGGTCAATAGGTAGGCCCTGGTAGATTTCCACCAATGATGTGCATCACCTTTTAGCATGAAGGTGGCACATAATACCTTCTCTTCTTCTGTAATAGTCATCATCAGAAAATTTCTCTCCATTTCGTCGATCCAGTGTGCCGGCCAGAGCGGATCATACGGTTTTCCGTTAAACTCCTTGGGCTTCATCTTTAAGAATCGCTCCACCAGTCGGGAGTGGTCCATTTGACTCTGAGGGTATGCCCCAAACATAGGTTGTGGATACTGGTAATTAACTTGAACTGCTTCAGGACCTGGTACTGGAATCTGTGCAGCTGGTGGTTGAGGTGTTTGAGGTGCTGGGTGGTTACCGACTGGTGCTGCACTTGTTTGTCTAGTCGGCATTGGTGTAGCATGTGCTGCCTGAAACTTAATTCCCATTGCTGCTTGCATTTGAGCCTGTGCTCGTTGCATTTGCTGCAGCTGTTGCGCTAGGTTCATAACCACGGTTGTCAGCTCCGGTGGTGGAGGTGGCAAATTTGTAGGATTTGCCTGACCCTGGTTTACTGGTGGTGCAACCTGTGGATTACCCTGTGCATATATATTTTCTTGACTGGCACCCTCTATGGGTGGTGGTGGTGGAACTGTGTTTTGGCTCTGCCTGGTTACTCTACGCCCAACCATGTTTTCCTTCTGATAATGGTGAAGCCCAAAAATCATTAAAATACGTGAGGCAATCATTTATACTTCATGTAGATATGCTAACCGATGTTATTTTCAAAATTTCAGATCATTCTGTGAAAAATACAGTCTTTTCTATGCAGGGTCGATGGTGGGGGTCGATGGTATGTTCGACCCTCAGTGTCTGACCCTGGGAAATCACTTATTTTTCCCGAGAGCCGGGGGTCGGTATGGGGGTCGATGGGTGTCCGACCCCCAGGTGCGACCCCTGGTTCTCTGGCAGATTACCGAGAGCCTTGGGTCGATACGAAAGTCGATGGTCCTGGTCGAATTCTCCGACCCCCTGACCAAAATTAGATTTTTGAGGTCCGTCTGAGTTCATTTTCCATTCTTCCTCCTCTGTTTCGACTCGTCTCTTTTCCCTGAGTTGCTACAGTGCCAACTCTGCTACATTGGTCATTTGGGTTCCTTGTTTCGACGTCTACACCTTCCCTACAGGTATTTATCGTACCTTTACATGTTTTTAGGTTCTCTTTTCTAGGTTTTTACCAGTATATCTCATTTTCTTCAAATTAAATTTTTTCCAGCCATAAAAATTCGATTTTTATTGGGGACTTTTGTTATTGGTGACTAGAGGAATGAAAGCCCTCTAAAATATTTGGGTTTCATCAGTTGGTTATCGAGAAACTCAAATTTTACTCTTTTTGCCCTAATTTATCAAAATTTTAGATTTCTCACAATTTCTTCAATTTGGATTCCATTAGCTAGGATTTCCTACTATGTGAGTGATGCAGGATATGTTAGAACCTACGTAAGTCCTCCTGCCCACGTGTATGGGTGAAAAGTGAGGCTTTTGGCCAACTTACGTCGTTATAATGTCCAAATTTTGGATTTTTCAACCCTACTAACATATTATCTGTTTTTCTTTCTTATTTGTAGATACCATGGCTCGTACCAAAGTACCCAGAGTACGCGATCCTCTTCGTTTCCATTCCAACGAAGCCAAGGCACAGTATGCCCACTAAGCTCGCAAGAAAGTAGAGGGAGGTCGTAAGGTGAACTTGGCTGAGTTAGCCCTATTCAATGTGGAGAGAGCATTTGGTGATATGGGATGGGTCCCTGTCATCACTTACGACGCATGTACCCGTCCGGATTTGATACGCCAATTCTAATGTAACCTCCAAGTGGTGTGGGATTACAATGATGTTGAGAGGGGTGATGAGCTGCGCATTACGAGTTACGTCAAGGTGGTTGACATCTCATTCGATTATCGACCGCTAGCCGACCTGCTGGGCATTTCCTATGCTGGCCCCATGGTTTACTGTGCCCCTGGAGAGCCCCAGTTCTTTTCTATTTAGATGAGGGCCGAGATCAATAGTCAACTCATCCGACCTGATCGTTGGCAGATGAGAGCGTGATATCTGCGTTCTGATCCACGGGTATACTGCAAGATCATTCAGCATAACCTGATACCGCAGAGTGGTCATTACGAGAGGGTCTCCCAACTGACCCAATATCTCTTATACTATATGTACTAGGAAGCCCGTCTGCCTTCCATACATCTTTATGCGTACTATGATCAGTGCCACGTTGCCCAGTTACACTGGTAACCTTCCTTACGGACGCATGATCACTACCTTGCTTACCCGCTTGGGGGTTGACTTAGTGGATGAGAAGATTCAGGAGAAGCCTTTCTCATCGCCTCTAGATTGGGAGGCTATTTGCAAGATGGGCAGGTGGGATGCTCAGGTCAGTGATGAGGAGAGGAACGCGATGGTGTGCCCTCGCACTCGCGTAGAGATAGCTGACGCTGAGGCAGCAGCAGCAGCCGCTGGAGTTCATAGGGAGCCTACTGATGATGATGACCATCTGTACATGGATGTGGACTCCATACCACCTCCTTCACCTACACATGGTGCTGGAGCTAGTACTTCATACGCAGCTGGTCCTTCACATGTGGCTGGTCCTTCAAAACCACCTTCTAATATGATGGAGATATTGCATGAGATTAGAAAGGCTCAACGCAGATCTGATCTGAGGATGGGGGAGTTACTAGACGCTCAGCGTATGAGAGTGGATGAACTACTAGATGCCCAGCGCATATCAGACATGAGGATGGATGAGCTCATAGATGCTCAGCGCCAGTCAAATATGCGGATGGAGGAGGTTTTGGGTGCTCAGCACAGGACTGATCAGCGGGTAGCTGATATTATAGCTAGTCTTCAGACGACCCAGACTCCGATAGCCTGGTTGACTAGAGTCTACGCTGAGGATTATGACAGAGATCGTGAGGCACCGCCTCCTCCTTCACCTCCAGCTTCATGATTGTATTTATGTCCTTTCATTGTACTACAGAGTAACTATCCGGGTTGTGGACTGTACTCTGCTTTAGCTATTTATATACGTTTGTTTCTCTCTCATTGTATTTAATATTGTTCCCCCTTTAATAGATGCATTATTCTCTTTTAAAATTTGGTCTCAAACATCACTTGTGCTTAGAGTGTGTTAATATTACAATTTTAACTTTTATCCTATCTTAGTTCACAATTCGACATGAAAGTATGCTAGGTTAGCGGACACGGCCTGAGATGCTCTGATACCAAGTTGTCACACCCCAATTTCGGACTATTCAGAATGGTGTGATGAACCGCTAGCAAACCAACGGTTCAATCAGGATCTCGGACAGACGATATCCGTTTTATCTAAACCTCATACATCCACATTCATAATCAGAATAAATACACAACAGTGGATGTCTTATAGTAAAATGAACTGAGAATCTATTGTGATATTAATCTTTAAATAGCAAATTATTCTGTGTCAACTAAGACATAAATAAATATCAAATAAATGTCTTTACTAAATCCAAATAATGAAAATAACATCTAATTGAATGCACATGAGTTGCACTCGCAAGAGGAGTCATGCGTATCCACTTCATCTTTGACGGTAGTACCTGCATCATGATCTAAAAATATTCGACGTCGAGGGGGTGAGCACACATCATTGTTCAGTGAGCAAACAAAACAATGCAACAATACATATGCATGCAATCAATTCATATCATTGGTCTGGTTTAAAGTTTGCAATATGCAATAGAAAGGTTTGGGTGGCCAAAGGTTAATGTTTATTGACCCCTCCTCTATACACAAGTGTGTGACGCCGTCTGAAGATAACATTTATCGTCGACTCACAAGCACCCAATTCATGAACATTGTACAACAAAGGTTAACATTTATTGCTGTACAGTGCCATACCAACACGTATGCCCCTGTTAGCGAGGGCTTGCAAAATGGGCTCGCAACTAACCAATCCTAATGCCAAACAGTATATCCAAGGCCTCACCCTAGCATCCCTCAGAACGTCCATAGAGATAGAGCTAAAGCCCCCCCGTTAGAGTCAGAGACTACAAGAACCAAGACCACCTCCCCTGATACTCTACGACGTAATAGTTCTGCCAAAGTAATGGCGATAAGACGATGGTAATGCACAAGACTTGAGTTAGAGATAGAGCTAAAGTACTAAGGCCCAACATATGACACCCCCCCTGATACTCGCTCGCATCAAGTACACCAACCACACACATACATTCACATGCCTATTCCTATCATCATCAACATTATCATGTTATAAACAATAAAATAAATATGCATGAACAATAAATAGAAATATCGGATGACATGTTGAATGCACATTACAAGCATGTTCACATAGAATCAAGCATAGCATTGGACATAAGAAATAAAACAGTTTAATATTAACCAATTAGTTAAGAGTCATGTTTCCTCACCTTAGCTTGCTAGTAGATCCTCTTTCAAGCTTTAAAATCACTTTTATATTGTTATTATATTGCTAGAAGACCTAACAAAGTCGATAAAATTTAATTAAAACTAATTCTGAATTTAAAAACCATGCTGTTAACTGGGGGTCGGAGCTAGGGTCTGAGTTATGATCGACCCTGGGTGCGACCACCCCTATTTTGGGCTTCCCGAACACTAGGGGTCGATGCTCAGGGTCTGGTAGGGTCGATTGGCCATCTACCCCCCATGCGACCCCCTGTGGGTTTTGTCGATTTTCTTCCTTCAGCCCATTCTTCGTGTTTGGGGTCCTATGGCTTGCTCTTACAGTCCATTCCACACATGTTCTATGGCCTAGAACCATGATTCATTCACCTATATGGGTTTCATGATTTCCCCCATGGTTTTCCATGAAAACCTAACCATGGGTTGATGGTTTGGGTTTCTCTGAAATCATACCCTCTTCATTATCTACTCTAAGGTCTTTCGAAACTCATGGAAATAGTATCCATACCTGAGAAGATTACTCCTTCTCTACAACTCTTCTCCTTTCGCTTTCTTCTTTACTTTCCTTCTCTTCTTCTTCTCTTCCTTCTCTTCTCTTTCTCTCAATTCAATTAGGGTTCTAAAAGGAGTGAAAGAGGCTTAGGGACGTCCTATTTATAGAGTAGAAACTCCTAAAATAAGTCCCATAAAGATTAGGAAGGAATCCCATTGAAATTAGGAAAGTTTCCTAATTTCTGTTTTTGCCGAGTACCGGGGGTCGATAGGGGGGTCGGAGATCCCGTCGACCCCTGGTCCTTAAAATGTCCGACCCACCATATAAAACTGGGGGTCTGACTTCTATAATGGGGGGTCAGACCCTCCCTTGCTGGGTATGCGACCCTCCCCTTATTTAAGTATTTTTGGGTCAGTTTAATACCTGGGATCGTGATCTCCTTCACGTACTTGGTCCATTTGGCTCAACCATGATGGGTAGACCTGGTTCAAGGTGGTAAGACCGGGTTAGTTTGATACGGTCTTACAGACATAACTATTGTGCTATCTACTAGTAGAGAACCCTGGCTCTACTCCCGTGGATCACCATGTCTACCACTAGCGTGTTTACATTTTTAGTGTAATCTATGTACCCATACTCCCATGCATCTCACGAACCATCATACGTGATTGCAATCCAACATGACTCATGCACCGATACTCTTATGCATCACACAAGCCATCATACATGGTTGCATAATTAAATAAACAAAAATATACAATGGCGGTGAACCCTGGCTCCACTCCCATGGCTTACCGTGCTCCCGCTAGAGCCTAGCATCAACAACATGACCCATGTATTGTGTCCCATACTCTACACGTCCACCATACCCAAACAATCATACAACATTCTTAGTTATTATTATGCAAAATGCATGCTCATAGAATAACAATAAAATAAACAAAGCATGTTATAACTTACAACCTAAATATGTTACTTTAATAATTAGACATGTAAAAATACCCTATGTCTATGGACTAGACCCTTACCTGATAGCACTAGGTAGTGTCACAGTAATATCCAAAGCCTTAAATGAGACTTCACAATCGATCGAGATCAATACTTATTAAAGCATATGATGGTTCATTAGATGGTTATGTAGCTTTTAACCATCATAGATAAGACTTGTTTGTCCATGCATAGGCCCCAAGACAAGCTAGGAACCCAAGGGTTGGTCTCCCTAGACACTTATAAGAAAACTAGCTGAACAGACTCAATCGGTTGACCGCACTTGTTGAAAGTTTTATGGGTTGGACGATCGATTGGCCATCCAGTTTAACACCATGTTATGGCATTGAGTTCTAGAAGGTTTACCAGTCCCATTATCTGGTGAATGGTCATTGAAAAATGCCACCACTGGGCATTAAGCTTAAATTGTCGAACGATGTCTGAATGGTTCTACCGCTAAACCGATTGATCGATAAGGGATAGCGGTCTACCGAATTGGTTATGGTCTGATAGACCAGGCCTTCTTGGTGGTAGAACGGTCAGGATTTTCAGCTTAGGGCCCCTACAGAACCATTCGACTGGTCTGACCCAGAAATCCCCTTTTGTGCTCGAAGCTTGTTTTCCAAGCTTGGAAAGTTGGTTTCTACTTCACCTTATACCAGGTAATTGGTAGAAAGCCCTTTCCCACCAATTATGATCATAGTGGAAGCCATTCATGGCTCCATGAGCTCCGTTAATGGAGGTGGGTGTCAAAACCTACTTTCTAGCTCACAACTAGTGAAACCCATTAATGGAGTCCAACCACCATCATTCTTGCATTTATCCCCCAAGCAAAAGAGGAAGGTAAGTAAACCTAGCCTCAACTACTCCATAGGGTGTGGGGAAAACTAAACCTAGGTTTCTTTTAGGTAATTAATGGTGGTTAACCACCAAATAATCCAACCATTAATACAAGGAAGAAAGAGGGAGATAATGGCTATTACCGCCAAAGAGATGGCAAGGGCTTGAAGCTTGATCTTCATGTCTTTCCTTCATCTTCCCTTCTCTTTTCTCCTTCTCCTTTCCACGGTTACAAGAAATGGAGAAATGAGGGTTTGCCCTCATTTATATAGAACAAGGGAAGATTAGTCATCCAATTAGTCATCCGGTTGGGCTTAAAATAGCCATTCAAGACAACTAGATGTCCCACAAGCCTTGAGATACACATACACACCTTCTAAGGTCCACTAGGGTGCCTTAACCTACCATTTAGGAGTAACAAAATGTACCTAGGGTTCGAATATTGTCATCAAATCCCCATCAGGTGCTCCATCCGACGGTAAGTTGAAACCTAACATAGGAATGAATCAGAGTCAATAAGGGATTCCGGGTGTGGTCTCACAATCCCCCCAACATAAAAGAATTTTGTCCTCAAAATTTAGATATACTTGAATCTTCAAACAGATGTAGATACTTCACCCGCATTACAATCTTACTTTCCTAAGTGGCTTCTTTAGTAGCAAAACTGCACCAATTAACTTTCACATAGGTAATGGAATCGTTCTGAAGTTGTTGTACCTTTCTATCCAAAATGGCCATCAGCTCCATAGTACAAGACAGATCCTTGTCAATCTGAGGAACTTCCACACTGAGGACATGGGATGGATCATGAACGTACTTCTTCAAGAGGGAGATGTAGAAGATGTCATGAACATCCGATAGCGCAAGAGGCAAGGCCAACTGATATGTCACTTTACCACTTCTCTTTAAAATCTTCTACGGACCAATATATCTGGGACTCAGTTTCCCTTTCATGCCAAAGCGTCAAATGCTATGGTGGGGCAACACTTTGAGGAAAACTTTGTCACCAACCTGGAACTCTAAGTTTTTATGCCAGATATCAACATAACTCTTTTGCATGCGCTAAGCTGCCTTGATCCATTTCCTGATCAGATCCACTTTGTCACAAGTGTCCTGTACAATATCCAAGCCCAAAATTCTCTGCTCAACTACTTCATTTTAGTACAATGGAGTCCTACATCTCCTGCCATACAATACCTCATATGGAGCAGCACCAAGTGTAGCCTGGTAACTATTATTGTAGGTAAACTCAATCACTGACTGGTACTTGTCCCAATTACCTTTGAAATCTAGGGCACAGGCCCGAAGCATGTCTTCCAATATTTGTACTTTGTGCTCAGATTGCCCATCAGTCTCCTAGTGGAACGTAGTACTGAACTTCAACTGTGTACCCATTGCTTTCTATAGACTGTCCCATAGCTTGGACGTAAATCTTGGGTCTCTATCTGACACAATGCTTGTAGGTACTCTATGCAATCTCACTATGTTATCCACATAGAGCTTGGCCAGTTTATCCATGGTATATGTTTGTTTCATAGCTACAAAACGGGCTACCTTTATAAGACAGTCCACGATTACCCAAATTGTATCAATGTTGTTTGGTGTCAAGGGTATTCCTATCACAAAATCCATGGTAATATGATCCCATTTCCACTTTGGGATCGACAATGGCCGTACTAACCCTGCTGGTCTCTATCTATCTGCCTTCACTTGTTGACCTGTATGGCACTTTTATACGAAGTTTCCACATCGGCCATTATACCTCTCCACTAGTAAAATGTCTTCAAATCTTGATACAACTTGGTACTACTAAGATGCATGGTAAAGAGAGATGAGTGTGCTTTGATCAAAATGCTCTCCTTCAGTTCCTTGGCACTTTCTGGCATATAAATCCAGTTTTTATATCTAACCATCCCTTTACTGTGTAGAGAAAAGTCTGGATATTGCTTCCCATTCTCAAGATTATGCTTGAGCATCTTCAAATATGTATCATTAATGGTTCCCTCTTTAATTTGGTCCTTCAAGTTGGGCTAGACTATTAACACATTGAACAACGCCACTGTTGCTTCAACCCAATCGGTGGTCAAAGCATCTGTAGTGGAAGCTTTCCCATCAGATGGAAGAGTAGAGATCAGTGTGTGAGCCATATGATGTCCCTCGCCATGAATGACAGAATCAGAGTCAAGGTCCCTGGTTGCCACTAATGCCTTCCAACTCAAAGTGTCCCCCACTACATTGGCCTTTACTGGGTGGTACTTGATGTTACAATCATAATCTTTTAATAGTTTCAACCATCTCCACTGTCTCATGTTCAACTCCTTTTGACTGAAGAGATAGGTCAAGCTCTTATGATTTGACATGATGTAGAACTTTCCCCATATAGGTAATGTCTCCATATCTTCAAAGCAAAGACAATTACAAAAAGTTCCAAATCATGAGTAGGATAGTTCTTTTTATGAACCATTAATTGCCTAGAGGCATAAGCAACCACCATCTCATCTTGTATCAATACGCAACCTAACCCGTACTTGGATGCGTCAATGTACACTGTAAACAAAGCCCTCTCAGATGGAAGTGTTAAAACTGGAGCAGATACCAGTTTTTCATTAAGAGTCTAAAAGCTTTCTTCACACTTATCAGTCCATTCAAATTTATTCTCTTTTTGGTTAATCCTATTAGTGGTATTGCTATATCGGAAAATCCATCAATGAAACGTCAATAATAGCCGACCAATATAAGAAAACTCCTGAATTCGATCACAGAAGTAGGTGTTCCAGTCCATGACCGCATCAATCTTGTCGGGGTCTACTGCTAATCCTTTAACTGATATGACATCCCTAAAAATTCCACTTGTGTCAGCCAAAATTCATACTTCTTGAATTTGGCATACAACTTTTCCTATCTCAATTTTTGTAGTGCTAACCTGAGGTGTTCTGCATGGGTTGCACCATTGGGTGATTAGATGAGGATGTCATCGATGAATACGATGACAAACCTATCTAGGAACTCATGGAAAACCCGATTCAAAAGCTCCATTAATGATGTTGGAGTGTTTGTTAATCCAAAGGACATGACCAAGAACTCAAAGTGGCCATACCTTGTCCTGAATGTTGTCTTGGGTATATTACTCCCTTTATCTTCAATTGATGATAGCCCGACTATAAGTCTATCTTGGAGAATACACTTTCCTCTTGGAGTTGGTCAAATTGATTATCGATTCTAAGCAAGGGATACCGGTTCTTAATTGTCAACTTATTTAGATCCCGATAATCTATACACAGATAGACATTGTCATCCTTTTTCTTCACAAACAACATTGGTGCCTCTATGGTGATATGCTTGGCCTGATGAAACCTTTATCCAAAAGCTCCTGAAGCTGCACTTTGAGTTCCTTCAATTCAGTAAGAGCCATACAATAAGGAGCTTTTTAAGCTGGAGCTGCTCTTGGAACTAGGTCAATAACAAACTCTGTTTCCTGATCTAGGGGTAGATCAGGTAGCTTCTCAAGAAATACATCTAGAAACTCATTGACCACTAGTATGTCTTCCATTCTTGGTAGTTGGGCCTCTATATCCAACACTAATACCAAGTAACTCTTACAACCTTGGTGGAACAATTTTGAGGCTTGCATTGCCATTAAAAATAGCTTGTGGCTCTTCTTGTTCTTGTCCCTAATGTAGACAAATGCTTCTCCAGTGCTAGGCTGGAACAAGATCTGCCACTTGGAACATAGGACATTGGGTTGGTGCCTCACCAACCAGTCCATTCCCAAGATAACCTCAAAGTCCTTCATCTCGAAGCGGACTAGATTGGCTTCCATAACTTTATCCCCTATGACCACATTGCATGGTCCATAATAGTCCTCTAGACCAGATTTTGTCCCCATTGGTGTATGTACTTCTAATTTGTAGTTCATCTTGAGAAAAGGTATCCCCAATTTAATGTGAAATGCCAGAGACATGAAGGACTACATGGCTCCAAAGTTAAACAATACACCTATAGGTATGCCATTAATAGAAATAGTACCTACATATATATTTTCATGAGTTACTATATGCCATGCAAGATAATGATTACTTCACAAATCTAAAATACCTACGATGACTCTAGGTGATCCCTTAGCTTCTTCAGTAGATAGGGCATACGCCCTGCCTTGACCCTGTGGTGTTGCTTTTTTGGTTCTGGGCAAGGTCTTACAAAATGGCCCATCTTGCCACAATTAAAACAGGTTCCATATGGCATAGATGAAGTAGTAGATACTGCAGGCCTAGAGCGAGTTGTCCTAGGTGCAAAAGCAGTTGGCTTGCTTTGATTTGAGCCTGAAATATTGTAAGTGGGCCTCACAATAGAAGGAGTGGAGGAAGCCGTCACTAATGAGCTTGGGAATCGAGTACGGAAAGGCTTATTAGCAGCCTGGTTATCTGTAAAGCTCATAGGCCGCTTTTGATAATTCTGCCAGTATCCATCTTCCACACTTTTTTCTGCTTCCACGCATCACAATACTGCATCAACCACATAGATTCCACAATAACCTTGAGGTCTCCATTAAAGCCTTGCACAAACCTCCTCAACTTGGGCTCTTCTTCCCTCATCGAGACTAGTGAGAAATAAAACAACTCCTCAAATTTCTGTTGGTATACTCAATAGATGAATTCCCTTGTAATAGATTGAGGTACTCTACCTCCTTTATGTCTCTAAAGTTTTTGGGGAAGAAGGTCTTATAGAACGCTTCCTTTAAGATTTGCCATGTAATCTCTCCATGGCAATGAATAAGAGTGGGTTAAATGTCCTTCCACCAATCATATGGTACTCCCTTTAACTAAAAAGTGGCACATAACAACTTTTGTGTTTCAGGGCACATGAGCTTCTACAAAGTCTTCTCCATTGCCTTAATCCATATTAGAGGCTACATTTGGGTTTGTACCCATACCAGTGAATTTCAACGGGTGCATCTACTGAAAGTTACTCATTACCTTCCCTCCATCAACTTGAGGCTATAGGTAAATGCCGACCATGACGGGGTGAGTCTGTGTTTTTGGCACATGCTCATAAGGAGACGATGGTACTATGTGCACATGCTCATGCACAGGCGATGCTAGAGGAATTGGGGGTATACCTCCCCCCTGTGCTTGTGCTTGTGCATGGGCCAGTGGCACTTATGGGGCACCATCGAAAGCGGCCAACAACTCGGTGATAACTGTAGCCGTATTCCTCTATTGGTCTTCTAAGTTGCAGACTAATCCACCCATTACAGCTATCATGTCTGCCATATTCTACACGGGTGGTGCAAGTGACAAGTTAACCGGAGGCAGAGGAGGAGGAGGTACACGTGGCTCATGGGGTGACGAGTTTGAACCACCATGGCCCACACTATGCTCATCCTCAGCTGGATGATTCACACCTATGGGCCTTCCTCTAGGCCTTCTCATTGGAGGCATTGCTCATTTTTCAGTTATTGTCGAGAAAATCTGTAAATGCCCAAGTGTTAGTAGTCATCATAAATCTAACCAACATAACAACATAAATCATTCAAGTTATAGCATATATATAAAAGCAATGCATTGAAATTCTCCAATTCATAAATAGTTCTTTAAATTTTTCACTAAACCGGTCAAACGCTTGATAGGTTCCATTCGATCGATTGGGGTCCCCCCAACTTATTGAGGGAAATGGATAACCGCTACTTGTTGGGTAGTCATCTGATAAATGATCCAGTTTAACTTTTTATGTAAATCCCCTAATCCAGTAGGTCAAGTTGTTGGACCGGCGGATGATCCATCATCCGATTTTACCATCCGATCAACACTTAGAAATTTCTTCTAAGTCATGTACATAGCTTCGGTTAGTACTCAACCGGTGACATGGTTACCAGTTACCGATGGGTATAAGTGGTACACCGGTTTTGGCCATCGGTATGCTGGTTTTGTGAAACTAAAATCCCTATAAATATGTCGTGGGACCTCATTTTGGAGCCCACAACAATTATGGAACCGGAAGAACAAGAGTAGAGGGTCTATAACTCCACAATCTCTACAGGTATGCACTCCCATATTTTCCTTTCATTTTGAGGAAACCTTCCATCATAACTTACCTAGGATTTCACTTGCATGGGAGACCAAATAGCAGGGTTAGTGGTTCCATGCAGGCATGCTCTCTCCCTTGAGTGAGGACTTGGCTTCTCATTCTCAGGATTCTCCGTTGCTCAAGAGCCTTTACTCTCCAAACAATGGTTTATCCCAAAAGGTATCCTTGGTTCTTTAACCCTTGCTACCACCTATAAAGGCATTATGGCACGCGACAAAGATGGTAGGGCTGCTTCCACCAGGCGATTTGACCGGACACGCTTATTATCCTATGACTGTAGCCAAAACTGGAGCAAGTTTGGCAAAGCCAAGATAAAGCCAAGATAAAGGAAGGGCGTTACATTGTCCTGGAGGAACTAACCAAGTTTACTGCTGGTGTACAATTTGATGCACTAGGCTGGTCCCTAGTATTACATATACGAGACGATGTGTACCCAAACCTATTAAGGCACTTCTTCTATAATTTAGGCCACTCCATTGATGAAGCAGGAATGCTACACCTTACTAGCGTGGTAAAGGGTGTACGCATTGATTTGGATGTTAAACACCTAGGTACCATCCTGGGCATATCTACTGAGGGATAATAGATGTATTCTGGGCCATGCTAGGCCATAGACTATACTAGTGACCAATGGTTCGAAATACTAGCATAGCTCATTACCCAGAAAAACTAGACTTAAGGAATGGCAATGTCGAATCAGATATTTATCCCATCCCTAGGGTCATTAGCCAAATTATTCTGCACAATATACTTCCAAGGGCAAGCCATAGGGATGAATTAAACACCTTTGCCACATACGTGATGTAAGACCCGCACTCCATTAACTTGATCTATCCATGTCGTACCAGGTCTTCCCATCATTCCTAGACCAAGTGGACCGAGCGTGTGAAGATAGATCACAAACTTGGTATGATAATCAAGTTAAAAACACTAAAAACATACCTAAGGTCGCATGCCTGGGTAGGTATGGTCGACCATAAGAAAGGGAACCAAAAATCTCAAATCCAGAACCCCATGGTCGATGATTTCGACCTTATGGTCAACGGTTTATGTGACCGTATGATCGACCGTGAGAACCCTGATCAGATTCCGAGTTTTGGAAACTTTCCTAAACTAAGGGATTGTTTTCCTGTTTGAAAGAGGACTCTATATGGAGAGTTTTCCTCTATACAAAGGATGTCCCTCAGTCCTTTTTCACTCTTTTAGAACATTAGTAAACCCTAGAGAATGAGAAGGAAGAGAAAGAAGAGAAGGAGAAGAAGAAAAATCTAAGGAGAAGAGTTTGCTGAGAAGAGATTGGCTCTCTATCATAGGCAAATGTATGAAACAAATCTCTGGAGATATAAACTCTAAGGAATAAGACTTCTATGAAGAATAGACAATATCAACCTATTATGATCTATGAGATTTCGTTGGGAAAATCCCGAGGAGAACTAGGAGGAGTGAATTTGATGATTAAGGTTGATAAGAAATTACTAATAATGGTCATAGGATTTCCTTAGAATAAACCCCATTGAACAAAAAAATAACCCAAGAGGAACTCGAATTTCATGTATACTGTGACCAGAAATCTCAAGGTCACAGCTACGGTCGACCATAGCATGACCAATATGACCAGAGGATCGACCATAGGCATTCAGGAAGATTTTAAAAATCATATGGTCACAGCTATGGTCGCACTATATGCGATTGTAGGGCATTGACCATAGATAGTAAGGTCTATATAGCATGAGACCATAGGACCAATCAGGCACCTATCAGTGCTCTGTTTTGATTTCTGGCTACTATAACATGTCACATATGAACCCTAACATAAATTCATATAATTTTTTGATTGTTAAATCAATTCAAATAGAATTTCAAGGCTTGGAAAGAGATCGAGAATTGCTAACAGGTGTGGGAACAAAACCTATACTAATTGGTTAATAACAAACTGTTATTTTTATTGAGTCCAATGCCATGATTGATTCTATGCTTGTATACTTGTAATGTGCATCTCACATATCATCCAATATTCCTGCTATTACTTTTCATGCATATTTAATTCCGTTTATTTATAACATGATGATGATGATGACGCTAGGAATAGACATGTGAATGTATGTTTGTGGTTAGTGTGTTGGATGCGAATCGAGCATCAAGGGGAGGACGTGGTATGGTTGTCACACCCCAATTCTGAACCAACTAGAATGGTGTGATGAACCGTTTATAAATAAATGGTTCAATCGGGATCTCATATAGGCCATGTCTATTTGATTAAACCAGATACAACCACAACCATAATCAGAGTAAATAAACAATAGCGAATGTCTTTAATATAAATGAACTGAGTATCTAACAGTGATAACATAATTAATTATCGAATTATCTCCAAATGACTAAAGACATAAAATAAAATAAAGTAATCTATTACATGTTATGATAATCCAACAACTAAATCTAATCGAAAACACATGAGTTGCACTCGCATGATGAATCATGCGAGTCCACCATAGCTTCCACATCCATCGCAGCAACATGTCCGTACATTGGTGCATTCATATAATCTTCCATGGTAGGACTTGCATCATTAACTAATATATTTTACGTCGAAAGGGTGAGCACATATCATGGCTCAGTGAGAAAATAAACCAATTCAACAAACATATGCATGCATTCAATTCATTTCTTTGGTCTGGTTTATAAGTTTGCAATGTGAAATAAAAAGGATTGGTGGCCGCCGCACCTCTATACACAAGTGTGTAAAGCCGCCCAATGGATCAAACACCATTGCCATCCCACATGCACCCATCATGGAATAGAGATAGAGCTAAAGTGTCTAGATCAAATCCGCATAACACTTCCCCTGATGCCCTACCCATACCAACATGTAAGCCCCTATCGGTGAGGGCTTACAAACTGGGCTTGCAACTAACCAATCCTAATGTCAAACAGTGTATTCAAGGCCTCACCCCAACATCCCTCAATACGTCTATAGAGATAAAGCTAAGCCCCCCCCAGAAAAGTCAGATACTACACGGTCCGAGACAACCTCCTCTGATGCCCTACGACGTAATAGTTCTGCTAAGGTAATGGCGATATGACTTTATTAGTCGGCAAGACTTAAGTAGAGATAGAGCTAGAGTCTGGTCACCAGGATGAACCACAGTGTCACGTCCTCCCCTGATGCACCACTCGCATCAAGCACACTAACCACACACATACATTCACATGCCTATTCCTAACATTATCATCATCATCATGTTATAAATATACAAAATATGCATGAATAGTAATAACAAGAATATTGGATGACATGTGAAATGCGCATTACAAGCATAAAAGCATGGAATCATTTATGGCATTGGACTCAATAAGTAAAATAGTTTATTATTAACCAATTAATTTAGGTTTTGTTCCCTCACCTTTGGTCGATGGTTGTTCCTCGTTCAAGTTTTATAAATCACTTTTAGACCACTTGGAAACCTAATAAATTTATAGATTTTATGTTAGGTTTTATTTCTAGAAATTTAAACTTTCAGAAACTGAGTGGTCGTAGGTGTGGCTGCACCTGTGGTATCAGTTTCTGCGACCACAGCGTGTATGGTCGCATGGTATGGTCGCATATCATGCTACCACACATGCGACCACACCCTCCCTGGAACTTCCTGAGGGCATGTGGTCGTCCATGTCAGTCTCGTGTGGTCGGATATCATGCGACGTGTGGTCGCATATCATGCGACCACACATGCGACCACACATGTGATGGTCGACTTTTTCACTCCCAACTCAATTCCTTTATGTTTGATTCCTTGGCTTATCGTCATGATCATTCCTATGATTGATCTATGGCTTAGAATTTATACTTTTACACAATCCATCGTCCTAATATATTTCCTCCATGGATCTCTTAGAATTTGTCCATGGTTTGATGATTGGGGTCTCACTTTGAACCACAATCTCTTTCATGATCTATTCTAGGCATTCAACTGATATGGGGAATGTTTTCATACCTTAAACATGTTGAAGATTTAGAGTTTTCTCTGAATTTCCTCCTCTTAGTCTTCTTTTTCAATTCTTCTTCTCTTCCTCCTCTTCACTTTCTCTCTCTTTTAATTTGAGTTCTAAAAGGATGAAAGAGGCTAAGGGACGTCCTATATATAGAGAAAAACCCTCCATATAGAGTCCTACTTAGATTAGGAAAGAACCCCCTTCAGATTAGGAAGATTTCCTAATCACGGAGTCTGTCTGAGTTCATGTGGTCGTAGGTGTGGTCGCCGAACCCGTCGACCACACAGTCAAAAACTATGACCACACATCCCAGACTTCTGTTGTCACTTTAATCTGAGGTGTGGTTGATGACACCTGTTTAGGTATGCTACCACACACTCCTTAATAGGTGATTTTGGGTTCAATTTCATACCTAGCCTTATGGTTTCTTCACGCACTTAGTCTACTTGGCCCGACCATGATAGGGAGACCTGATACAAGGTGGTAAAACCGTTAGTATGATACGGGTCTTAGAACACCTCCCCTCTTATTATAAATTTTGTCCTCGAAATTTGCACATACCTTCCAAGTTAAAAAGGTAAGGATATTGCTTTCGCATAGCATTCTCTTTTTCCCATGTGATCTCTTCTACATCTTGGCTCCTCTAAGTAACCTTAACATAATAAATATCACGATTGCGTAGACGTTGAACCTTTCGACTGGTAATTTCAGTTGGTGCTACTTCGAATGTCAAATCATCAGTTAGATCCGGTGGATCCGCTGTTATCACGTGTGTTGGATCTCTAACGTACTTCTTCAGTAATGAGATATGAAATACATCATGCACACTTGACATAGATGGGGGTAGTGCTAACTGATACACCACTTTCCCACGTTTAGCTAGAATTTCATATGGCCCGACATATCTCGGACTTAGCTTCCCTTTTTGTCCGAATCATTTTAACCCTAGCATAAGTGATATTTTCAGGAATACCTTATCACCTGTGACAAATTAAAGGTCTCGACGTCGATTATCTGCATACTGTTTCTGACTGTTCTAAGCTGTTTTAACTCTTTCCCTGATAATGTCGACTACTCTACAAGTCGCTTCAACAAACTCTAGTCCAACAATACTCTGTTCTCCAACTTCATTTCATAACAAAGGAGTTCGACACCTCCTACCAAACAGTGCTTCATAGGGTGACATCTATATAATAGCCTGATAGCTATTTATAGGAAAACTCGATCAATGGTAGTTTGTCATCCCATGATCCTTTGAAATCAATGACACAAGTTCGAATCATGTCTTCTAAAATCTAAATAGTACGCTTCGATTGTCAGTCTATCAAAGGATGTAACGCAGTACTGAACTTCAAAGTTGTACCTATAGCCTTCTGTAATCCTTCCCAGAACTTTGAGGTAAAGCGTGGGTCTCTGTCGAACAAAGTGCTTTCAAGTACACCATCCAATCTAACAATATTATCCACATATAGTTTGGCCAACCTCTCTAGAGTATACTGAGGTCGTATAGCTATGAAACGAGTTGTCTTAGTCAAGCGATCCACAATCACCCAGACCGTGTCAACTACGCGACGAGTCAATGGTAATCCGATGACGAAATCCATAGTGATGCAATCCCATTTCCATGCTGGTTCTCGCAGTGGCTGCAATAATCCTGCAGGTCTTTGCCTTTTAGCCTTTACATTATGACAATTTAGGCATTGAGACACAAATTTAGCTACATTCACCTTCATTCCTCTCCACCAATATAGCTTCTTCAGATTATGATACATCTTCGTACTTCCAGGATGTAACGAATAAGCGATTGTGTGAGCTTCCTTCATTATTCTGTGTTTAATATCTAAGTCTTAATTTTCAGGAACACATACTCATCCTTTGTATTTTAGTACCTTTTCAACATCCAAGGTAAACCCAGGAGTCGTCCTACCTTTTCGATGTCTTCTTGCACCGTTCTCAGATAAGGTCTGATTTAATAGCGGCTTTTACTTCATTTATCAGATCAGGTACAATCTTCAATGTGACAAACATATTTGAAAACCTATGAATAAACCCTTGGTTGGTTGATCCATCCGATGTATCTATCACGAACTACTCATTACCATAATTGAATACTTCTTCTGTAACACACATGGCCAGAGTCGTGTTAACTTTGCCCTGGGATTTTATCATTGCTTTTCTGCTTAGCGCATCAGCAACTACGTAAGCCTTTCCAGGATGATATTGAATATCGCAATCAGAATCCTTCAATAATTCCAGCCATCTTCTTTGTCTCATGTTCAACTCCTTCTGATTGAAAAGATAAGTAAGACTTTTATGATCTCATTTAATCTGAAATTTTTCACCATACAAATAATGTCTCCATATCTTAATAGCATATACTACTGCTGCTAATTCCAAGTCATGAGTGGGATAGTTCTTCTCATGCGTCTTCAGTTGTCTTGAGGCATACGCAACTACTTGTTCTCCTTGCATAAGTACACATCCTAAACCCAACCCAGACGCATCAGTGTACAAGTTAAATGGTTGTCCTGGGATCGAAATAGTCAAGATGGGAGCTAATATCAATCTAGCCTTCAATGTTTGAAAACCCTCCTCGCATTTGTCGGTCCAAACAAACTTTTCTCCATTTTTAGTCAAACTAGTGAGAGGTACGGTGATTATGAGTAATCTCCTGGGTATCTCAAATGATAGTCCCTTAGTATACTGTGCACCCAAGGAGCCCCAGTTCCTGTTAGTAAGAATGCGTGTAGAGATAGATAGCCAGATTCTTAGGGATGATCACTAGCAGATGAAGGTAATCAACCTACGGTCGAAACCCCAAGTGTATTGCAAGATTATTCAGCACAACCTGATTCCTCAGAGTGAACAATATGAGAAGATTTCACAGTTGACCCAGTACCTCCGATACTGCATCTACACTAGGCAACCTGTCTACATTCCTTATATCATTATCAGGACTATGCATCGTACCACGATGCCTGGACTGGTGGGTAACCTACCCTTTGGGCGTTTGATAACCACTCTGCTCACTCACCTGCAGGTCGACTTGGTTAATGAGAGGATTTGTGAGGACACTTTTTTGTCTGACCTTGACTTGGAGGCCATCTATAGGATGGAGTCGCGAGATGCTATGGTCAATCACGAGGAGAGAAACGCTATGGTGCGTCCCCGTACTCGAGTAGAGATAGCAGATGCGGTGGCGGCAACAGTAGCAGTAGCAGAGGTCCCCGAGGGCGATGCTGAGGACTATGATCGAGATCATGTGGCACTTCCTCCTCTAGCACCCCCAGCTCCATGATACATTTATTTCTTTTTACATTATATTACAGAGAAACTATCTAGATTGTGAACTGTACTATGATTCAGATATATGTTATTTTATTCTCATTTAATGTATACATGAAACTTATTTCTCCTTTTCATATGTGCATTATTCTTTGTCTTAGTTATTTTTCTCATAGAACACAGGTGCTTATGGTGTGTTTTTATTAGAGCTTTTAAATTTTATCCTAACTCAGTTCACGAACTCTTATGGAATTATAAAGGTTTAATAGACAGAGCCTAAGAGCTCTGATACCAAGTTGACAGACCCTAATTCTTAACCAACCAGAATGGTGTGATGAACCTTTTATTTACCAACGGTTCAATCAGGATCTCGTATAAGCTGTGTCTATTTGATTAAACCATATACAACCACAACCATAATCAGAGTAAATAAACAATAGCGGAAGTCTTTAATATAAATGAACTGAATATCTAACAGTGATAACATAATTAATTATTCAATTTTCTCTAAATAACTAAAGACGTAAAATAAAATAAAGTAATCTATTACATGTTCTGATAATCCAACAACTAAATCTAATCGAAAATACATGAGTTGCACTCGCATGACGAATCATGCGACTCCACCATAGCTTCCACATCCATCGCAGAAACATGTTTGTACATTGGTGCATTCATATAATCTTCCACGGTAGGACCTGCATCATCCTCTAAAATATTCGACGACGAAAGGGTGAGCACACATCATGGCTCAGTGAGCAAACAAAATAATGCAACAAACGTATGCATGCATTCAATTCATATCTTCGGTCTGGTTTATAAGTTTGCAATGTGCAATAGAAAGGATTGGTGGCTGCCACACCTCTATACACGAGTGTGTGAAGCGGCCCAATGGATCAAACACCATTGTCATTGTAAGACCCATACCAAACTAACCTGGTATTACCACCTTGAACCAGGTCTACCCATCATGGTTGAGCCAAATGGACCAAGTGCGTGAAGGAGATCACGATCCCAGGTATTAAACTGACCCAAAAACACTTAAAATAAGGGGAGGGTCGCATACCCTGCAAGGGAGGGTCAAACCCCCCCAGTATAGAAGT
Source organism: Protea cynaroides (assembly GCA_028583415.1). Lineage (NCBI taxonomy): Eukaryota > Viridiplantae > Streptophyta > Magnoliopsida > Proteales > Proteaceae > Protea > Protea cynaroides. The sequence continues at coordinate 52,032,137 of CM053273.1, read as the reverse complement.
CAGACCCCCAGTTTTACATGGGGGGTCAGGCATTTGAAGGACCTGGGGTCAACGGGATCTCCGACCCCTCTATCGACCCCCGGTACTCGGTAAAAACAGCATGAACCAGAAATTAGAAAACTTTCCTAATTTCAATGGGATTCATTCCTAATCTCAATGGGACTTATTTTAGGAGTTTCTACTCTATAAATAGGACGTCCCTAAGCCTCTTTCACTCCTTTTAGAACCCAAATTGAATTGAGAGAAAGAGAAGAGAAGGAAGAGAAGAAGAAGAGAAGGAAAGAAGAGAAGAAGGCAAAAGGAGTAGAGTTGCAGAGAAGGAGTATTCTTCTCAAGTATGGATACCACTTCCATGAATTTCTAAAGACCTTAGTGTAGATAATGAAGAGGGTGTGATCTCGGAGAAATCTAAATCACCCACCTATGGTTAGGTTTTCATGGAAAACCATGGGGAAAGTCATGAAAGCGATATAGGTGAATGAATCACGGTTCTAGGCCATAAAACAAGTGTGGAATGGACTATAGGAGCAAGCCATAGGACCCCAAACATGAAAAATAGACTGAAGAAGAGAAATTGACAAAACCCACAGGGGGTCGCATGGGGGGTCGATGGCCAATCGACCCTACCAGACCCTGAGCATTGACCCCCAGTGTTCGGGAAGCCCAGAATAGGGCTGGTCACACCCAGGGTCGTTCATAACTCAGACCCTAGCATCGACCCCAGTTAACAGCATGGTTTTTAAAATCAGAATTAAATTTTAATTAAATTCTATTGACTTTGTTAGGTCTTCTAGCAATATAATATCGATATAATAGTTATTCTTAAAACTTGAACGAGGACTTACGATCAACTTAAGGTGAGGAAACAAGACCTAAAAATTAATTGATTAATAACACACTATTTTTATTTCTTGAGTCCATTGCTATGCTTGATTCTATGCGAATATGTTTGTATGTGCATACAACATGTCATCCAATATTTCTATTATTTGTTCACGCATATTTACTTTAATGTTTATAATGATGATGATGATGATGATGATAGGAATAGGCATGTGAAAGTATGTGTGTGGTTGATGTACTTGATGCGAGCGAGTATCAGGGAGGTGTCATAGGTTGGGCCTCAGCACTCTAGCTCTACCTCTAACTTAAGTCTTGTGCATTATCATCGTCGTATCGCCATTACTTTAGCAGAACTATTACGTCGTAGATTATCAGGGGAGCTGGTCTCGGTCCTTGTAGTCTCTGGCTCTACCGGGGGGCCTTAGCTCTATCTCTACGGATGATCTGAGGGATGCTGGGGTGAGGCCTTGGATACACTGTTTGGCATTAGGATTGGTTAGTTGCAAGGCCAGTTTGTAAGCCCTCGCCAGCAGGGGATTACATGTTGGTATGGCATTGTACAGCAATAAACGTTAACCTTTGTTGTACAATGTTCATGGTAGGGTGGATGGGGACGACAAAAAACATTAACCTTTGGGCGGACTTCCACATCCTGTGTATAGAGGAGGGGTCAATAAACGTTAACCTTTGACCACCGAACCTTTCTATTGTGCATTGCAAACTTAAAACTAGACCAAAGATATAAATTGAATGCATGCATATGTATTGTTGCATTGTTTTGTTTGCTCACTGAGCCATGATGTGTGCTCACCCCTCGATGTCGAATAATTTTAGTTGATGATGCAGGTACTACCGTTGAAGATTATGTCAATGCTCTAGTGTATGGGCTCATGGCGGCGATAGAAGTTGAAGACGAAGTGGATACGCATGACTCCTCTTGCGAGTGCAACTCATGCGTATTTGATTAGATTTTATTTTCATTACTTGGATTTAGTAAAGACATGTAATTGTTATTTACTTATGTCTTAGTTGATACAGAATAATTTATTATTTAAATATGATTATCAGAGTTAGATTTCTCAGTTCATTTTACTATAAGACTTTCGCTATTATATATTTACTCTGATTATTGATGTGGAAGTATGAGGTTTAGATAAAATGGATATCGTCTGTCCGAGATCCTGGTTGAACTGTGGGTTTGCTAGCGGTTCATCACACCATTCTGAATAGTGTGGAATTGGGGGGTGACAGTCATCCCACATGCAACCATCATGAAATAGAGATTGAGCTAAAGTGTCCGGATCAAACACCGCATAACACTTCCCCTGATGCCCTACCCATACCAACACGTAAGCCCCTATTGGCGAGGGCTTGTAAACTGGGCTTGCAACTAACCAATCCTAATGTCAAATAGTTTATCCAAGGCTTCACCCCAGCATCCCTCAATACGTCCATAGAGATAGAGCTAAAGCCCCCCAGCAGAGTCAGAGACTACACGGTCCGAGACCACTTCCACTGATGCCCTACAAAGTAATAGTTTTGCTAAGGTAATAGCGATTCAACGATGTTAATTGGCAAGACTTGAGTAGAGATAGAGCTAGAGTCTGGTCACCAGGATGAACCATAGTGTCACGTCCTCCCCTTGATGCTCCACCCACATCAAGCACATTGACCACACACATACATTCATATGCCTATTCCTAACATCATCATCATCATCATAATGTTATAACTACACAAAATATGCATGAACAGTAATAACAGGAACATTGGATCACATGTGAAATGCGCATTACAAGCATACAAGCATGGAATCATTAATGGCATTGGACTCAATAAGTAAAATAGTTTATTATTAATCAATTAACTTAGGTCTTGTTCCCTCACCTTTGGTCAATGGTTGTTCCTCGTTCAAGCTTTGTAAATCACTTTTAGACCACTTAAAAACCTAACAAAATAATAGATTTTAAGTTAGAGTTTATTTCTGGCAATTTAGACTTTGAGAAACTCAGTGGTCACAGGTGTGGCTGCACCTATGGTCTCAGTTTCTGCGACTACAGGGTGTGTGGTCGCAAGGTGTGGTCGCATATCATGCCACCACACATGCGACCACACCTTCCCTGGAACTACCCGAGGGCATGTGGTTGACCATATGTGTCTCGTGTGGTCGCATATCAACCGACCACACATTCGACCACACATGTGATGGTCGGCTTTTTCAGTCCCAACTCAGTTCCTTCATCTTTTGATTCCTTGGCTTATCATCATGATCCTTCCTATGATTGTTCTATGACTTAGAATTTATATTTTTATGCAATCCATCATCCTAATAGATTCCCTCCATGGATCTCTTAGAATTTTTCCATGGTTTGATGATTGGGGTCTCACTTTGAACCACTATCTCCTTCATGATCTATTCTAGGCATTCAATTGATATGAGGATTGTTTTCATACCTTAAACTTATTGAAGATTCAGAGTTCTCTCTGAATTTCCTCCTCTTAGTCTTCCTCTTCAATTCTTCTTTCCTTCCTCCTCTTCTCTTTCTCTCTCTTTCAGTTTGAGTTCTAAATGGATGAAAGAGGCTAAGGGACATCCTATATATAGAGGAAAATCATCCATATAGAGTCCTACTTAGATCAGGAAAGAACCCCCTTCGGATTAGGAAGGTTTCCTAATCACGAAGTCTGTCTGAGTTCGTGTGGTCGCAGGTGTGGTCGCAGAACCCATCCACCACACAGTTAAAAACTACGCCCACACTTCCCAGAATTCTGTGGTCACTTTAATCTGAGGTGTGGTCAACCACACCTATTTAGGTATGCGACCACACACTCCTTAATAGGTGATTTTGGGTTCAATTTCATACCTAGCCTTATGGTTTCTTCACGCACTTGGTCCACTTGGCCCGACCATGATAGGGAGACCTGATACAAGGTGGTAAGACTGGTTAGTATGATACGGGTTTTTCAATGGATGTCTTCAACCTCGTCACCAGACTCTAGCTCTATCTCTACTCAAGTCTTTCCCACTAACATTGTCGTATCGCCAATACCTTAGCAGTACTATTACATCGTAGGGCATCAGGGGAGGTGGTCTCGGACCATGTGGTCTCTAACTCTGTCAGGGGGCCTTAGCTCTATCTCTATGGACATATTGAGGGATGCTGGGGTGAGGCATTGGATACACTATTTGGCATTATGATTGGTTAGTTGCGAGCCTAGTTTGTAAGCCCTCGCCAATAGGGGCTTATGTGTTGGTTTGGGTAGGGCATCAGGGGATGTGTTGGCAGTGTTTGATCCGAACATTTTAGCTCTATCTCTATTCCATGGTGGGTGCATGTAGGATGGCAATGGTGTTTGATCCATTGGGTAGATTCACACACTCGTGCATAGAGGTGCGGCGGCCACCAAACCTTTCTATAGCATATTGCAAACATATAAACCAGACCAAAGATATGAATTGAATGCATGCATTTGTTTGTTGGATTGTTTTGTTTGCTCATTGAGTCATGATGTGTGCTCACCATTTTGACGTCGAATATTTTTAGTTGATGATGTAGGTCCTACGATTGAATAATATATGAATGCGCCGACGTATGGACACGTTGCTGCGATGGATGTAGAAACTAAAGAAGATGCGCATGATTCATCATGCGAGTGCAACCAATGTGTGTTTGCTTAAGTTTAGTTATAATTTGAACATCAGATATGTAATTGATTATTTATTTTTTTGTCTTGTGGTTTGGAGATAATTGGATTAAATACTTATTTATCACTGTTAGACTCTTAGTTCATTATATGTATGACTTTTGCTTATTTGTTTATTATCTCTGATTATTAATATGGAATGTGTGTTTGGTTTGATATGGTGGGTACGGCCTATGCGAGATATCCTGGGTGAACCGTTGGTTTATTGGTGGTTCATCACACCATTCTGGTTAGACTAGAATTGGGGTATGACACATGACTCATTGCATGTTCCAAGGAGTGCAGCTATGTCTCCCCTCTATTATCTCGAGGCAAATACTATTCTTGGCACAACATTTAGGTGATGGAAAACTACCTTCTGGTCATCTCTTGTCACATACTTTGCTCACTTTGTGGTGAACCATGCTGGTGAGGAAATTGACAACGGGAAGGAGTCTTCCCCATTTGGTTGGTCTAGCATCACTCGAATGCATCTTTATGACATAGTGATGGCCGACCCGAAGCTTAAGGCTATCATGAAACCACAATAGAGGGCACGTCGGGGACTCCCAGTGGCATGCTAGGTAGCCATCAAAGAGGCCAGTGGCAGTGAGGGAGATGCCCTAGTAGGTGATGGAGCATCAACTTCGTTAGCTAGGCCCCACAGTTACATGGTTCGGGTCAAGCAGATGTTCGCCACTCTACAGGAGGGACACAGAGAGGTGATGGTTGGGCTGGCACGCATAGAGGGTGCATGAAAAGCCATAGTGACACTCTAGGATGCCTTTGATGAAGACCTACGTCAGATTCATGCTTCCATGGTGCCACAGTAGAGGGACTTAGATCCACCAACCATGGATCCATAGAGATCACACTAGTTTTCTTTTGTTTTTACTTTATGCTTACTGTCATGTGTATAGGGTAACCGTTCGGATAGTGAACCATACCTCATTTTGTACTTACTATAGGCATAGGCACATAAACATATGTAAGACCCGTATTGAACTGACCAGTCTTATCACCTTGTACCAGGTCTACCTATCATGGTCGAGCCAAGTGGACCAAGTGTAAAAAGAAACCACAAGACCAGTTATGAAATTTAACTCAAAAATAGTCAAATATGAATGTGTGGTCGCAATCCTAGACATGTATTGCCGACCCCACCTCAAAAGAGTCCAACCCATGACTTTTGGTCGTGGGGTCACATGTTTTAAAAAACGTAGGGTTGACGGTTTCTGTGACCCTACATCTGACCCTACGGAAACAATCAAAAATTCAAATTAGGAAACCTTCCTAATTCAAAGGGGGTCTTTTCTAAACTCATTGGGGCATATTATGGAGGGTTTTCCTCTATAAATAGGATGTCCCTTAGCCTCTTTCGGTCTTTTAGAACCCTAATTGAAAGTCAGAGAAAGAGAAGAGAAGGAAGAGAAGGAAAATTGAAGAATAAAACCAAGGAAGAGAAAAGTTCAGAGAAATTTCTGAAACTCAGCAAACCTAAATTATGAACCTAATTCCCTACATGAATTAAAGGCCTAGAATAGTTCATGAAGAAGATAGGATTAGGAGGAACCGAAATCATGCATCCATGGACAAATTCCAAGAGAATCCATGGACGAAATCATTCTGGACAATGGATAGTGTATAAAAATTATAGTTTGAGCCATAGAACGATCATAGGAAGGACAATGACAATAAGCCAAAGGATTCAAACATGAAGGAATGGACTTAAGAGTGAAAGGTCGACTAAGAACACGTGTGGTCGCACGTAGGGTCGAATGATATCTGTCCCCATGAGACCTACATGATCAACCACAAGCCCTCGGGAAGTTCCAGGGAGGGTGTAGTCACACGTAGAGTCAATGTATGTTGGACCCACACCTGCGACCCTACACCCTAGGGTCACAGAAACTGAGACCCCAGGTGCTACCCTACCCTGCAACCCTACATCTGTGGTCGCAAAACTGAGACCTTAGGTGCTACCCTACCTTCGACCCTCAGTTTTGTTATTCTAAACATATTGAAATTAATTCTAATTAAAATTTATCAACTTTTTAGGTATTTCTAGTCATTTAAAATTGAATTATAAAGCCTGAGCGAGGATCTACTAGCAATCAAAGGTGAGGGAACAAGACCTAAACTAATTGGCTAATATTAAACTATTTTTGTTCAAGTCCGATGCCATGAATGATTTTTTGTTTGTATACGTGCAATGTGCATTTAACATGTCATTCAATATTATCGCTATTATTGTTCATGCATATTTCAATTCTATTTATAACATGATGATGATGATGATGTTAAGAATAGGCATGTGAATGTTTGTGTGTGGTTAGTGTACTTGATGCGAGTGGGGCATCAGGGGAAGTGTGATGCGGTGTGGTCCTAAGCACTTTACCTCTATCTATACTCAAGTCTGGTCCACTGACATCGTCGTATCGCCATTACCTTAGCAGAACTATTACGTCGTAGGGCATCAGGGGAGATGGTCTCAGACCGTGTAGTTTCTGACTCTGTCGAGGGGCCTTAGCTCTATCTCTATGGACGTATTGAGGGATGCTGGGGTGAGGCCTTGGATATGCTGTTTGACTTTAGGATTGGTTAGTTGTGAGCCCAGTTTGCAAACCCTCACTAATAGGGGCCTATATGTTGGTATGGGTAGGGCATCAGGGGAAGTGTGATGCGGGGCGATCCTAAGCACTTTAGCTCTATCCCTATCCTATGATGGGGTGGATGTGGACGACAATGGTGTTTGATACATTGGGTGGGCTTACACACCCGTGTATAGAGGTGCGGCGGCCACCAAACCTTTCCATTGCACATTGCAAACTTATGAACCAGACCAAAGATATGAATTAAAGGCATGAATATGTTTGTTGCATTGTTTTGTTTGCTCACTAAGCCATAATGTGTGCTCATGCTTTCGACGTCGAATATTTTTACTTGATGATGTAGGTACCACAGTAGAAGACTATATGAATGCTCTAATCAATGAGCTTGTTGCGGCGATGGATGCAGAAGTTATAATGGAGTCGTATGATTCGTCATGCGAGTGCAATGCATGCGTCTTCGATTAGTTTTTCTTTAAATTATTCAGACGATGTAATTGATTAAATTATTTTACTTTATGTCTTTGTTATTTGGAGATAATTGGATAATTTATTTAATTTGTCACCACTAGACTCTCAGTTCATTTAATATTAAAGACTTCTGCTATTGTTTATTTACTCTGATTATGGTTGTGGATGTGTATGGTTTAAGCAAACAGACATAGCCTATTCATGATCCTGATTGAACAATTGGTTTATTGGCGGTTCATCACACCATTTTGAATAGTGCAGAATTAAGGTGTGAGAACTTGGTATCAGAGCTCTTGGGCCCTATCTATTAAACCAGTATACTTCCACAAAAGTTCATGAACTGAGTTAGGGTAAAATTTAAAAGCTGTAATAATAACACACTGTAAGCACCTGTGCTGTATGAGATAAAATTAAGAAAGAAAATAATGCACTATTAAGATGAGAAACAAGTTTTATATACACTCGAGTAAAAAGCAACGTATATATATATATATATATATATATATATATATATATATCCAAATCAGAGTACGGTCCACAATCTGGACAGTTACTCTATAGTACAAGGAAAAAAATATACATCATGGAGCTAGAGGTGCTGGAGGAGGAGGTTCCTCACGATCCCGGTCATAGTCCTAGCATACAATCTAGTTCGCCAGGCTACCTCAGTCTGGGTCACCTAGAGACTAGCTGTCAGGTCGGCCATCCACTGATTAGACTCGCGTTGGGCATCTAGAAGCTCTCCTACTCTCCCATCAGTCACGTGTTGAGCCTCTCTAATCTCACACAGTAGCCCCATCACATCATCAGATGGTGGGTGCGAAGGACCAACTGTGTTTGAATGATCCCAAGATGAGCCAGATCCAGTAGAATGCGATGGCGATGGAGGAGGTATGGCATCTACATCCATGAACATACGATCATCATCCTCAGCATCACCCCCATGGACCCCTGCTGCTGCTACTGCTGTTGCTGCCGCCTCAACATCTGCTATCTCTACCCGGGTACGAGGACGCACCAGAGCATTCCTCTCATCGTCACTGACCTGTGCATCTCCCATCCCCATCCTGTAGATGGCCTCCCAGTCCAGGTCAGAAGAGAAAGTATCCTCATCTCATCCAATAAGTCGATGTGTAGGCATATAAGAAGAGTAGTGATTAGACGTCCGTAGGGTAGGTTGCCTATCTGACCAGGCAGCGTAGCACGGATCATCGTCCTGATGATAATATAAAGAAGGCAGACAGGCAGCCTAGTGCAATTGCAGTACAGGACATACTGAGTCAACTGAGAAATCCTATCATAATGGCCACTCTCGGGAATCAGGTTGTGCTGAATGATCTTACAGTACACCCGAGGCTCTGGCCATAGGTTGATTGCCTTCATCTTCCAGTGATCACCTCTAAGAGGCTGGCTATCAATATCAGCACGCATCATTAAGGATAGGAACTGGGGTTCCTTAGGAGAACAGTACACCAAGGGGCCGTCATTTGATATACCCAGGAGATCATCCAACTGCTGACAGTTAAAGGAAACTTCCACCCCTTTTACATAGCTGGTGATCCTGAGCTCCCTACCCCTGTCTATATCATTGCGATCACCCACTACCTGTAGGTTGCAATAGGACTACTTCACCAAAGCAGGACTGGTACAAGCCTCATATGTGATCACGGGAAGTCAACCCATGTCACCGAAGGCACCCTCTATGTTAAACAAGGCTAGACTAGCCAAGTTTACACAGCGACCCCCTTCTACCTTCTTACGCTCATAACGAGCATACTGAGCCTCTGCCTCGTTGGAGCAGAAACGAATGAGATCATGAGCTCTAGGAACCTTAGTACGAGCCATGCTATCTGCAAAGACACAGAAAAATAAACAAGATATTAGATATGGTGAAAAATTCAAAATTTTGACATCATAATGGCATGATTTGGCCAAAAGCCTCACTTTTCACCAAAATAGCTGGGCAGGAGGACTTACATAGATTCCAAACCATCTTGCAAAGCTCATACAGTTGGAAATTTATTCTAGAAATATCGAATTTGAAGAAATTTCAACAAAGTGGAAAAATCCTGAAAATTATGTCAAAAATGGAAAATTTTAAGTTTCTCAAAAACCAACCGATGAAACTCAAAATTTTTTGAGGGCTTTCGTCCATTGGGTGACCAATAGCAAAAGCCCCCAATAAAAATGTATGGTTAGAAAAATTTTAATTTGAAGAAAACGATATAAATAGAGAAAAACCAAGTTTTAAAATTTTAAAAATGAGAAACAGTGGAGAGCATACCTAAAGGAAAGGAATGGAAGTCATGAACGGAAGAAATAATCACCAAACACTAGGGGTTGATACTGTAGAAACTTAGGGGAAGCAATTTGAGTTGGAAGAAAGAAGGGAGAGTAGGAAATGAATCCAAAATCAGGTTTAAAAACCTAATTTTGGGTCGTGGGGTCGCAAAATTTGACAAAATGTGTGACCCTATGACCGACCCTACCATTGACCCTAGGCTCTCGGTGATCTGATAGACATCGTGTGGTCGGACCTAGGGTCAGACATATACCGACCCTATGACCGACCTAGGCTCGGTGAGCTGACAGGGTTTTTGGGGTCATATACCGTAGGGTCTAATATAAAGCGACCCTACCATCGACACTACGATGGAAAATTCAGTATTTTCATTGAATGACTTGGAAAATTGGAATTTTACATTGATTAGTTGGATTTTGACATGAGAACGACGTGTATTATGATTACCTCATATGTTCTATGATTTTTTTTCACACACTACCACCACCAGAACAGGAAATGGCTGGGCGAAGAGTAACCAGATGAGAACGTAACACAATTCCACCACCAACACCTGTGGAGGAAACTAGCCATGAAATTCCTGAAGTACAAGAGAATCAGAATATGGCAACACCAGGGGCTAATGGCTAGGAAAACCCTACAAACTTGCCTGCCCCACATACAGATTTGGCTATAGCTGTAATGAACCTGGCACAACAGCTGCAGCAAATACAGCAGGTGCAAGCCAATATGCAAGTTGCTATAGGAATGGTTTTTCCAGCTGCACATAGGACACCTATGCCAGCCAGACAAGCTAGCACAGTACCAGGGGAAAGCAATACGGTACCCCACGCACCTCAAATGCCAGTGGTACAAGATCCAGTATAGAATCCTAAGGTAGCTCAAGGTAGTTACTAGTATCAACCACCTATATATGGGGCCTATGCTCAGTATCAGTTGGATCACTCTCGACTGATCGAGCGTTTTCTGAAAATGAAACCTAAGGAATATAATGGCAAACCAGCAGATCCTTTGTGGTCAGCTCACTGGATCGACGAGATGGAAAGGAATTTCATGATGCTGACAGTAAATGAGGAGGAGAAAGTACTGTGTGCAACATTTATGCTGAAAGACGATCCACACCACTGGTGGAAGTCCACTCGGACTTATCTGTTAACCAAGCACGCCTAATTGACCTGGGCTATCTATAAAGAGGCATTCTTTGATAAGTACTTTCCCAAAAGTTTCAAAGATGCTATGGAAAGAGAGTTTCTGAGTCTATATCAGGGACAGAAGACGGTGGATGCATACTAACAACGTTATGAAGAGCTGGTTTTTTTTTTGCTCGCTCTAGCATGCAGGATGAAAATACTAAAACCCGAAGGTTCATCGTGGGACTTAGGGGAAGCATTCGAGAACATGTTTTGGGGCTGGAAAAGAAAGTTTATAATGAAGCAATGGAGATTGCTCGAGTACTAGAATCGAGCCAGAGAGAGCTATTTTGCTCAAAATAGAGGTATCAAGAGGCCAAATGGAAATTCTTGTAACGGAGGGAATAGAAAGACATTCAAACCCTTCCGTACTCAAAGATTTAATGCTGTAGCCAAGACTACTCCAACAGTCCAACCTCAACAAAAGTTAAATAATGAAGGAGTAAAATGCTATAACTGCAATCAAGTAGGACATTAATCCAAGGAATGTCCTAAGCCTAGGAAGCAGCTACAACAAGGAAAGGTTTATGCAGTTACATCTGAGGATGTTGCCGCATCGCCTGATATGGTCACAGGTATGACCTGAACCTTTCATTTTGTGTTACATTGTGTGAGCATGTAGACTAAATTAAAATAAATCACAGGTATTATACCTATTAATGGCATACCCGCTAGAGTACTCTTTGATTCTAGAGCTACTCATTCTTTTATATCTATGTCATTTGGAAAGAAGCTAAATCTACCGCTCAGATCTTCAGACTACAAATTGCTTATACGATCGCTTATGGGATTAGAAGTGGAATTAGACAAACCATGTCCAGTTCTTATCGGTGAGAAGATTTTGGATGCAACCTTGATTCAACTCTAGATGGCGAACTATGACGTTATCTTGGGAATGGACTAGGTATCTCGGCATCTGCAAACCTATTATTTGCAGAATAGAAGTTGACATTTAAAGACAAGAAAGGAGCAAAGTTTAGTTTTGCGGGAACCAAACTTTCTTGTAAACGAAAACTCATCCTCTCTGCATTAAATTCTAGAAAATGCCTCGAGAAAGGAAGAGTTGGGTATCTAGTATCCGTGGTTGATCTCACCAAGGAAGCACCACAAAAGGAGGATATTGATGTTGTCCGTGACTTTCTAGATGTATTTACTGAGGAACTACCAGGACTACCACCCGATCGAGCGATAGAGTTTGTTATCGATCTGATACCCGGAGCCGTGCCAGTATCTAAAGCACCCTATCGAATGGCTCCTACTGAACTGAAGGAATTAAAGGTACAGTTACAAGAATTAATGGACAAGGGTTATATCAGACCTAGCATATCACCATAGGGAGTGCCAATATTGTTTGTAAAGAAGAAGGACAGTAGCGTTCGACTATGTATAGACTATCTGGAATTGAATAAGCTTGCAATCAAGAATAGATACCCGTTGCCTCGGATCGATGACTTATTCGATCAGTTGCAAGGTGCCAAGGTGTTCTCCAAGATTAATCTTCGGTCAGGTTACCATCAGTTGCAGATTGAGGAAGGTGATATTCCAAAGATAGCATTCAGAACAAGATACGGACATTATGAATATGTAGCCATGTCATTTGGATTGACTAACGCACCCGCAACTTTTATGGAACTCATGAATCATGTATTCCAAGATATGTTGGATACAACAATCATTATGTTTATTGATGATATATTGGTTTACTCCAAATACATGGAAGCTCATGTCATGAATTTAAGAGCCACTCTGTAGCGACTGAGAAAAGATAAGTTTCACTCCAAATTTACAAAGTGTGAGTTTTGGCCAAATGAGGTCGCTTTCTTAAGCCATGTTGTGTCCACTGAAGGAATTAAAGTAGATCCTAGCAAGATTGAAGCCATTGTGAAGTGAAAAGCACCTAAGAGTGTTGCAGAAATTAGAAGTTTCCTAGGTCTAGCAGGGTATTATCGACGATTCGTGGAAGACTATTCCAAAATTGCCTTTCCTCTCACCAGTTTGACTAAGAAAGGAGAAAAATTTGTTTGGACCGACAAATACGAGAAAGGTTTCTAAACATTGAAAGCTAGATTGATATCTGCTCCCATCTTGACTATTCATATTCCAGGATAACCATTTACCTTCTACACTGATGCGTCTGGATTGGGTTTAGGATGTGTACTTATGCAAGAAGAACAAGTAGTTGTGTATACCTCTAGACAACTAAAGACACATGAGAAAAACTATCCCCCTCATGACTTGAAGTTAGCAGCAGTAGTACATACTATCAAGATATGGAGAGATTATTTGTATGGAGAGAAATTTCAGATTAAATCAGATCATAAGAGTCTCACTTATTTATTTAATCAGAAGGAGTTAAACATGAGACAAAGAAGATGGCTGGAATTATTGAAGGATTATGATTGCGATATCTAGTATCATCCAGGAAAGGCTAATGTAGTTGTTGATGCGCTAAGTAGAAAAGCAATGATAAAATCTCAAGGAGAGGTTAACACGACTACGGCAATGTGTGTTACAGGAAAAGTATTCCATCATGGTAATGAGCAGTTGGTGATAGATGCACTGGGTGGATCAACCAAGCAAGGGTTTATTCATCGGTTTTTAAATATGTTCGCAACATTGAAGATTGTACCTGATATAATAGATGAAGTGAAAGCCGCTCTTAAATCAGACCCTTATCTGAGAACAGTACAAGAAGACATCGAAAAAGGTAGGACCATTCCTGAGTTCACCTTGGACAATGAAAAGGTACTGAAGTACAAAGGAAAAGTATGTGTTTCTGAAACGAAAAACTTGGACATTAGACACAGACTAATGAAGGAAGCTCACACCACCGCTTATTCGATACATCCTGGAAGTACAAAGATGTATCATGATTTGAAGAAATTATATTGGTGGAGAGGAATGAAAGCAGATGTAGCTAAATTCGTCTCTCAATGCCTAAACTGTTAGAGGGTAAAGGCTGAACGGCAAAGACTTGCGTTGCAGCCACTACCAGAACCAGCATAGAAATGGGACAGCATCACTATGGACTTCATCACCGGGTTACCATTGACTCCCCGAGTAGTTTACACAGTCTGGGTGATTATAGATCGTCTGACTATGACAGCTTGCTTTATAGCTATACGACCACAATATATCCTGGAGAGGTTAGCCAAGCTATATTTGGATAATATTATCAGATTACATGGAGTACCTGAAAGCATTGTGTCCGATAGAGACCCACGCTCTACCTCAAAGTTTTGATAAGGATTTTAGAAGGCTATAGGTATAACATTGAAGTTTAGTAGTGCATTCCATCCTCAGACAGAAGGACAGTCTGAGCGTATCATTCAGATTATAGAAGACATGCTTCGAGCCTGTGTTATTGATTTCAAGGGATCATGGGATGAAAAACTACCATTGATCGAGTTCTCCTATAACAATAGCTATCAGGCTACTATACAGATGTCACCCTATGAAGCACTGTATGGTAGAAAGTGTCGAACTCCTTTGTTTTGGAATGAAGTGGGTGAACAGAGTATCATTAGACCAGAGTTTATTGAAGAGACTTGTCGTGTAGTCGACATTATTAAGGAAAGAGTTAGAACAGCTCAGAATCATCAGAAACAGTATGCAAATACTCAACATCGAGACCTTGAATTTGTCATATGTGATAAGGTATTCTTGAAAGTATCACCTATGTAAGGTTTAAAACAATTCAGACAGAAAGGGAAGGTAAGTCCTAGATATGTTGGGCCATATGAGATTCTAGCTAAATGTGGAAAAGTGGCTTATCAGTTAGCACTACCACCATCTATAATAAGTGTGCCTAATGTATTTCATATCTCATTATTGAAGATGTACATCAGAGATCCAAGGCACGTTTTAACAGCAGATCCACCAGATCTAACTGATGATTTGACATTCGAAGTAGCACCAACTGCAATCACTAGCCGAAAGGTTCAACGTCTACGCAACTGTGACATCTATTATGTTAAGGTCACCTGGAGGAGCCGAGATATATAAGAGATCACATGGAAAGAAGAGAATTCTATGTGAAAGTAATATCCTCACCTTTTTGACTCAGAAGGTATGTATAAATTTCGAGGATGAAATTTCTAATAAGAGAGGGGAGTTGTAAAACCCTTATCGAACTTACCGGTCTTACCACCTTGTACCAGGTCTACCTATCATGGTCGAGCCATGTAGACCAAGTGCGTGAAGAAACCACAAGACCAGGTATGAAATATAACTCAAAAATAGTCAAATATGAGTGTGTGGCCGCATGCCTAGATAGGTATGACCAACCCCACCTCAAATGAGTCCAACCCATGACTTTTGGTCGTGGGGTCGCATGTTTGAAAAAATGTACGGTGGACGGATTCTGTGACCCTACATCTGACCCTACGGTAACAGTCAAAAATCAAAAATTAGGAAACCTTCCTAATTCAAAGGGGGTCTTTCCTAAACTCATTGGGGCATATTATGAAGGGTTTTTCTCTATAAATAGGACATCCCTTAGCCTCTTGCACTCCTTTAGAACCCTAATTGAATGTGAGAGAAAGAGAAGAGAAGGAAAATTGAAGAAGAAGACCAAGGAAGAGAAAAGTTCAGAGAAAACTCTGAATCTCAGCAAACTTATGTTATGAACCTAATTCCCTACATGAATTAAGAGTCTATAATAGTTCATGAAGAAGATAGGATTAGGAGGAACCCAAATCATCTATCCATGGACAAATTCTGAGAGAATCCATGGAGGAAATCATTCTGGACAATGGATAGTGTATAAAAATTATTGTTTGAGCCATAGAACGATCATAGGAAGGACCATGATGGTAAGCCAAAGGATTCAAACATGAAGGAATGGACTTAAGTGCAACCATAGGGTATCGACCGAATGAGGTAGGGTCGACACAATAGAAGACCATAGGACCAATCAGACACTTATCAGTGATCTGCTTCGATTTCCAACTACTGTAACATATTACACATGAATCCTAACTTAAATTCATATAACTTCTAGGTTTCTAAATTGATTCAAAGAGAGTTATAAGGCTTGAAAGAAGATCGAGTATTGTTAACAAGTGAGGGAACAAGACCTAAACTAATTGGATAATAACAAACTATTTTACGGAATTATGTCCAATGCCATGATGGATTCTATGATTGTATGCTTGTAATGTGCATCTCACATGTCATCAAATATTCCTGTTATTACTGCTCATGCATATTTATTTATGTCTATTTATGACATGATGATGATGATTATGCTAGGAATAGGCATATGATTGTGTATGTGTGGTTAGTGTATTAGATGGGAGTGGGGTATCTAGGGGAGGACGTGACACTTTAGTTTATCCTGGTCACCAGACTCTAGCTCTATCTCTACCCAAGTCTTGCCCACTGACATTGTCGTATCGCCATTACCTTAGTAGAACTATTATGTCGTAGGGCATCAGGGGAGGTGGTCTTGGACCGTATGGTATTTGACTCTGTCGGGGGGCCTTAGCTCTATCTCTATAGACGTATTGAGGGATGTTGGGGTGAGGCCATAGATACACTAGATGAAATTAGGATTGGTTAGTTGTGAGTCCAGTTTGCAAGCCCTCGCCAATAGGGGTTTACGTGTTGGTATGTGTTGGGCATTAGGGGAAGTGTTGGCGGGGTGTGATCCAGACACTTTAGCTCTATCTCTATTCCATGGTGGGGTGGATGTGGACGACAATGGTGTTTGATCCATTGGGTGGGCTTATACACCCGTATATTGAGGTGCGATCACCCCCAATCCTTTCTAGAGCACATTGTAAACTTAAATACTAGACCAAAGCTATTGAATTGAATGCATGCATATGTTTATGCATTGTTTTGTTTTCTCATTGAGTCATGATGTGCGCTTACCCTTTCGACGTCTAATATTTTTGATTATTGATGCAGGTCCTACTGTGGAAGATTATGTGAATGCATCGATGTATGGACACGTAGCGACGATAGACGAAGAACTAATGGAGGAGGTGGATGATCTATCATAGGAGTGTGATCAATGTGTTTTTTATTAGTTTACTTATTATTGATTAGCAGAACATGTAGTTGATTATTTTATGTCTTGAGTTACTTGGGAATAATTGAAATTAATTATTTATTATCACTGTTATTACTCAATTCATTAGTAATAATGACTTTTGCTATTATTTATTTACTCTGATTATGTTTATAGAATATGTCTTGTTTAATCGGATGGCCACGGCCTATACGAGATCCTCGTTTGAATCGTTGGTTCTCATAACGGTTCATTACACTACTGGTTAGTCTAGAATTGGGGTGTAACAGCTTGACATTAAAGCTCTCAGCCTATGCTCTATTAAATCAAATTATTTCCCCAAGAGTCGTGAACTGAGCTAGGATAAATTTAAAAGCTTTAATACAAACACACCATAAGCACCTGTATTGTTTGAGACATAACTTAAAGAAGAGAATAATACACATATATAAATGGGATAAAATACACTTATATTTACATATAGGCTAGAATTTAAAATAACAAGATATACATCAAGGGTCAGAGTATGGTCCACAGTCCGGACAGCTACTATGTGATACAAATAAAAAGGAGTAATCATGGAGCTGGAGGTGCTAGAGGAGGAGCCTCTCTGTCTCTACCACGGTCCCCGGCATACACCCTCGTGAGCCAGGCTACTTATGCCTAGGTTGTCACACCCCAATTCCGTACTGTACAGAATGGTGTGATGAACCGCTAGCAAACCAACGGTTCAACCAGGATCTCGAGTAGGCTATCCCGCGTTATCTAAACTCCCATACATCCATAATCATAATCAGAGTAAATACATAATAACGGAAATCTTATAATAAAATGAACTGAGAATCTACTGTGATATAAATATTAAATAGAAAATTATTCTATATCAACTGGGACATAAATAATTATCAAATACATGTCTTTATTAAATTCGAATAAAGAAACCTAAGAAAAATTTAATCGAATACACATGAGTTGCACTCGCAAGAGGAGTCATGTGTATCTACTTCAGCTTCAGCTTCCATCGCCGCCACATTCCCGTATGCTGGAGCATTCATAAAATCTTCAACCGTATAACCTGCATCATCAACTAAAAATATTCGACGTCGAGGGGTGAGCATACATCACGGCTCAGTGAGTAGACAAAACAATGCAACAATACATATGCATGAAATCACTTCATATCTTTGGCCTGGTTTATAGTTTGCAATGCGTAATAGAAAGGTTGGGTGGTCAAAGGTTAACGTTTATTGACGCTGCCTTTATACACAGGGTGTGGATGTCCGCCCGAAGGTTAACGTTTATCGTCATCCCCATCAACCCTAATCAAGACATTATACAACAAAGGTTAACGTTTATTGCTATATAATACCATACCAACACGTAAGCCCCTGTTAGCGAGGGCTTGCAAACTGGGCTCGCAACTAACCAATCCTAATGCCAAACAGTGTATCCAAGGCCTCACCCCAGCATCACTCAGAATGTCCATAGAGATAGAGCTAAGGCCCCCCGGTAGAGTCAGAGACTACAAGGACCGAGACCACCTCTCCTAATACTCTACGAAATAATAGTTCTGCTAAAGTAATGGCGATACGACGATGCTAATGCACAAGACTTGAGTTAGAGATAGAGCTAAAGTGCTGAGACCCGCCAAAGGTTAACGTTTATTGAAGTTCTCATAACACCTCCCCTGATACTCGCTCGCATTAAGTACACCAACCACACACATACAATCACATGCCTATTCCTATTATCAACATCATCATCATGTTATAAACAATAAAATAAATATGCATAAACAAATAATAAAAATATTGGATGGCATGTTGTATGCACATTACAAACATATTCGCATAAAATCAAGCATGGCATTGGACTCAAGAAAATAGAAAAACAGTTTGTTATTAACCAATTAGTTTAGAGTTCTGTTTCCTCACCATAGCTTGCTAACAGATACTTTTCCAAGCTATATAATCACCTTTATATTGTTATTGTATTGCTAGAAGACCTAAGAAGTCGATAAAATTTAATTAGAATTAATTTTGAATTTAAAAACTATTCTGTTAACTGAGGGTTGGAGGTAGGGTCGGAGTCTTGATCGACCCTGGGTGCGACCTTCCCCAAACTCTGAACTTCCCGAACACTGAGGGTCGATGGTCAGTATCACAGAGGGTCAGATGGTCATCGACCCTCGGTGTGACCCTCGGTGCACTTTGGTCTAATTCCCTCTTTTAGACCATTCTTTGTGCTTGGGATTCTATGGCTTGCTCCTACATTCCATTCTACATTCATTCCATGGTCTGAAACCATGTATAATCCACCTAGATAGCTTTCATGTAATCCCCCATGATTTCCCATGAAAACCTAACCATGGGTTGATGGTTTGGGTTTCTCCGAGATCACACTCTCATCAATATCTAACCTAAGGTCCGTAGAAACTCATGGAATTAGTATCCATACCTGAGAAGAATACTCCTTCTCTGCAACTCTTCTCTTTTGGCAAACTTCTCTTCCTTGCTTCTCTTCTTCCTCTTTTCCTTCTCTTCTCTTTCTCTCAATTCAATTAGGGTTGTGAAAGGAGTGAAAGAGGCTTAGGGACGTCCTTTAAATAGAGTAGGAACATCCTAAATAAGTCCCATTAAGATTAGGAAAGAATCCCAATCGATAATTAGGAAATTTCCTAATTTCTATTTCTTACGGTAACCGAGGGTCGATGGGAGGGTCGATGATCCCGTCGACCCTAGGGTTCAAAATGTCCGACACTCCCTTTAAAATTGAGGGTCTGACTTTCTGCTTTGGGAGGTCTGACCCTGCTTTGCTGGGTATGCGACCCTCCAATCAAATTAAGTGTTTTTGGGTCGATTTGATACCTAGGATCTTGATCTCCTTCATGCCCTTGGTCCATTTGACTCGACCATGATGGGTAAACTTGGTTCAAGGTGGTAAGACCGGGTTAGATTGACACGGGTCTTACAACTCCCCCCTACTTATAAAAATTTCGTCCTCGAAATTGTACGTACCTTCTGAATCAAATAAGTGAGGGTATTGCTTCTGCATCGCATTTTCTTCTTCCCATGTAATTTCTTCCATGTCTCTACTTTTCCATGTGACCTTAACATAATAGATATCTCGGTTGCGTTAACGTTGAACCTTTCGGCTGGTGATTTCTATTGGTGTTTCTTCAAAAGTTAAATCCTCAGTCAATTCTGGCAAATCCACTGTCAAAACGTACGTTGGATCCTTGACATACTTCTTCAATAGGGAAATGTGAAATACGTCATGCACACTTGACATAGATGATGGTAGTGCTAACTAATAAGCCACTTTACCACGCTTAGCTAGAATTTCATACGGTCCGACATATCCTGGACTTAGTTTCCCTTTCTGCCCGAACCTTTTTAATCCTTGCATAGGCGATACCTTCAAAAAATACTTTATCACCTACAACGAACTCCAGATCTCTGCGTCGAGTATCTGCATATTGCTTCTGACGGTTCTGAGCCGTTCTCACTCTTTCTTTGATAATGTCGACCACTTGGCAAGTCTCTTCAACAAACTCCGATCCAACAATACTACGTTCTCCAACTTCATTCCAAAACAAAGGAGTTCGACACTTTCTGCCATACAGTGCCTCATAAGGTGACATATGTATAGTAGCCTGATAGCTATTGTTATAAGCGAACTCGATCAATGGTAACTTTTCATCCCATGATCCTTTGAAATCAATTACACATGCTCGTAGCATATCTTCTAGAATCTGAATTGTACGCTCTGACTGTCCGTCTGTCTGTGGGTGGAATGCAGTACTGAACTTCAATGTTGTACCCATAGCCTTTTGTAATCCTTCCCAAAACTTGGAAGTAAATCATGGATCTCTATCAGACACAATGCTTTCTGGAACACCATTTAATCGAACAATATTATCCCCATACAGCTGTGCTAACCTCTCCAGTGTATACGAAGGTCGTATCGGTATGAAGCGAGATGTTTTAGTCAGACGGTCCACAATCACCCAAACTGCGTCAACTACTCGAGGAGTCAGTGGTAGTCCTGTGACGAAGTCCATTGTGATGCAGTCCCATTTCCATGCTGGTTTCGCTAATGGTTGTAACGGTCCTGCGGGTCTTTGTCGTTCAGCCTTTACTTTCTGACAATTTAGGCATTGAGACACGAACTTGGCTACATCTGCTTTCATTCCTCTCCGCCAATATAATTTCTTTAGATCATGATACATTTTTGTACTTCCAGGATGTATCGAATAGATGGTGGTATGGGCTTCTTTCATCAGTCGGTGTCTAATGTCCATATTTTCTATTTTCGGTACACATATTCTTCCTTTGTATTTCAGTACTTTCTCTTCGTCCAAGGTGAACTCAGGATTGGTCCTACCTTTCTCGATATCTTCTTGTACTGTTCTCAGATAAGGATCCGATTTGATAGCTGTGTTCACTTCATTCATTATGTCCGGTATAATCTTCAATGCAGCGAACATATTTGAAAACCGATGAATGAACCCTTGGTTGGCTGACTCATCCATTGCGTCCATCACATATTTCTCATTGCCGTGATTGAATACCATTCCGGTAGTACACATTGCTGCAGTTGTGCTGACCTCTCGTTGCAATTTTATCATTGCTTTTCGGCTTAACACATCCGCTACTTAGTTCGCTTTTCCCGGATGATACTGGATATCACAATCATAGTCTTTCAACAGTTCCAACCATCTTCTTTGTCTCATATTCAATTCCTTCTGATTAAATAGATAAGTAAGACTTTTATGGTCTGACTTAATTTGGAATTTCTCTCCGTATAGGTAATGTCTCCATATCTTGACAGCATGCACTACTGCCGCTAGTTTCAGATCATGAGTGGGATAATTTTTCTCATGTACCTTTAACTGTCTTGAAGCATAAGCAATTACTTGCTCTCCTTGCATAAGCACACATCCCAGCCCTAATCCCGACGCATCAGTGTATAGAGTAAATGTCTGTCCTCGGACGAGAATAGTCAAAATCATAGCGGATATCAATCTGGTCTTCAGCGTTTGGAAACTCTTCTCACATTTATCGGTCCACACGAACTTTTCACCTTTCTTAATCAAACTGGTGAGAGGTACGGCAATCCGGGAATAGTCTTCTACGAATCTTCGATAATAACCAGCTAGACCCAGAAAACTTCTAATTTCTGAAACGCTCTTTGTTGCTTCCCACTTTACAATAGCCTCGTTGTTGCTGGGGTCCACTTTGATTCCTTCAGCAGATACTACATGGCCTAAGAAGGCAACTTCACTTAGCCAAAACTCACACTTTGAAAATTTGGCATATAGCTTCTCTTTCCTTAAACGCTGTAGGGCAGCATTTAGGTTCTTGATATGAGTTTCTTCGTCGTTGGAGTATACCAATATATCATCAATAAATACTATAACCGACGTATACGACATGTCATGGAAAACCTGGTTCATTAGTTCAATAAAAGTTGTTGGTGCGTTCGTTAGTCCAAAAGACATGACCTAGAACTCATAATGTCCGTATCTGGTCCTGAAAGCTGTCTTAGGAATATCACCCTCTTTAATCTTCAATTGATGATAGCCCGATCGAAGATCGATCTTAGAAAATACCTTTGCTCCTTGCAACTGATCGAACAAGTCATCGATCTGTGGTAGTGGGTATCGATTCTTGATTGTCAGTTTATTCAACTCTCGATAGTCGATGAATAATTGAACACTACCGTCCTTCTTCTTCACGAATAACACCGGCGCTCCCCATGGTGATATACTGGGTCGAATATAACCCTTGTCCAATAGTTCTTGTAGTTGCACTTTCAGTTCCTTCAATTCCGTAGGAGCCATTCTATATGGTGCTTTTGATACGGGTGCGGCTCCAGGTACAAGATCTATCACAAACTCTGTGGCTTGGACGGGTGGTAAACCTGGTAGTTCCTCTAGAAATACATCGGGATAGTCCCGCACGACTTCAATATCTTCCATTTGTGGTGCTTCCTTGGTTAGGTCGACCACTGATACTAGATACCCGACTTCCCCCTTCTCGAGGCACTTCTTAGCCTTTAGTGCTGAGAGTATGAGCTTGCGTCTACGGGGAAGTTTGGTTTCCCAAAAACTAAATTCTGCTCCTTCTTTGTCATTAATTGTTAGCTTCTTTTCGGCGCATAATAGGTTCGCAGAATGCCGAGCTAACCAGTCCATTCCCAAGATGACGTCAAAGTCTACCATCTCAAGTTGTATCAAGGTTGCATCTAAGGTTTTCTCACCAATGCGGACTGGACATGGTCCATATCATTTTTCTAATTCCACTTCTAACCCCATCGGTGACCGTACAAATAATTTGTAGTCTAATGTTTTGATGGGTAAGTTTATCTTCTTTCCGAATGACACAGATATAAATGAATGAGTAGCTACTGAATCAAAGAGTACTCTGGCGGGTGCGCCATTTATAGGTACGATACTTATGATTTATTTTAACTTAGTCAACATGCTCACACAATGTAATTACAACTTCAAAAGTTTCAGTCATAGCTGTGACCACATCAGGTGATGCGGCCGCATCCTCGGATGTAACAGCATATACCCGTCCCTGATGGAACTACTTCTTGGGCTTATGACACTCCCTTGCCATATGTCCCGGTTGGTTGCAGTTATAACACTTCGGACTTGCAGAATTTGGTTGTGGCTGAGGTTGAGTAACTGGAGTAGTCTTGGTTGCAGCATTAAAATTCTGAGGGTGGAAGGCTTATATGTCTTGTTATTGCCTCCGTTATAAGAATTTCCCGCTGGCCTTTTGATACCCTGGTTCTGTGTGAAATAACTCTCCTTCTGGCTCGATTCAATAACTTGAGCTATTTGGACAGCTTCATTATAAATCTTCTTTTCTAAGCCAAAAACATGCTCTCTGATGCTTCCTCTCAGTCCCGTGACGAACCTACGGGTTTTGGTTTCTTCTTCCTGCATACTCAATGGTGCGAAGAAAAACAGCTCTTCATAACGTTGTTGGTACGCATCCACTGACATCTGCCCCTGATATAGACTCAGAAACTCCTTCTCCATAGAATCTCTGAAGCTTCGTGGAAAATATTTCTCGAAGAAAGCTTCTTTATAAACATCCCAAGTCAGTTGGGCGTGCTTGGTCAATAGATAGTCCTTGGTAGATTTTCACCAGTGATGTGCATCGCCTTCGAGCATGAAAGTGGCACATAATACTTTTTCTTCCTCTGTAATAGTCATCATGAGGAAATTTCTCTCCATCTCGTCTATTTAGTGTGCTGGCCGTAATGGATCAGACGGCTTGCCATTGAATTCCCTAGGCTTCATTTTCAAAAATCTCTCCACCATCGAGAGTGATCCAACTGATTTTGGGGATATGCCCCAAACATATGGGGTGGATACTGGTAATTAACCTGAGCTACTTTCGGAGCCTGTACTGGAATCTGTGCAGCAGGTTGTTGAGGTGTGTGAGGTGCTGGGTGGTTACCCACCGGTGCTGCACTGGCTTGTCCTGTTTGCATAGGTGCAGCTTGAGTGGCTTGGAAGATAACACCCATCGCAACTTGCATCTGAGCCTGTGCGTGTTGCATCTGTTGTAGCTGCTGAGCCAAATTCATCACCACGGTTGCTAGCTCTGGTGGTGGAAGTGGCAAATTTGTAGGGTTTGCCTGTTCTGGATTACCCGGTGCATAATTATTTTCCTGACTGGTCTCCTCCACTGGTGG
Organism: Protea cynaroides; assembly: GCA_028583415.1. Classification (NCBI taxonomy): domain Eukaryota; kingdom Viridiplantae; phylum Streptophyta; class Magnoliopsida; order Proteales; family Proteaceae; genus Protea; species Protea cynaroides. Next base: position 52,007,303 of record CM053273.1, on the reverse strand, counting down.
TGGTGGTGGAACTGCATTTCGGTTCTATCGGGTTACCCTACGTCCAGATATAATTCCTTCTGTGATTGGTGGTGCCTGAAAATTATCAAAATAGGTGAGAAGTCATTTATATTTCATGTAGGCATGCTAACCGATATAAAATTCCAATTCCAGCTCATTTTTTAAAGGAAAATACTGTCTTTTCTATGTAGGGTCGATGGTGAGGGTCGATGGTATGTCCGACCCTTAGTATCTGACCCTAGGAATGACCTGTTCTTCCCGAGAGCTGAGGGTCAATGTGAGGGTCGATGGGTGTCCGACCCTCAGTTCCGACCCTTAGTTTTCTGTCAGATTCCCGAGAGCCGAGGGTCGATGGGAGGGTCGATTCGAGGGTCGATGGTTTTGGTCGAATTGTCCGACCCTCAGACTAAAAATCAGATTTTTAAGATCCGATTTTTGATCATTTCTTATTATTTCCCTCCCGTTTCGACTCGTCTCTCCCCTCTGAGTTGCTATAGTGCCACTCCACTTTTTTTGGTTGGTTTGAGTTCGGGTTTCAATGTCCATGTCATCCATACAGGTTTGTTCTCCCAGTTTTACCTGTTTTTAGGTTTTCTTTTCTAGGTTTTTGTCCATTAACTTGAATTTTTCAAATTAAACTTTTTCCAACCGTAAAAATTCAATTTTTATTGGGGGATTTTGTTATTGGTATCTCGAGGAACGAAAGCCCTCCAAAATTTTTGAATTTCATCGGTTGGTTACCGAGAAACTTGAATTTTTTCTCCTTTTCCCTAATTTGTCGAATTTTTTCAATTTCTTGAAATTTCTTCAAATTGGTCTTCGTGGTTTCCATTTCCTACTGTGTGAGTGTCATAGGATGTGTTGGACCCTAAGTAAGTCCTTCCGCCCACGTGTATGGGTGAAAAGTGAGGCTTTTGGACAACTTACATCGTTAAAATGCTAAATTTTTAGATTTTTATCCTACTAACCCCTTGTCTCCCTTTCTCTTTCTTATCTACAGGTACCATGGCTCGTACCAAGATACCCATAGTGTCACACTCCAATTCTGGACTAACCAGAACGATGTGATGAACCGCAAATAAACCAACGGTTCAACCAGGATCTCAAAATAGGCTATCCCACATATGATAAACCAAAACACATTCCACATTAATCAGAGGTAATAAAATAAATAGCAGAAGTCTTACAGATAAAGAACTGAGGTCTAAACATGATAAATAATTAATTTTCCATTTATTTCCAAGTAACCAAACATAATTTAATACATATTACAATATCCAAATACGAAAACTAAACACTAAACGTATCCATCGTTGAAACGCTCGCGTAATGAACCATGTTCGTTCTCCACAGCTTGCTCATTCATAGCCTCCACCCGTGCATATGTTGGCGAGTAGACATAATCTTCAATCATAGTACCTGCAATATCAGAAACTAAAAAGAATTGCGCGCGCGAGGGTCAGCTCTCCAACTTGAGCTCAGTGAGTAGCCAAAACAATGCAAAAATACATATGCATGCAAAAATCAATTTATATCTTTGGTCCGGTTTAAAGTTTGCAGTATGCAATAGAAAGGTTTAGGTAGCCAAAGGTCGCGTTTATTGACTCCGCCTCTATACACGAGTGTGTGACATTACCCGAAGATCACGTTTATCGTCAACTCACATGCACTCAATCATGAACATTATATAACAAAGGTTACGTTTATTGCTATAGTGTCATACCAACACGTAAGCCCCTGTTGGCGAGGGCTGCAAACTGGGCTCGCAACTAACCAATCCTAATGCCAAACAGTGTATCCAAGGCCTCACCCCAACATCCCTCAAAATGTCCATAGAGATAGAGCTAAGGCCCCCCGGTAGAGTCAGAGACTACAAGGACCGAGACCACCTCCCCTGATACTCTACGACATAATAGTTCTGCTAAAGTAATGGCGATACGACGATGCCAATATACAAGACTTGAGTTAGTGATAGAGCTAAAGTGCTGAGATCCACCAATGGTTAATGTTTATTGACGTTCTCATCACACCTCCCTTGATACTCGCTCGCATCAAGCACATCAACCACACACATACAAGAACATGCCTATTCCTATCATAATCATCATCATCATCATGTTATAAACGATAAAGTAAATATGCATGAACGAGTAATAGAAATATTGGATGGCATGCTGTATGCACATTACAAACATATTCGCATAGAATCAAGCATGGCATAGGACTCAAGAAATAGAAAACAGTTTATTATTAACCAATTTATTTTGGGATTAAGGTTCCTCACCTTAGCTTGCTAATATATACTTTTCCAAGCTTTAGAATCACCTTTACAGTGTTATTGTATTGCTAGAAGCCCTAATAAAGTCGATAGAATTTAATTAGAATTTATTCGGAATTTAAAAACCATATTGTTAACTGAGGGTCGGAGGTAGGGTCGGAGTCATGATCAACCCTGGGTGTGACCCTCCCCCTTATCTGAATTTCCCGAACAGTGAGGGTCGATGCTCCGGTCGGATCTGCCATCGACCCTAGGTGCGACCCTCCATGGTTTGAGTAAAAAATATCAGATTTTTTTCTATCTTTCATGGTTGGGTCCTATGGCTTACTTCCACCATCCATTCTATATATGTTTTATGGTTTAGAACTATACTTTATTCACCTACATGGTTTTAATGATCTCCTCCATGGTTTTCCATGAAAACGAAACCATGGATGGATGATTTGGGTTTCTTCTAAGTCATATCCTCTTCATAAACCATTCTAAAGTCTTAAACAATTCATGGGGAATGTATTCATACCTTAGGTTTGCTGAGATTCGGAGTTCCTCTGAATTTCCTCTTCTTCCTTAGCCTTTTCTTCAAGTTTTCCTTCTCTTCTCTTTCTTTCAATCCAATTAGGGTTGTAAAAAGAGTGAAAGAGGCTTAGGGATGTCCTATTTATAGGCTAAAACCTCCCAAAATAAGTCCTATTGAGTTTAGGAAAGGTTCCAATCGAAATTAGGAAGGTTTCTCAATTTTCGGTTTGTGCTGTTTTTCCCGAATGCCGAGGGTCGATGGTGAGGGTCGATGGGAGGGTCGGACAACTCATAGACCCTACGACCCATGGTTGAGGGTCGATGGTGAGGGTCGATGGGAGGGTCAGACCTTCCTGTTAAAACTTGCGACCCTACCCTCATTTTGACTGTTTTTGGGTAAATTTTCATATTGGGTCTTGGGTTTCTTCATACACTTGGTCCACTTGGCTCGACCATGATATGTAGATAGGTCCCGACATGAAATGTAAGGTTAGGTCGGGTTTGTGGCGTGCGGGTCTTACAACTCCACCACCCTTAAAAGAAATTTGGTCCTCGAAATTTGAAAGTACGGATCTTACAACTCCCCCATCCTTAAATGAATTTTGTTCTCAAAATTTGAACAAATCTTACAACTCCCCCATCCTTAAAATAAATTTTGTCCTCAGAATTTTTGAATTTACTTCGGAGTCAATAGGTGGGAATTCTATTTCCGCATTGTATCTTCTTCCTCCTATGCACTCTTCTCCACGTATTCTCTTCGTCAGATTATCTTCGTATAATTGATACCAAGCTTTTAAGGTGTTGTACCTTTTAACTAATGAACTAGGCTGGTACCACTTCAATAGTCAAACATTCTATCTAATCCAGTGGTTCCGTGGTCAATACCTTTGATATGGATCTCCAATGTACTTCTTCAATAGAGACACACGAAATACATCATGCACACTAGACATGGATAGCGGTAACGCTAATTGATATGCAACTTTTCTACGTCTCTCCAAAGTTTATAAGATTCGATGCATATATAGAATACTACTTCCCTTTCTTGTCTAATCGTTTCAAACTACGCATAAGTGATTTCTTCAAGAACAATTGTCCCTTATGGTGAACTCAAGGTCTTGGTATCTCTTCTGACATCTTGAGCTATCCTGCCCCTTTTTCTACCACTCGATAGTTTTCCTCCATAGACTTAGGTCATAAAATTCTTCATTCACCGACTTCATTCCAAAACTGAGGGGTTTGACATTTCTACCTTACCATGCTTTATAGGTAACATTTACATGGTAGCTTAATAAAAACTTCAATTCACGGTGACTTTTCAACTCAAGCTCCTTGAAATCAATTTCACAAGCTCGGGGCATATCTCTTAGGATCTGTATAGTCCGCTCCGACTGTCCGTCGGTTTGAGGTAAAGTGCGGTACTAAACTTCAACTTTGTTCCCATTATTTTCTGTAGATCCTCCTAAAACTTTGAAATAAAGCATAAGCCTCTGACCGACACTAAGCTCTCATGCATACCATTTAGTCTGGCAATATTATCCATATATAGCTTAGTTAGCCGCTCCAAAGCATACCGAGGTCGTATAGCAATGGAATGAGCTATCTTGATAAGACAATCAACAATCACCCAAACTGCGTCAACCGATCCGTGGTATACCGGTGACATAGTTCATTGTAATGCAGTTTCACTTCCAGACTGGCTTTGATAGTTATTGTTGTAAGCCATGTTGGTCTTTGTCTTGTAGCTTTTACTTGCTGATAATTCAGACACTGGAACACGCACTAAGCCACATTTGTTATCTCTTCAGGTCATGATACATATTGGTACTCCAGGTTGTACTGAATATTGGGTACAATGGACTACTATCATTATCCTCTTCATAATATCCGAGTCTTTATCTTCAGGTATTCAGAATCTACCTCTGTATCTGAGTACCGTCTCCGCATCCAAATTAACTCAGGGTTGGGTTTTCCTTTCTCTAAGTCTTCTTGTACCGTTCTAATATACAGATCTAACAAAATTGCTACTTTTACTTAATCCATCAATTTAGAGATGATCTTTAATGCCACCAACGTAGACGAATTATTGCTCCATAAGTTCATCCATAAATTTTCGCTCAATTGGATCATCACTAGCTCCTATTATAAGTTACTCTTCTTCCAAATCTGAATCTATTGTTGCGGAACATAAGGCTGCATTTATACTAGGTCCTTCTTTGGACTTCATAATTAATTTTTTTTTTTTTTACTTAAGGCTTACCTACTACATTATCCTTGCTCAGTAACCTTGAATATCACGGTCTTAATCCTTCAATGTTCAAACCATTTTTCCTATCCTCATGTTCAACTCTTTCTAATGAAGAGATAAATAAAACACTTGTAATCCGATCAAATCTAAAATTCTTCTCTGTTTAAATAATGTCTCCAAGTCTTGATTGCATGAATCACAATTGTTTACTCCAATCATGGGTTGGGTTACTCTTCTCATGCTCTTTCAGTTTTCGTAAAGCATATGAAATCGCTTATTTACCTTACATCAACCCGCATCCTAGATCCTCTGGTGCCAGAACGATCAAGATGGGAGCTGATATCAATCTTACTTTAGAATCTGGAAATATTCTTCACCCTTGTCAGTCAAATTAAACTCATCTCCTTTCTTGGTTAGCTTGGTAAGAGGTATTGCGATCTCAGAGTGGTCCTCTAAAAATCGTTTGTAATAACCAGCTAAACCCAAGAAACTTCTGATCTTCGCAAATTCTTTAGGTGTTTCTCACCATATGTTTACTTCTATCTAAATAGGGGCTACTTTATTCCTTTTTATGACGCTACGTGATCTAATAAGATCACTTTGTTTAATCGGGTCTCATATTCCTTGGAATTGGCAATAAGCTTTTCACTTCTCAGCGGTTGTGAAACTATTCTAAAGTCCGTTGTATGAGTATCTTCATTCTTGGAATAAACCAAAATATCATCTATAGAAACGATGACCAACGTGTCCAACAGGTCATGAAACACCCAGTTCATCAGTTCCATAAAAGACGTAAGGGCATTGGTTTATCCAAACGTTATAATCGAGAACTCATAATGTCCAATCCCGATTCTAACAACTATCGTTGAGATATTTCTGTCCAAATTCTTCAGCTGATGCTATCTTGATCGAAGATCAATCATAGAAAATACCTTTGCTCCTTGCAACTATTTAAACAAGTCATCGATCTGAGGTAGTAGATATCGATTCTTGATCTTGAACTTGTTTAGTTCCCGGTAGTCTATGCATAATCTGACACTACCGTCCTTCTTCTTTACGAGTTGCATTGGCACTTCCCACGATGCAATACTTAGCCAATTAGAACCCCTGTCTAATAACTGTTGTAATTGCGTCTCAATCCCTTTAACTCCATAGAAGCTACTCTACATGTGCTTTTGACACGAGTATCGTCCTTGGTAACAAGTCGATGACAAACTCGGTCGCACGATCAGGTGATAACCCGGTAAGTCTCCTGGAAACACATCAGGGAATTTATGCCTCACATCAATATCTATCATCTGTGGTGCTTCATTGGTAACGTATACCACAGATACCATATATCCAACTCATTTCTCTTAAAAGCATCTCTTCGCCTTTAGCATAGAGAAGATCAGCTTCTGCTTACTAAGCAATATGCTTCCAATAAAACCAAATTATATGCCATCTTTATTCTTAAATGATAACCTCTTCTATGCCCGTAATCACTTGTAGAGTGTTGAAACAACCAGTTTATCCCCAAGATGACGTCAAAGTCTGTCATCTCAAATTTATTTAGGTTGCGTCCAATTTTATCCATCAATATGATTTGAACTTCGTTCATAACACTTATCTAATTGAACATCTAGTCCAAAAAGAGCTTGAACTAGCAAAATCTGGTGAAACGGTCTAAGGAGCTTGTCTAGTTCCTTTATCTCTTATGATTTCTCGAAGACTATCGTCAAAATCTCATATTACACTTATTAGCTTGTATTTCTTTTATCCTTGCTGTTCTACCTTGCTCTCTCTTCAATATACCTCGAAACATACCTTGTGATTGTTACTTTATATCCCAAGTCTATCTATAAGCATTAGGGTATATGCTTATAAATTCATTAATTCAGCCAAACCATTTTGGTTTTTACTTAATCATATCCCTCAACATTGGGCATAACTCAATTATCATTTTATTAAATCGAGTACTACTTATGCCATGACGTTATCCTTATATCCACTCTTAAATTTGCCTTTAGGAATCTTCTATCTTGTTAAAATTCATACCGATATAACCATCTTTAACTTTACTTGAGTGCTATCTACTCTTTCCTAGTTACTCCTGATAGTTTTCACTTTTTGCTCATGCACTCTTTTATAGACATGGCTCATATCCACCCATTTAGAAATCTCAAAATAGATTCTCCATTACATCATCTGAGGTTCATTGGCTATGGCATTTAATCTGAATCCAATCATCTTTCTTCCAATAATTCCATTATCACTACACATCTTTATCGACAATGATTAGGGAGTGTATAAATCAGAATGTTTGTCCAAAACACTTCATTTCCTTCTTTCAATTATCATAATGACCATCACTTACTTTATCTAGCGAATCTAGGATTCAAGGATCAGGAGTAAATCTGTGGTAATCCAACCGACATCAAAAGATCATTAAATTGCACGGTGGTCCAAATATATGAAAATAGAGATTCAATAGTTCTTGACCTCATGGTTACAGGTTCTATCGAATATATAATGCCATTGGTCAAGGCACTACAGGAGTAAAACTGGAGAGAGATTCCATACATCAATAAATTAGGTATAATCTGGAGAAAATTTTCAGACATCAATAAATCAGGTATAAATCAGTAGATGTACGCTCAACATGATTAAGCATTTAACTGTTCATTCAGTTCGTATCTCTGTTCATGTTGTCGATCATGAGAATGGTGCAGATTGGTATAATCAGGACTAATACTAAAGAAATAATATCTGTAACTCCAATTGACAGGTTAAATCAAGAAGGTATCCTGTCAAGACACGAGAGTTTAAAATCTGGTATGTGCATCCTCTATAATCATAAGAGTAAATCAATAATGCACCGCATCCTATATCATCATATCCAGTTATATGGCCACAATTCGATTTGTTCCTCTACTGAAAACGTTTAAGGCTTCGTCTTCAGAAAATATTCTTCAATCCTTGGTTGGATACATTGCAACTATCCCATACATCGGTGGCTGGTAAGGTTAACCACCTTGATATACTGCTTGATGTGCACCAAACTTCTACACTGGGGTATGCATTACTGCGACTTACTCTATGGTAAGCACTGTGTTATAGCTAACATGTGTTGGGGTACAGTGTTGCTACCAATTGGTACCGTACTTGGTTTGACCCGGAGGTATTGATGTACCATCAGTAACTTGGGTAGCAACTTGCATAGTCGGTCTCATCTGTTGTTGCTCTTGTATTTTATTGGGTCAAGTTTATGACAACTGTGGCCAAGGTAATTGGTAGTCCAGGTGGTTGGCTGGAGTGGCCTGGTTGTTCATTTCCTCTTATTTGTTCTAATCTGATTACCAACTAAGATGGGTTTTCATTACCCGTTCTCGACCTAGATCGTGGTGGGGTCAAGTTTCAACCTCTTTTTAATGCTCAGCGGGTAATGGATCAGCTTGTGGTGGATCTCACTCTGAGATTCCATGTCACCCAGAGTATAGCTTAAGCTTCTTTATAGTTGCTCTTATTCTTAATGTTTGGCCATTATCCTCTTATCTCTGTTTGGATTTAGCCCGAGATCTTTTCCTTTATCTCTACAGGGGTTTTGGCATTACTAGCCATTTTCCTTCTTCCTCTGTCTTACATCGAGTTTCACATCTTGTGAGTACCAACTCTGTATTCCAATTTTCTACTTTACAGAAGCTCAATTCTTGCTACTATACTATATCCTTATATACTTGGATAACTACCCAACTTATAGATAATACCCTAATTTTGTTTGTTTATTGGGATAATTTTTTGTCTTCTCTTTCCATGTGAGAGTATATATATGGTTCCACCTTTTATATATATATTATCGTCTTGTTTAATTTCTGTCTCAACCAACACAGGTGCTTATGGTTTGTTTGTATCAAAGCTTTTAATTTATCCTAACTCAGTTCATGGACTCCAGTGGAAGTATTCAGGTTTAATGGGTAAGGCCTATGAGATGTTCTGATACCAAGTTGTCACAACCCAATTCTGGACTAACCAGAATGATGTGATGAACCGCTAATAAACCAACGGTTCAACCAGGATCTCAAAATAGGCTATCCCACATATGATAAACCAAAACACATTCCACATTAATCAGAGGTAATAAAATAAATAGCGGAAGTCTTACAGATAATGAACTGAGGTCTAAACATGATAAATAATTAATATTCCATTTATTTCCAGGTAACCAAAACATAATTTAATACATATTACAATTACCAAATACGAAAGCTAAACACTAAACGTATCCATCGCTGAAACGCTCGCGTAACGAACCATGTTCGTTCTCCACAGCTTGCTCATTCATAGCCTCCACCCGTGCATGTGTTGGCGAGTAGACATAATCTTCAATCATAGTACCTGCAATATCAGAAAATAAAAAAATTGCGCGCGCGAGGGTCAGCTCTCCAACTTGAGCTCAGTGAGTAGCCAAAACAATGCAACAATACATATGCATGGAAAAATCAATTTATATCTTTGGTCTGGTTTAAAGTTTGCAGTTTGCAATAGAAAGGTTTAGGTAGCCAAAGGTCGCGTTTATTGACTCCACCTCTATACACGAGTGTGTGACGTTACCCGAAGATCACGTTTATCGTCAACTCACATGCACCCAATCATGAACATTATATAACAAATGTTACGTTTATTGCTATATAGTGTCATACCAACACGTAAGCCCCTGTTGGCGAGGGCTGCAAACTGGGCTCGCAACTAACCAATCCTAATGCCAAACAGTGTATCCAAGGCCTCACCCCAGCATCCCTCAGAATGTCCACAGAGATAGATCTAAGGGCCCCCGGTAGAGTCAGAGACTACAAGGACCGAGACCACCTCCCCTGATACTCTTCCACATAATAGTTCTGCTAAAGTAATGGCGATACGACGATGCAAATGCAAAAGTCTTGAGTTAGAGATAGAGCTAAAGTGCTGAGACCTGCCAAAGGTTAACGTTTATTGACGTTCTCATCACACCTCCCCTGATACTCGCTCGCATCAAGCACATCAACCACACACATACAAGCACATGCCTATTCCTATCATCATCATCATCATCATGTTATAAACGATAAAGTAAATATGCATGAACAAGTAATAGAAATATTGGATGGCATGCTGTATGCACATTACAAACATATTCGCATAGAATCAAGCATGGCATAGGACTCAAGAAATAGAAAACAATTTATTATTAACCAATTTCGTTTGGGGTTAAGGTTTCTCACCTTAGCTTGCTAATATATACTTTTCCAAGCTTTAGAATCACCTTTACAGTGTTATTGTATTACTAGAAGCCCTAAAAAAGTCGATAAAATTTAATTAGAATTTATTCGGAATTTAAAAGCCATACTGTTAACTGAGGGTCGGAGGTAGGGTCGAAGTCATGATGGACCCTGGGTGCGACCCTCCCCCTTATCTAAACTTCCCGAACTCTGAGGGTCGATGCTAGGGTCAGATCTGTCATCGACCCTAGGTGCAACCCTCCATGGTTTGAGTCAAAAATATCAGATTTCGTTCTCTCTTTCATGGTTGGGTCCTATGGCTTACTTCCACCATCCATTCTGTACATGTTTTATGGTTTAGAACTATACTTTATTCACCTATATGGTTTTAATAATCTCCTGCATGGTTTTCCATGAAAACAAAACCATGGATCGATGATTTGGGTTTCTTCTAAGTCATTCCCTCTTCATAAACCATTCTAAAGTCTTAAACAATTCATGGGGAATGTATTCATACCTTAGGTTTGCTGAGATTCAGAGTTCCTCTGAATTTCCTCTTCTTCCTTAGCCTTTTCTTCAAGTTTTCCTTCTCTTCTTCTCTTCCTTCTCTTCTCTTTCTCTCAATCCAATTAGGGTTGTAAAAGGAGTGAAAGAGGCTTAGGGACGTCCTATTTATAGGCTAAAACCTCCCAAAATAAGTCCCATTGAGTTTAGGAAAGGTTCCAATCGAAATTAGGAAGGTTTCTCAATTTTCGGTTCGTGCTGTTTTTCCCGAATGTCGAGGGTCGATGGTGAGGGTCGATGGGAGGGTCGGAAAACTGATAGACCCTGCGACCCATGGTTGAGGGTCGATGGTGAGGGTCGATGGGAGGGTCGGACAACTCATAGACCCTGCGACCCATGGTTGAGGGTCGATGGGAGGGTCGGACAAATCATAGACCCTGCAACCCACGGTTGAGGGCCGATGGTGAGGGTTGATGGGAGGGTCGGACCTGCCTGTTAAAACCTGCGACCCTACCCTCATTTTGACTGTTTTTGGGTAAATTTTCATATTGGGTCTTGGGTTTCTTCACACACTTGGTCCACTTGGCTCGACCATGATCTGTAGACAGGTCCCGACATGAAATGTAAGTTTAGGCCGGGTTCGTGGCGTGCGGGTCTTACACATAGTTCATGATCCGCTTCTCTTTCGCTCTAATGAAGCCGAGGCACAGTATGCCGACTATGCTCGTAAGAAAGTGGAGGGTGGTCGTATGGTGAACTTGGCTGAGCTAGCCTTGCTCAACGTAGAGAGAGCATTTGGTGATATGGGATGGCTCCCTGTCATCACCTACGACGCGTGCACATGTCCGGATTTGGTGCGCCAGTTCTATTGTAATCTCCAGGTGGTGGGGAATTACAGTGACGTTGAGCATGGTCAAGAGTTGCGCATCAATGGTTATGTTAAAGGGGTGCACATTTCCTTTGATTATCGACAACTGGCCGATCTGTTGGGCATACCCTATGATGGCCCCATGGTGTACTGTGTGCCTGGAGAGCCCCAGTTTGTTTCCATAGAGATGAGGGCAGAGATCGACAATCAGCTGCTACGACCTGATCGCTGGCAGATGAGAGCTTGTTACCTGCGTCCAGCTCCACGTGTCTTCTGTAAGATTATCCAGCATAATCTGATTCCACAGAGTGGGCACTATGAGAGGGTTTCTCAGCTGACCCAATTTTTTATATATAGTATCTGCACCAGACATCCGGTCTGCCTTCCCTACATCATCATGCGGACCATGATTAGTGCTACATTGTCCGATCATAGGGGTAATCTACCCTATGGACGCATGATAACAGTTCTATTGACCTGTCTGGGGGTTGACCTGGTAGATGAGAAGATCCAGGAGAAGACCTTCTCGTCGCCTCTAGATTGGGAAGCTATCTGCAAGATGGGTATGCGGGATGCCCAGGTTAGTGATGAGGAGAGGAACGCAATGGTGCACCCTCACACTCGCATTGAGATGGCTGACGCTGAGGCCGCTACTGCCGTTGCTAGAGCTCATGTGGATCTTTTCGCTGATGACGATCGTATGTATATGGATGTCGACTCGATACCACCGCCTTCCCTTATACATGCGGCTGGAGTTGGTACTTCTTCTGTGGCGGCTCCTGCACCTGAGGCAGGTCCTTCTCATGCGGCTGGTCCTTCACTCCCACCTTCTGACATGATGGAGATGTTGCAGGAGATCAGAGAGGCTCAGCGCAGATCTGATCTGAGGATGGAGGAGTTGTTAGACGCTCAACGTCTGAGGGTGGATGAGCTCATAGCGATCTAGCGGGCGACTGATCGGAGGGTAGCCGATCTTACAGCTAGTCTCCAGACGACCCAAACTCAGGTGCCCTAGTTGACTAGAGTCTACGCTGAGGATTATGACAGAGATCGTGAGGCACCGCCTCCTCCTTCACCTCCAGCTTCATGATTGTATTTATTTTCTTGTACTACAGAGTAACTGTCCGGGTTGTGGACTATATTCTGCTTTAGTTACATTTTGTTTCTCTCTCTCATTGTATGTAACTTGTTTCCCCTTTTATAGATGCATTATTCTCTTTTTAAATTTTGTCTCAACCATCACTTGTGCTTACAGTGTGTTAATATTACCGTTTTTACTTTTATCCTATCTTTGTTCACAATTGTCTCGAATATATGTTAGTTTAGCGGACAAGGCCTAAGATGCTCTGATACCAAGTTGTCACACCCTAATTCCGCACTGTATAGAATGGTGTGATGAACCGCTAGCAAACCAACGGTTCAACCAGGATCTCGAGTAGGCTATCCCCGCGTTATCTAAACTCCCATACATCCATAATCATATTCAGAGTAAATACACAATAGCGGAAATCTTATAATAAAATGAACTAAGAATCTACTGTGATATAAATATTAAATAGAAAATTATTCTGTATCAACTGGGACATAAATAATTATCAAATACATGTCTTTATTAAATTCAAATAAAAAAACCTAAGAAAAATCTAATCGAATACACATGAGTTGCACTCGTAAGAGGAGTCATGTGTATCTACTTCAGCTTCAGCTTCCATCGCCGCCACGTTCCCGTATGCTGGAGCATTCATAAAATCTTCAACCGTATAACCTGCATCATCAACTAAAAATATTCAACGTCGAGGGGTGAGCACATATCACGGCTCAGTGAGTAGACAAAACAATGCAACAATACATATGCTTGAAATCAATTCATATCTTTGGTCTGGTTTATAGTTTGCAATGTGCAATAGAAAGGTTGGGTGGTCAAAGGTTAACGTTTATTGACCCCGCCTCTATACACAGGGTGTAGAAGTCCACCCGAAGGTTAACGTTTATCGTTGTCCCCATCCACCCTAATCATGACATTATACAACAAAGGTTAATGTTTATTGCTATATAATACCATACCAACACGTAAGCCCCTATTAGCGAGGGCTTGCAAACTGGGCTCGCAACTAACCAATCCTAATGCCAAACAGTGTATCCAAGGCCTCACCCTAGCATCCCTCAGAATGTCCATAGAGATAGAGCTAAGGCCCCCCGGTAGAGTCAGAGACTACAAGGACCGAGACCACCTCTCCTGATACTCTACGACATAATAGTTCTGCTAAAGTAATGGCGATACGACGATGCTAATGCACAAGACTTGAGTTAGAGATAGAGCTAAAGTGTTGAGTCCAGCCAAAGGTTAACGTTTATTGACGTTCTCATCACACCTCCTCTGATACTCGCTCGCATCAAGTACACCAACCACACACATACAATCACATGCCTATTCCTATTATCAACATCATTATCATGTTATAAACAATAAAGTAAATATGCATGAAAAAATAATAGAAATATTGGATGGCATGTTGTATGTACATTCCATACATATTCGCATAGAATCAAGCATGGCATTGGACTCAAGAAAATAGAAAAATAGTTTGTTATTAATCAATTAGTTTAGAGTTCCGTTTCCTCACCTTAGCTTGCTAACAGATACTTTTCCAAGCTTTATCATCACCTTTACATTGTTATTGTATTGCTAGAAGACCTAACAAGTCGATAGAATTTAATTAGAATTAATTTTGAATTTAAAAACTATTCATTTAACTGAGGGTCGGAGGTAGGGTCGGAGTCCTGATCGTCCCTGGGTGCGACTCTCCCCAAACTCTAAACTTCCCGAACACTGAGGGTCGATGGTCAGTATCACCTAGGGTTGGATGGTCATCGACCCTCGGTGCGACCCTCGGTGCACTTTGGTCCAATTCCATCTTTTAGTCCGTTCTTCGTGCTTGGGATCCTATGGCTTGCTCCTACATTCCATTCTACATTCATTCCATGGTCTGAAACCATGTATAATCCACCTAGATAGCTTTTATGTAATCCCCCATGGTTTCCCATGAAAACCTAACCATGGGTTGATGGTTTGGGTTTCTCCAAGATCACACTCTCATCAATATCTAACCTAAGGTCTATAGAAACTCATGGAATTAGTATCAATACCTGAGAAGAATACTCCTTCTCTGCAACTCTTCTCTTTTGGCTAACTTCTCTTCCTTGCTTATCTTCTTCCTCTTTTCCTTCTCTTCTCATTCTCTCATTTCAATTAGGGTTGTAAAAGAAGTGAAAGAGGCTTATGGACCTCATTTAAATAGAGTAGGAACATCCTAAATACGTCCCATTGAGATTAGGAAAGAATCCCAATCGAAAATTAAGTAATTTCCTAATTTTTATTTCTTACGGTAACCGAGGGTCGATGATCCCGTCGACCCTTGGGTTCAAGATGTCCGACCCTCCCTTCAAAATTGATGGTCTGACTTTCTACTTTGGGAGGTCCGACCCTGCTTAGCTGGGTATGCGACCCTCCCTTCAAATTAATTGTTTTTGGGTCGATTTGATACCTGGGATTTCGATCTCCTTCATGCCCTTGGTCCATTTGACTCAACCATGATGGGTAAACCTGGTTCAAGGTGGTAAAACCGGGTTAGATTGACACGGGTCTTACATAGGTCACCCAGAGACTCCAAGTGAGACTAGCCACTCGTCCCTCAGTCGCGCACTGAGCTTCTCGAATCTCACACAGTAATGCCATCATGTCATTTGATAGAGGACATAAAGGACCAGCTATGTGAGAATTCCAAGAAAGGTCGACTCCTGTAGAGTGCTGTGGTGATGAAAGATGTATGACATCCACATCCATGTACATATAATCATCATCCTCCTCGTCATCAATGTCGTTTGTCGTTGCTGTTGCAGCTACTACTGCGTCTGTATCTGCTACCACCACCCGAGTAAGAGGATGTCTCATGCCATTCCTCTCGTCATCACTGACCTATATCTCTCTCATCCCCATCCTACAGATGGCCTCCCAATCAAGGTCAGCTCAGAAGGTGTCTTCATAGATCCTCTCATCCTCCAAGTCCACCTGTAGGAGAGAAAGCAGAGTAAAGATCAACCATCCATAAGGCAGGTTACCTCTCGAGTAAGACAATGTGGCTCTATGCATAGTTCGGATGATAATATATGGGAGATAGGAAGGTTGTCTAGTGCAGATGCAGTATAGTAGGTACTGAGTCAGTTGGGAGACCATCTCATAATGCTCACCCTAAGGAATCAGGTCATGCTGGATGATTTTATAATAAAACTGTGGCTCAGGACGCAGGTTGACTGCCTTCATTTCCCAATGGTGATCCCGAAGAATCTGATTACATAATTTTGTACGCATCCTCACTGATAAGAGCTGGGGTTTCTTTGGTGGGCAAAAGACTAATGACCTATCATTGGAAATGCCCAGGAGGTCAGCCAACTCCTGATAATTGAAGGAGATAGGAACCCCTTTCACCCAATTAATGATCCAAAGTTCTTGACCCCTATTCACATCCTCTGGATCACCCTCAACTTGTAAGTTACAGTAAAACTGCTTTACCAAATTTGGGCCGGTGCAACCCTCATACAAGATTATAGAAGGCTAGCCCATATCATCAAATTCCCTCCCACATCAAATAAGGCTAAATGGGCCAAATTAACACACCGACCCCTTTCTACCTTCTTTCCATTAAACCATGGATATTGTATCTCTACTTTGATGGACTAGAAGCGACGCGGGTCATGGACTAAGGGAACCTTGGTGTGAACCATGATAACTGCGAGGAAAGAGAACAAGAAAAAAAAATTAAAAAAATTAGAAATTTGGGTAGCGTAACGACATGAAATGGGAAAAGCCTCATTTTTCATCCAAACACTTGGGCGGGAGGACTTACATGAGGCACAAACCATCCTACAACGTTTAATTAATAGAAAACAACCACTAATTAAAGTGAAATTTTAGAAATTTTGAAATTTGGGAAAAACCCTCAAATATAGGTCAACAATAGGGATTTTTCACATTTCTACTTAACCAACCAATGAAACTTGAATGTTTTTTAAGGCTTTCATCCGTTTGATAGCCAATAGCAAGGACCACAAAAAAAAATTTATTTTTTACGAACAAGTAGATGTTAATTTGAAGAAAATCCTATAATGGTGTTAACCTTGGTAAGAAAGCTTGAAAATGAAGAAAGAGTGGAGAACATACCTTGAAGAATGGGATGGAGGTTGTCGATCGATGGAGAATCACCAAGTTCGTACGGTTGACACTGTGGCAACCCAGCGATGGCGAGCT